>VZRL01003667.1:185792-232425 GCA_013397895.1 Origma solitaria | reverse complement strand
TGCAGGGGGACCACCTGCTCCCCCCATGGTCTTCACCATAGCTGGCAGAGGGTTTTCAGCTCCGGCGCCTAGAGTACCTCCTCCCCCACTTTCTTCATTGACCTTGGTGCCTCCCTGTTGTTCTCCCTCACATATTTTTACCTCCTCCTCCTCCTTCCCTGGCTAAAAAGAAGTGCGTGCTCACATTGTTTTGATTTCTTCTTAAATATGTTTTCACAGAGGCGTAACTAACATCTCTAATTGGCCCAGGTTTTACCAGCAGCATGTCCATCATTTTACAGCCATCAGAGACTGGCTCTGCTGGACATGGTGGAAAATTTCCAGAATCTTTACTCAGAACATGCAGGAGCCATCTTTGTACCCCACCCTGTTCACTGGCAAAAACTGGGCCAGGCAAAACTACCACACCGGTGCACTTATCTGTGTGGACAAATTATGCCATTTAAGGTTGAACAAGTAAGTTTTGTATGTAGCAACTCAATGCCCTATCTGCACGGCTGATAAAATCTGTCTCCTGTTCATCCCTGGTCTCTGCAATTGCACAAATAGGAAGGTTGGAAATGTGTTAGGATCACTAGCTATTTGTTTTCTAGTTGTACCTCATAACCTCAAAAATCCTAAATACATTGTGCTGTGTGACTGGAGACAAGGCAGTTCAAATGCATATTGGTGTATAAATGAGGAAAAAAAAAACCCCTGTACTTCTGCTTGCCTTCCTTTGTCCATGGAAGCATCTTAGGGGATTTGCAGGCTGTGTGGTGCTGATGCTTGGCAGAATGTTCCTCCTGGCTCTGGCATGGTGGCTCAGTTCAGTTTCTAGCAATTGCCAAGGCCACACAAATGCCAGAGAACAAAAGCACAGACTTGACTGAAATGTCTTGTTACAAAAAGAAAACAAAAAACAAACCATGACCCCTCTGCAACTGAAAGGATGAAACAAATAAGGATGAACTAACATATACACAGCAGAAAAACAGAGGAAAAACTAACTTGAGCAAACCTTGCAGGAGCAGAGGGAAGAGGGGTGAAAATAAAGAATGTGAGACAGATTCCAGCAGGGAAGGAACTAAATGTAGCTTCAGCTCAAGCCTTTTCCGAAAATGGACTGAATACATACTGCACAGTCCAAATGACAGAGACTGGGATGGAGCAATGCCATCAAGACAAAATTATGAAAGCCTTTTAATGCAATAAGCATTAATTGGACATGGAGTGTATTCACTGTCATTTTACAGTTCTGAATCGCATAAATACACCCAATTATTAATGGCAATTGTTAGCAGCTCCATTTTAATTAACTTGCAGGCTTTAAGAACTGAACTGATGCATCATTTAATTTTCTATTAGACCAGAAATCTTTATCTATACAATGGAAATTTAAGTGCCTTGAGAAATGATTGAACATTCTCCAAAAAAAATTATACTTGGAGTAGGAATTTCACATGAAACTTTAAAAATATGACATTAAATTCTATTGCCCTCATTATTCTTTCCTGCCTCTTTTGCTGGGTGATATGAAAATGAAGGCTGTTGAGAGCTAACTGCCTTTAATCGTTTTTGCTGTGGGGCTGCCCAGTGCTGGGTTTCTGCATCTGGTTGTGTGTATGAACAGCTAGTGTTTTACCTCATCTTTAGCAATTTTTATTGTATTGAAAAAAGAAAAAATATTCTAAGACTGGGCTTGTCCAAGTTTTAAAAAAAATGTTTCTCTGATCTCTGGTGAAGGAACAAAGGTTCCTGGAGGCAGTTGCTCAAACTGATGCTCCCCCATCTTTTGCCCGGTCTGCTCTTTTCTAAGGTAAACAAATGCACCTCCTAAAACCTTTCCTGAAGGTGATAATTTTTACATTTTCCCCACTACCTTTCCACTGCCTTTACCTGTGTAAATCTGTCTTGGTCATGCTTAATAGGCTCAATCTCACTCCTCCAGATTTGGAAACAGAGAGAGTAGCTCAGGCATGTGCCTTGCAGGCACAAGGATTTCTCCTCCTCACAATGTTTTATGTAATGCAGAGTTTTCCATCCTTAGCATGTGTATGAGGTATTCAGTGGCAATGTGTACATTTGTCTGGCATATTACGGCAACAGCAATTGCCATGAAATAGCAGTTTTTCACAAAAAAACACAGAGGACTACTCAATTGTATCTCCATTCAGCACCAAGCTTTCTGTTAAAAAAAGGATCATAGTAGCATCCAGAATGTCAAAATATGCACCTGCTTTCTAGATATTATACATACAATTTGTGCCTGTTTCGTTGCAGGTACATGCACTTTGATTACTCATTTTCTGTTTTTCTCATTGAGAGGGAAAGTTATTTCAAGAAAACCTTTTCATTATGAAGGTGTCTAAAGGATTTTTAACTAGCCCAGCTAAGGTACTCAAGGAGAAATGTACATGTATTTGCAAAATAAAGTTAGGATTTTGCTCTTTTTGGGGGCAGTGGGCAAATCTTCCTTTTCAACCCAATGTTTCAAAGAAAATATATGTCACAGCAGTAGTACATAACTGGTATGTCCGATAGCCACAGATTAATTTTTACTCAGTTGCTTCTGCCTCAAGAATGAGATTTTCATTTTAAGAACAAGTTACACTGCAGTGTTTGCAGCAGGCATGCAGAAGGAACCTCCATAAATAAGCATACGTTTCAGTACAGGTTTATTAAGTACTTTTTAAGAGCCTAAGTTTCAGTACAGATTTGTTAAGTACTTTTTAATTTTATGCACTTCAGGGAGTAATGTGTGACCTTATCTACAATGGCGTTATTGTGTCAAAGTAGGAGCATAGACTGGAACAGGGCATGCCTGAATTTTTAATGCATACTGCTCCAATGCCTGGGAGAGCCTCATACAGAAATCAGTTCCTTCTAATACTGTTGATCTCTCTTGCTCTCATAGGATGGAAGAAGCAGTCAGACAAGCTTTGAACTTCTCAGACTTTTCTTCTTCTTAGTTTTTTTGCATAAAGATATTTCATAAGAGCTACCTTTCATTTGTTAAGCAGAATATTTCAAACTTTGCTGCTCCTGAAGCTGCTCCTATAAAGAGTAGTTCATTACAGCATATGGCTCTCTAACCTGTATAAAGTAATTCCTACCAGTTTTAGATAACTGATGGTCAATCTCAGGCCCTTCAAAGCTAAACTCCTATAACCCCCTGACACTGAAAGCTCTATTTGACAGCCCAGTTTAATGTGAAATGTTGCTGCTTGGTTTTGCAGATTCGAAATGTGGCAGCCAACCTTTGTGTGGACAGTAAACACGGAGCCACGGGGACTGAGCTGAGGCTGGACATCTGTGTGAAGGATGGCTCAGAAAGAACATGGTCACATGAGCAGGTATTTTAATGGTGGAAAGAGAAAATCAGGGTAATATTGTTGCTTCTCTTTTCCAGTTTTTAAACATTTTCCTGAGCGCTTCTCCTTTTTCTTAAGGTAAAACAGAGTGTAGAAATAATTTGTGAATTACTACTGACCTTAATGGTACTTACAAAGTACTCCTTATTATAACCTCAGAAATTCCAACAGCCACCTGGACTGTCTTTGTTTCCAAAAGGAATTGCAGTGCTCAGAGAGCTTTTTGATGCCCTATTCTCATACCCTGTGTCATGAAAACATGTTGATTTTAGTCGAGTTACCTGAAAATATTTTAAATATAGTACCAGGCCTTGTAAAGTTCTAGCCATTGTCTGGTTTTATGCTTTCATCTCAATAAGCCATTTTATTTTAAACAAATATGAGGTATAAGTGAGATAAATGGGTAAAAGCAAGCAAAAAAGTGTTTCAAAAGACAAGCAATCATAGACTCAAAAAAGCTTTTATTTAGGTTGGTTAGGTACAAAAATATTAGTTCTCAGGAGCATGGAGGAAAAGAGCTCTGATTTTTACTCACTGTGAGTGCCATAGGAAAGGGATCTTGACTCACAGGCCATGGATCTGGCCAATGTGAGCAAAGAGAATCCAGATGAAAAGTACAACCTAACCATTTATTAGCAAATTTAGTCAGTGTGTCTTTCACTGGAAAAAGTCCCAGATTAGTAAAAGATTCCTAATGCTGAAGAGAAAAATTGACCTGGCAGTCACTCACTTTCGAGTTGTAAAAACTTAAAAGCTCAGGAGACAGGAGTTCTGAGGCATATTTGAAGTGCTGATGTCAAGAAATCATGCTCTGAGGATACTGAGAAATGCAGGAGGAGAAGTGAAAGTGCATGAAACCGAGAAGCTGAAGGATTATCTCAATTTAGGTAAGTGCTAACATGACAAAAAAGGAAGTTGCTGAAAGAAGACGTCTTCTTCAGGTAGCTAGCAAAGAATACTGCATGGGGATAGGGTGCCAAGACTAGATAAATATAATTCTGTTTTGTTTCTGAAAGACATCCAGTAATTCAAAACGTTTATTGAAGGAAGTTCTATTGTCCAGATTAGATTATCACAGTGTTCTCTTGCATTAAAATCTGCAAAGCTCCAAACCCTCCTCAGGAAGGGAGGGGGGAATGCTGAGGCTGACAGAGATGAGAAAGGAGGACAAAAAGTTGGATGAAAAGGTGAAAGAAGGAAAAAAAAGTTAGCAGAGACAAGGGAGACTTGAAATATCCTTTGAAAGAGTAAAGGCTTGGACAAAGGAGAAATGACACAAAGAGAAAAGGATGTAAGGGAGGAATCCGTGTTCAGTGTGCTCCAGGGTCCTGCAACGTTTGGGATCAGACTGGATATAAAGGTCTCACTCTGTACGAAGGACGCAAAGTGACTTCATTAGAATCAGTAGGTGAAGCTGGCACGAAGGGTGTTCAACCAGCCAGCTCCTCAGATCCCAGAACCAGAGCTAGGAAGCCTCAAGCACTTGACGTGTGCCCCAGGGACAGCACGAATTGTCTCTGCCGGGCTGGTGGGGAACAGCGCACACCCTCGCACGGTCGGAGAGAGTGTAAAACTTCCCGGGAGCACCTCAGCCCTGCGGCTGCCCGGAAGGCTTGTGCCCGGCGCGGCTGCGGTGCGGCGGGCGGGCAGCAGGGGGCAGCGCGGCCCAGCTGAATGTGCCCGTCGCGGGAACGGCGTGCCGCCCCTCACGGCCAGCGCCCCTCACGGCCTGCCGCCCCTCACGGCCTGCCGCCCCTCACGGCCAGCGCCCCTCACGGCCTGCCGCTCTTCACGGCCTGCCGCCCCTCACGGCCTGCCGCCCCTCACGGCCAGCGCCCCTCACGGCCTGCCGCTCTTCACGGCCTGCCGCCCCTCACGGCCTGCCGCCCCTCACGGCCAGCGCCCCTCACGGCCTGCCGCTCTTCACGGCCTGCCGCCCCTCACGGCCTGCCGCCCCTCACGGCCAGCGCCCCTCACGGCCTGCCGCTCTTCACGGCCTGCCGCCCCTCACGGCCTGNTTCACAGCCTGCCGCCCTCACAGCCTGCCGCCCTCCCAACCTGTTGCCCTTCACAGCCTGCCGCCCCTCACAGCCTGCCACCCTCCCAACCTGCCGCCCCTCACAGCCTGCCGCCCCTTACAGCCTGCCGCCCTCGCAGCCAGTGCCCCTCATGGCCAGGCCTGCACTGCTGTCGCACTCATCTGTGGGGCATCAAATCCCAGGCCAGCCTCACAGAGCTTCTCTTCCTTCTTTATAGCTCATGGAATTTGTCACCTCCATGAGTTCTGCATGCACCAGCAGAAGCTAGCAGTATTGATGAAAATATCTAGTATTTTATTATTGTATTTTGAACAGCATGGATTGACACTGAGCTGGACTTGTAACTTCTGGTATAAATTTACAGAGTTCAGTGGCACGCTGTAGTAACTTGATGTGACCAGTGTGACAGGCATCAGTGCTAGACAGAGATGATCCTTTCTTTGTGCCTCCTGATTCATGTCATGTTACCAGGGCAGGAATTAAAAGCTGACAGTCTCAGCCACCATGCCGGGGGCTCAGCCCTTTAGCAGACTCCAGGAGACAAAGACGATATGCCAGCTCAGGGCTGTGCAAGCCCCACTAGGCAAACAGCAGTCAAAGGGTTTGTGGGGCACTTGTAGGCTTTCTGGTAAACAGGAGATGGGTGAGGAGTGAGGATGTGTCACTGTGGTTTCTGGAAACTTCCCCAAAATTAAGAACAGAAAGGAAGAAAAGAGGCAGGAGGGTATGTCATGGCACCGTATTCTTCCACCTCTGTCTTCCTGGAGCTAACTTTTGGCTTCAGGGGAAACTGGGACTCTACTGGACTGATAACCAACAGCAAAGGAAAATGACAGGCATCACTGTCTCTTATCAGGCTCCCCAGCCCTGCCAGGGAATAGGTGGACAGGCACCGTCTCTAACATGGCCCAGCAAGTGCCCAGCTCTTTCTTCTCTACTTGGAGGTATAGTTCAAGCTAGAGCCCAGCTCTGAAATGTGGCGTTTCATCTTTGGCTGGAGTACATGTTGTCCCCTCAAGTGTAATGGCACAGTCAAAGCAGAGTGCCAGCTGACAGACCCCAGCCAGACAGCGAGTAATTGAGCAACGTTGCCAGGCTGGAAAGCATTAATGGCATCAAAAGGGCCTTTGTCCTATAGACAGTCTCAGGCCAATGGCTCTATCATGCAATCATTCTTCAGGCCCTGTGCCAATTATAAATGAAGCTGGAAAGCTGTATTTTCCCAGTTACTGCATGACAGGGCTCAGCTACATGAAAAGGCAAAGCATGAGGGCTGAGGGGTTGCTTGATTGCAAATGCAGAGGATGGAGCTGTGTTTTACGGACTCTGGTATGAGAGAAGGCAAAGGAGGAGAATGAGCCAGGACAGAGGGTTTCTTGGATCCGGCAGGGAACTGTGAACAGCAGCCCCGTGTGTTGCAGGTGAAGAATCAGCCTGCTGTTAATAATGTGTCTGGGAATTTCAGTGCAGCCTTATTTCAAATCATCAGGCAGTCAGAAATGAATGGCATACAAGGGTACAAAAGGGCTCAGCCATTTCTTGTAAAATCTGACACAGCTGGTTCCTAACAAAGGAACAACAAAATCCAAAGTGCCAAGTGGTGGCAAAGCAGAACGTTATATACTCTAGGCTCCAGCTAGTAACACATAGCATTGTTGGGAATTATGCAGTGGGGAGATAATATTTATACTGGCCAGATACAGTGTTAACTAGAGGAAAATTGCTGTTTAAAAGAGAATAGCTTAGATTGATTAGATTGGAAAGACTGTACACCTTCATGTTGTGTCTTTAATTGCAAGATATTAATACTAATTGGATGTATAGAGAAATATGACCTTCTTTCTGATTTTTTGTTTTCTCTTCTCTCTTAGTCCTAAAACTGAGTTCCTGTCCCTAAAAAGGTTGGTTTTATAGTAGCATCACTGGGGAGAAGACATATTTGTTGAATTAAAAATATAACTTTTTTTAAAAGCAGGAGGATAAAGAAGGAGGAAAAAAAATCTAAGCTAGTCTAAACATTGAGATCTAGTATTACACAGATCCTGATTTTCAGTGGAAGGAAATAAAAACCCCCTACTGTTACCATGTCTGGACTTGCAAACAGGACACAGCCCTGGCAGTCTTCAGAAACCACAGAGCAAAGGGATAGTCTGGATCAGTATGATCTGACTTAAAGGCTGGCTTGAGCTCTTTCAGGTATACCAATGCATTCAGTGGGGTAGTAGTCCTCAGGCCAAGGTCCAGAGAGCAGCAAGAATTGGCCCCTCAGCTCACCACTCATGCACAGAATGAGAAATTTGGCGAGCCACCCACTGGGAAAAATGAGGATGGTCCTGAAATAGGATCTCTCTCTGCAGTAGTAGTAATGAGAGTGAGAATATCAGAGAACCACTCTTCCACACCATTCCTCTAGGTATTTGTTATTCATCACTTTGAACTCCAGGTTTATTACATGTCTGTAGAAAGGTAAAGGATAAGATAAAGAAAATGGCTTTTGTTGGTTTTTCGTTAAAGGAAAACTGTCTCAGCCTTCTCTTTTTCTAAAGAAACAGCAATGTTTTTTTCTGTACCAAATCTTACTTCTGTCTGCTTGTAAAATGATAAGTTATTGTAGGGAGTCCATGATGATGCTTCGAAGAAACATGAAGAAATGTGGAAAAAGATTTAACCTTTTGAAAAGCAGAAATTGCTTTGAAAATGAGGTTAAAGCTCTCCACTGCATTTTACTGCAGATAAATGTAAAATGCTCTCTGGGAGATAGAAGAAATAAGCAGGACACAGAGGCAGATTAAGAAAACACTCTCTAGAAAACCTATAATACAGATATAAATAGGGAGTAACAGCAGCTCACAGATAGAGCAAGGGCTTACAATAAGACACAAACCAGAAAAGGTAAATATTCAGATATATGCTTATTTTGGGGCCAACAAGCCAAGAGAGACTGTAACACCTCTCAAATGTGGTATTCAGAGGCTGCTACAGCATTGAAGATGCAGTATTTTTAAGAGATGTTTCTTTTATGGAAAGAAGACCATGGAAAGGAGATAACTATAGCAATGAAAAGGTTAAAATCTGGGAACCACCACAGAATTATTCAGGATTGGACCCACATGATATTAAGCTTCAATTTATAGCTGGTTCCATCAGGAAATGTACACACTGGAGGAGCAGGGTGCTATATAAGGGCCAAAAGATACCTGAGATGAGGTGTTGGAGATAGTCAGAACTCGGTATGAGGAGCTGAACTCAGTATGGGGAGCTGCTTCTCTGAATAACGAGCCTGCATGCAGTTCCACATGAACCATCTCAGCTGAACAGTTTCTACTAGCAAAGTTTGCTCATTTAAAGAGAGCTTCACTTTCTCAGTGTTACATTTCTTCTTTTTCTTTTCTATGGAAAATCAAAAGTCAGAAAGGCAAAGAATAGCACTCACTCAAAAAAAGAAAAAAAAGAAGGAAGAAAGAAAAGAAAAACCCTCACAGCTCTTGACAGAGCTTCTAGGTAGTAATTTACAACCTGCAACCTCTTTTCTGCAAGGATTGGTCCGTGGAAAGGAAAATGCACTCCATATCTTTAAATTTGATGCTGTCAGACCTGTCACCTTCATCTGATGATTGAAAGACTGCAGTGTCACAGCATCACTTCGGACAGCTGGTGTCTAATTGAGAAGGATTCCTCTATTAAGTGTGACCCTCCATGACTCCTCTCAGGCAGTGACAAAAAGGGCTTTGACAAGCTGCCTGTAGCTCATAGGTTTCACAGGAGAAAGATGAAGATCATTTAACATGTGTTGTTCAGGGAAAAAAGACAGCTGAGAGAGAGCATGGTAACAGTGTCCCCCGTAAACAGAAGGAAGCTGCTCATCAAACAGGAAAGATGCTGTGATGGAAAGATCTCTCTAGGCAGTTTGTTCAGACCCAAATGAGAGCTAAAGGAGCATCACTGGCAGAGGCTTTCTGAGTCGTACGTAGCTGAAATCCTTGTACATACAGGTGCTGCTTTAACTGGGGAACTGAAGGCATTATTAATACAGCATATCCCCTCTCAGCAGTACCGTGTCACTAGAGTTTTCTTCCTTCCCTGACACACGGATTGTGCCTGCCTGGGGTATATTCCACATGGCCACTGATGCACTTTAATTAAGGCAGCTGGCATCACTGAATCATACACGGGCTGGACCTTGTTTAACCAGCATCTGGGGTTTGTGGAAAGGGAATCCTGCATGAAGCTTTGTGTGTTGTTTTATACATTTTTCACTAAAATATATCATTGTATTGCCTGGTTGTTTTCCTAGCTCTTCACCTTTGGCTGGAGAGAAGACATCCGCCCCGGGGAGCCACTTCACACCAGGAAGTTCTGCTTCGACGCCATCTCACACAGTAGCCCTGTCACACTGTATGACTGTCACGGGATGAAGGGAAACCAGCACTGGAGCTATAGGAAGGTCAGAGTCACTGTGAGGCATCTTAGAGGTTAAGACTGTCTTGAGCCTGTATTCAGTTTAGCATAGGCTTGTGTTTTCCCATCAAGAAGTTTTGTTTTAAAACCCACCACATCCTATTCCAATTTAATTTTGTGGTAATCTCTCTAGAATATGTTCCTTTTGAGCATTCAGATATTTAGGTCAAATTGAAATGAAAATGGATCTGATCCAGCTCAGAGGGTGTCTGTATTGGATGTGTTCCCTGAAAGGTGTTTTACCATTCTGGCACTTCAAGATGCTTGTGTCATTTTAACAGAGGCACTGTTGGAAATATTTTCATCCAATGTGACAGCAGCAAGACATGCTGCTCATGAGTTAAATGTTATTACTTTACTACATTTTAAAGATTACAAGTGGCAGAAAAATCTCCCTCAACATAACAAAACAAACAAACAAAAAACGCCAACCAATCCAACATTAAAAGCACTGCTGTAAGCCCAAAGAAAGCAGGAGTTAATAAACTAAAGATAAGCAGCTTAGACACTACTTTGATCTGCTGAATTTCAGCCCATTTTTATAAATCACTGGAAACAGCAGGTCAAGCTAAAAATTGTCAGAGTTTCAGTTATGGTAAAAAGTCCTGGTAATACTGAATTGTTATTGTTGTTGTTTTTAGGGGTTTTTAATGTTTTATCAGCAAGTTGCCTTAATTCAAGATTTCACTAATAAACTCTGTGTTCTATTCAGGATAAGGATTTCTCTGAAGCACTGAGGATTCCTCTCACACATGCTTCAGTTTTCTTTGACCATTGTGCCTTGCCCTTCACCTTGTTTAAGCTGAGGCCAAAGTACCAGGAATTGGTCTTTGCCAGATAAACCTCAATACTGTTTTCTAGTTTGAAAATATATGTAGTAGAAAACTAATTCAGAACCATTAAAAATGAGTTTGTCCTGACCCTTTTTCTGAGTGCTTACTTATTAGCTTGTGCCTTTTTACCTCATTTATGTTGCAAATGGAGATCCATCAG
Organism: Origma solitaria; assembly: GCA_013397895.1. Lineage (NCBI taxonomy): Eukaryota > Metazoa > Chordata > Aves > Passeriformes > Acanthizidae > Origma > Origma solitaria. The sequence continues at coordinate 221,582 of VZRL01003667.1, read as the reverse complement.
ATTTTCCAGAAATGTAATCCCTTTGAAACTGAGGTATTACCTGTAAAAAAGAATGTATGGGGCAGATATTTCAAGGATATAAATTGTGGTGGTTGTATTGCTGCCTATCTGACTTTATAATGCCATAATAATACCTTCTTGCTTCAAAACCCTTCCGATTTATCTTTTTACCTACCCAAGCTGCAAATCAAAAAGCTTTCATAGCTTTAGCACTTCATTGCTGCTTAATATAGCTGGTTCACAAGATAAAATGCAGGTCTGGAGCTACCCTCTGCAAGGCTCATCACCTTTGATGACGACAGATTATAGGTAACTAAAAAAAAATGACATTTTAAAAAAATACACAGTGTAAGTTTTATTACATTTTCTACACAGCTTCATTTTTAATTTCCAGAAGGCTGACAGGGCTCATATAAAAATTCTCAATGCAAGACAGGCATTTCCATCTCAGCAAAAACACCACGAAGTTTTGTTATGATGGAAGTACTGACACATTCTTAACTGTAATACCAACCTGACAGCAAGGTGGTCAATTTGCATAAACCTTCAAGTTAAGAAACTGCTTTGGAATAATAGAAGTATGTATACATGGTTTTCTTTAGGCTTAGTTTTAGTTTGGCTACACAGCATTTTTTAATGTTTGCTATAGTCTATTTCCTCAGATAAAGGGCAGATTTATATTAGAGATTTCTGGCAGTACAGCTATACCTCCAAAAACCTTATATATTATATATTCCTTTTCTAGCTTTGAAAGTGTCCTTTCGCAATAGAACTTTCAGAGTTTTCCACTCTACAAAACAAAAAGTGATCTGTACTAGAGCCCTTTACCTAGGGGGATGGTATGCTACTAAATCTGCACCCTAAATAAAAAAGAATAATGTGGTTAAGAAAGAAGTGTTTCCTTTTAAAAAACAGAGAGCAGGTCAGCCGCTCTCTTCCATTCTCTGCCCCACTTATAGACACTGTAGCTTCCTAATGATCGTGTATCCATCCTGACAAAAATTCTTGTCATGCTTTAGGAGAAAAAATGACCTTGCTTGTCAATATCTTACAAGATGCTTAATATGAAGCATTTCTTACCATGCTGTTGTATTATTTCTATAAAAGTGGAAGATAAGAGGTTTTTATTCATTTAAAGATGAGTCTCTTCTCATGATCCTTTGCATCTTTGAGCTGCTGGTAGGAAATTAGAGCTGTGAAGTGATTACAAAGTGCTGCAAATGCAATTTGAAGCCAGGCGTTATTTTCAGATTCCCTATTCTTACAGCACAGAAATCCTAATAACCTGGTTTTGGAGCCTGCCGAATAAAAACAGCTTAAATATTTTAGTGGCGAGTAGAATACATTAATATTTTACTTTGGGTAAGGAGTGCTCTTCTGGAAAAAATTTACAGCCTATCCCCATTACGTGCACTTTGCTTCTCATTGCAGTGCAGTCTCAGAGCATGCAAACCACATTCTTTTCAGATGAATGAAGCCAGAACTACCACTAATAAACATGTGTCAAAAAACCGTTCTTATTCCCTTGCTGCTTAAACTACGTCTGGGCGGCTATTTGAGAATCTAGTAAGTCTGCAATATTAAGTAATCAATTTTCTTAGGACCAATCCAAAATACTGGTCTACAGCCAAGTATACCTTTGAGAAAACTCTGTAAGAAGCAATGGAGCAGAATAAATCCAAGCAGTACTGCAAACATTGCTGTGAGTTGTAAATAGAAGAATGTGAGTATAATGCCAGGACAAAAAATACTGGCACCATGCTGGGGCAATGTAAAAAATTAGATAGATGAATGTAAATAACCTGTAATTATTCAATATTTGGGAGAATGTCTTTAGCTTTCCAAGCTGAAAGCCATTTCTTTGACTCTTTTTGATGTTCCTAAGCATGCCAGAGCCAGTGATGAGCAGTGCCTACAAATTTCTCTTCCTCACAGTGAAGGAATACGCCTCTCGTTTTCAATGTAGCATCATTCTGGGCTGACAGGTAGTACATTGGTTCTGATAAAGTATGATTCAATTTATGTGCCACAGGCCCACTACTGCTATTTGTAGAGCAGAAGTATCCAAGAGAGGGCTGATTTAGTAGGTCTTTAAAAAGAAACAATTGTGCAAAATCAGTTTCATTATACAGTTAATTCTACCCTGAGCCTAGTGATTATGATATATGCTAGACTGACAGCATCAAAAACTGTGCCCAGAAGACAGGGGTTTGCTCATAGTCTCCTGACAGCTTCAGGAACAAACTGTAAGAGTCAGTTCACTCGTCACCCAGGAGGTGCATAGATTATTCCCTCAGACAGCCGAAGACATGTCATTATGATAGTGGCTTTTATCATACGGACATCAGTCCTGCTGAAACTGCATTGGAGCTACCAACTAATTTCAGATAAACTACCACAGCCACCAGCTGATAATGACTTCCAGTTGCTCTTGACATTGGCCGTAGTTACTGCAGTGACCTATGAGAAATGAAAGGCTCTGTGTCTCATTACCAGCCCCCTGAAATGTCATGACCAATTATTTTATGGAGGAGTTTCTCCTTCTGCAAATAATCTACAGGCTTGCCTTCATGCAGAAGGAAAAAAAAAATATTCTGCTGTTTTCAGATGTTAGAAATGTCTCCACAGGAGCAATTGTGGTTTCTCAGTATTGGTGTAAAGAGGAATTTATGTATTTTTCTTGTAAAGTTCTTCTCTGGGATGCACACAACTGTTACCCCTTGAAGTCCTGAGCCTGTTTCCATTTAAATCCGTAAGACCACTAGGCTTTGACCTTAAATCAGCATAAGCTTGAGATGATGAATTAATAGGCCTTTATATCTAGCTAAGTCAGCTAGAAGTTTTTCCAGAGTGGTAACTCTGTCCCTAATCTTAAAAGACACTCTTCTTTCCTAATACACAGACTCTCTAAGTAAAAGCACCAATAATGCTTCACTCAAGAATTGCCTGCATGTGATATTTCTATAAGGACTGTCAGCTTTCTGGAAAGGCTGGAGTGTTTTTCGTAGCAAGCTCTTTGTGCTGAAGCTGTTTCCTTTCTTTTTGTACCAGCTATCTCATTAAAGCTTCTAGTATTCCAGCTTTGGTTTCCTAATAGCTTGGCTCACCCTCATGCCCAGCTATACTGCAAGGAAAACCAGATGCCCACTTCCTTCAAGGTCCCAGATCAGTCAGGGTGGCCGTGGCACAGTCGCTGTGTTCTGATTTCAGGCAGTGCCACTCCATCAAGCTGTTGTTAGGACAGTAGGAGTTGGCAAGGTGCAGATGGGTGCCTGCACCAGCCCATAGGGTGCTTGGGAGTTCTTGCAGGCCCACCTCCTCCTAGTAGGGATGAAATAGCCCTTTGTACACAGTGCAGTTATCCCCTTTCTTGCAAGCTAAAGTATCGTCCCTGCTCTCCTTGTAGAACATGAGGGAAAGGCCTCTATTCGTTTGGTTTGGTCCTGTCAACTTTGATGGCATCTCTGAATTTCAGTGTCAATTTCAATTTCTGTGTTTACCCACTAGTTTTGGGGAAAGGCAGGTGCTAGAAGGTAAAATACAGTGTGAAAGGCAGATGTAACACCATCACCCTCAATCAGATCACAAGGTACTTTTGACTTTGTTCATTCTTGCATATATTAATATTAAAAATAGGCATTGTACTTTACCATTTTTTTCACAGCCCCCAAATCAATTAATTCCATATTTCCTAAATTTAAAAAAACCCACCTTTATTTTTCAAAGTGGTTTTAAATAGCTGCAGTTTCTGTTTGTTTTCATACTTTTTTTTGAATGTGGGGTACTTTTAGTTAAAAAGAAGTTTCTATGATCATTGCTCAGCACCCAGAGCACTTGTGTGAGTTTTTAATCAATTGCAGTTTGACAAGTAGATTTTTTTTCTCTCTTACAAACTGGGCAAGCAGGTGCATCCTGGATTAGTGCTAAAATACTGGCAGGGCATCATCAACATGGAGGGGAAAAGCCTGAATGTGGTTTACCAACAGTAATCAGAAATTTATTTCAGCATGTGCAATATAGTCCCTGGAAACTTTCAAGCCATCTAATCACTCCCATATCTGTCTTTCTCAAAACACTTGCCTACGTAGACTAAGTATATTGAAACTACCCAACTCACACATACCAGTTGCTCAACTGTGTAGTTTCTGCTTTAACAAAGATTCACAGTCAGGTTACTTAATATTCATTCCAGTTTTTTGGAGTAAAATTAATAAAACTAATCACTATAAATATGCTTTTTAAAGAAACTTTATCCATGCTTACCCTCCCAAAATTGCCATAAGGAGCTAAATCAGTGTTAGAATTTCCATTTTATTAGGAGAGAGAGCATATTTCAGTGGCCCTTACTGAGGCCACAGGCAAAGTCTGCATTGAATGAGATGAGAACATCAATCCTGTGTCCATCTGTCCACCACTTCAGTTAATAATTGATTTTTAACATCTTCACAAGTTGAAGATTTTTCAGCTCCCTCTGCCAAGAAACACAACACTGTCAAGAACAAAACTTCTCTAAAAAAAACCCAAACAAATCCACTTTTCAGGTTCAGACATTTATATGGGCTCGAAGCAAATACATGATATGCAAGATATTAAAAGACATTGTATTTTTTCATTTTATTATGTGGTTGTTAGTCAAAGACCAGATGATGTCTCTTTCCTTCTTGAATCCCCACTTTCATAAAGGATAATAGCCCAAGGGAAGAAAATACGCGATTGTCTACAGCTTTCTAATAATAGCTGTAGTTATTAACAGGGTTAGTGCGCAGACACCACAATATCATTTCAAACCGGGCTGTGTTAATCCATGTTCTGTAAAATGAGAACACTTTCAATGATTTGGCATTTGCTACTTAATTATATTTTTTTTTTTTTTATTCCTGTAGGACAAAACTTTGTTCCATCCGGTAAGCAGCAGCTGCATAGATTGCAACCCAGCTGAGAAGAAGATTTTCATGAACAGATGTGATCCTTTATCTGAAACTCAACAGTGGATTTTTGAACATATTAATATGACTGTTTTAGAAAAATTTAACAGCAAGGCCAGTTCCTAGAAGGAAAAAAAGAGAAAAAATGAACACACCTATTTGCATACAGACTGCAGACTACATTTTTGCCAGCATCTGGGTCAAAGGAGTCAGGAATTAAATTTCCTAGATCCAGGAAATCTGTTCTGAGGATTAAGAAAATGCCACAGCAAGAGCCAGCAGGCTGTCCTTGTGGATATACAGTATCTGGAGAACTTGGCCAAGAGCCTCACCGGATGCTGCTGAGAACTTCAGGATGAAAATTCCCTTGCTGGTCAAGGGAAAAACTTTGTTTAAAAACGGTTTAAAAGTACTCCAAGTTAATAAAGTAAAACAAAATTCTAGAGTTTCTCAGGTCAAATCCTGCTGTAGTGAGTAGCTCAGAACAGACGCTATAATTTGGGATGGGTTTATGGTGTGCATGACGCCTATAGGAACCTGAAGAAATCCCAGGTTTTAGAATTAAACATGCTGGTAGAAGAATAATGATGTCCCAGCACTCCCTAGACAAGATATATGCTCTGTTGACGTTCTCATAATAAAAGGTTGGGTTAAGCAGGTTTAACCCTCAAAACTGCTGCAATTAATTTTAAATACCTCCCTTTTACATTCCATTCATTACCAAAATAGGAATGGTAGAATTCTTAGGGTCTAGAATTACACTGTAGTGAAGCATGAAATAAACTGTATGGTTTTGCCTTCACATTTTCCCCCTTCAGGAAAAAAAATGCAAAGCAATCAAATTTCTATATATGATATATTTAGCAATTGTGATTCAAATCCCATTGTCACACAAGGTGAGATTTTTTTTTAGTGACAACTATAACAGCAGCAGCTGCAGGATAATGGAAGGCTTGTGGACTAGCTATCTTTTCTAATGGTTGAATCCTTACCAACATATAAATTAAACTGAAAATAGGCTGGAGAAAAAATCAGAAGAGTGGGAAATAATTGCATACTGCATGCTCAACTAGGTTAGTCAAATTAATATTGGTATGCTGCCATCACCTAAAAGCATGTTGACTTCCTGCTGTGCAGCTCAAAAGATCTTGCAGTGCTCTTGACACATAGGAGTGGAGAGAAAAATTGACAGGAAATCAGTTGGGTGTTTTCAGAGTTTTTGAAATCTGTGATGGAAATCATGTGAACTTTCCAGAGTTAGCAAGTGAATGCTATTGTAGATGTCATGAGGGAGGAAACAAGAAGTGCAAGCAAGTCATGCATTTGCTACTTTAGGCACAGGCACCATTTGGGGTGATGCAGACTGATGATCATGATGGATCACTCAGATCCATCAAGCTGTTGGGGAGAGAGGCCTCCAAAACATCTTAGGGAGTGTTTCTGTGGTTCTTCTCAGTTCATATTGATGTGTGGAACGTGACTGATAACTTTGAGATTGTTCAAGGTAAGAGTATAAATTTATATCAAGTAAATACGTGGCTTGCTTTGGCTTGAAAGATGAATTCACAGATTAAAGCGCCACAAATGCATATAGATCGCATCCTCTGTGCTGTAACTCCTTTCAGGTTCCAAAAATAATATTTGTAATTAAGTTGCTTATTTTGATTGCTGGTGAGGTGGCTGACTAACCAAAATGCTGATGTGCAATCTACCCTGTTTTAAGGGAGTGGAGTGACTGTGTTTTGTTTATTTCTCCTTAAGCTCTGTTTATGCACAAAGAGCATTGATTGCATCCAGAGGATGGTTCTAGTACCAGTGTTCTATTTTATTTGCAGCATCTTGTAGTTGCAGGTCATATGAATGTTTTAGGAGGGGAATGAGGTCCTGTAGCATTCAGGATGCATGCACTTGAGAAATTGTGAAATTTCCAATATATTGAACAATTGCTGCAAGTTATTGGAGAGATCTTTCAGATAAGTTAAAGAGATGTGTCCATAGAGTTCTCATTTTATGATTTTAAAATGTGAGCTTGTTTAGGTATTGTTTAAATTTAATTTGAAGATATGGTGTGCTCGGGGACAGAAGCAGTAAGGTTATGGTATGCAGGCTTGTTTAGCTGTCAGTACACAGAGCCAGACTAGCCACTGCAAACTGTCAGCTTTCCCAGATGGGGTGCTCACAACATCATTTATTTGCAGCCTGAACATGAGGAAAGAGAGTTTGGGAAAAGAAAAAAATGGCTGCCTCGAATATAAATGCAGTCCTTAAGCTGCTGATTGTAACTGGCCCCAAACTGTCAGTCCTGGAAGCAACACTGTATGCCCAAAATAGAGAGGCAAAGGAGGATTGCTAAACCAGAACAGATTGGTAGGGTTATATCTTTCGGTGTCTGCATCTCAGTGGTCTGATTTTGAGATGGGAACTAGGCTGCTGTTAGGGCAAAGAAATTCTATGCCTTTTACGGCCCTTGTTGGGTCATGTTGCACAGCACCTTACACTGCCAAAGGAAACCTTCCACTTACTTGTAGCTGATCACAAATTGTAAATTCTAGCAATCCTTGTCAGAAAACAATTCATATGACTAATATTCAGATGTTATGGGCAAAGAGAGCAGGAATCCTCACACAGGACTCCTTCAACAAAAATTTTATTAATAATAAATTATCATCGCTACCTTTCAGTTAAAGTCTGTCTTGGGTGTTCTCCAAAGGTTCCACTGATAAGAGTATTTCATTACTAATTAATCATTCAGAATTTCTTTAATTGTTCCTGCAATCATATCCTTTCCACCCAATAAACTTCTGAACAAGTCAATAGGTTGGAGAGATGTATCTTCCTCTCATATTTCTCCAGGAACATTTAACTCTAACATGTGTTTCTTCAAAAGACTACGAAATTTCTTCACAGAATTTTTTTTTAAATATCAGCTAGTTCTGAACATATTTTAAATGTAGTGCGCAGGTAGCATTAACTGATATGGGCTCATCATTTCAGTGGAGCTGTACTGATTTCCCCAACTGATGACTTGCTTCATTTTTTTTTCAATTAATTATTTTATGGCTTTAATCAAGATGCCTGAAAAGAAGATCTTTGTATCTTTAAGAGTTCGTCAGCATCTACCCTATTTTTTTTTTCCATTTAAGGTTATCTGACCTTTTTTGTGGCCAGCAAATTACCACCACTGGAGAGAGCAACTGGACAAACCACAATAAACTCCAGGTGCAACTAAAATCCTAAAATCACCCATCTTTCCCTGCATATATTCCAGAATCTAAACTAAACAGAGGCCTTGAGGGACAGGGCTTAAAGGAGAGGAGGAGCTGGGAAACAAAGCCTATCATGTGTGGGAAAGCAGCCTTGTTGCAGAGACATGACAAGATTTCACTTTTCACTGGCCACAGCCTTAGTTCAGAAAAATGAGATTGCTTTAGAACAAATGTTTCTGCAACAGTATGGACATTTTAATGATATTATTCCTGAGTGTTATCTGCTTATGAATACATGGTCTGTAGCTGCTGAACTAAGACTGTCTCATGATAAAGACAGACTAAGCTTGAAAGGAAGCTGACAAGCACTTAACAACCTTTGATTACTGGCAATTTACCAGGTATCGATGTATCCAGTGACCTTAGTGAAACTGAATGCCACAGAGGATCACAGCAGAAACATGTATAAATAGATTGACCAAATTGGTTAGATAGGTTGCACTTCTGCAGGAGTAGATGATACCTTTGTTAAAAAAAAAGTCATAAGCACAATTCATTTGCATTTTCACTGATTACTCTGCAAGGGGTTGAGTGAGTGGGATCATTTTAGGAAGGCAGTACTGGGAAGCTTTCAGTGCAGCTGATGCCAGGGGTGCATCCATTTGCTATTTAAAGAGCATCTGTAATGCTGTTAACCCAGTGCATTTCAAGAGAACACAGCACATACGTTTAAAAAAAGGAATATGATAATGGGTTTATTTTTCTTTTTTAATCCGATAAGGTTGTTAGAGAAATAATTTCAAAGCCCTTGAAAATGAAACAAGCAGATCAGAAGTAACTTTTTTATAGCTGATATTAATATTATAATGTTCATTAATTCCTTTGTTTAACCCCCTTCCAAATCTATTCCATATCCTCTTAGAAAGAGCACAAGGATCCAAGAGTGCTTTTACACAACATTTTCAGGATCTTGCCCTGTCAGAAAGTTTTGAAAATTTTAAAAATTAACAAATATAACCAAAAGGTAACAAAAAACCCCAAAGAAAAATACCTATTATTTCTAGTATACCAAGAGATTTTACTAAACTTGTGCTAAAATAGTATCTTTCAACTGGAAAATTTTAGATTAATAAGTAATAGAGTTATTAAATCTTTATTGTGTAGTGCTTTCTATTTAAGATTTTTAATTTTTAAAAAAAATGTAGTGAATTTGTGTGGTTAGTTGCTGACAAGGTTTTTGTTTTAACCACATATAATACATAAATCTGTTCTTAGGTATCCTGAAATATTTCTCTCATCATATTTCCTTGTAATAATTCTGAATGCACTGGATTTGAGAAAATCCAAACATGAGAAAACCCTCTAAAAAGTAAGAAGCATATGTAAAAACAAATAATGATTAAGTTTAGCTAGAGATATTCAGAGAAATGAATCACATTTCCAAAGTTTCAGCAGCATTCAGAAAATATATTTGCTCTATGCAATGGTTTTCTGTTCTTTCAGTGTATCATTAATATCAGTGGTGCTACACCTGGGGCAGGACATCTGAAACTGGTGTTACTAGCATTTGGGCAGCATGGTGCCAGAGGGAAAAAAAATCCAGGAACAGCTTCTGAAAAAATTGCATTCAAACATTGCAATCTGGTGTCCCTTAAGATCTTTCTTGTTTATAAGGTTCCTGTAATCTTAGTATTTTTTTTCTTGTTTTACAGGACCTGGCAGTGCAGTAGGTGCTTCAGTGGGCCTTATGAAAGCAATGCAGACAACAGGGGTACAAAGAGGACGTGGGTTAAAACAAGAATAGTTTGTGGTTACCCAAAGGCGTGTTTACCACAGCACTGTCCAGCAGGTTAATTAGACACAAAGAGAAGTTTGTATATTTTGTGTGACCGCTTTGGTAGGTGCCCAGCTTCACAAAACAGACGAATGAGAAAGAGCCTTGCAAAGTGAGCCAGCAGAAAAGCCTGTACTTAGAAAAACTCAGAATAATCCATTTTAGAGAAGCTTAGATGAATAAGACATCGAGATAGATATCATGGACAGTGTGCAGAATGTGAGGGGAGCTGCACTGAGGCAAGTCTGCTGAGCGGTACTCTCTTAAAGGTACTAAGACATAAGAAAGGAAAACTTGGTCCTCATTAACCTTAGTCCTCATTAAACTTAGCAGGATCCTTAACACTGTCAAAGTATTAGTTGATTTAATTAAGTTAATCTTCCATCTCTCCCACTGAATGACTCAACCTGGAAGGAACCACAGTCCAAGCAAATTTCTGTTGATCACTCTGGAGCATCTAATCGGCAAAAGATACTACTAGGCACAGTTAAGTCAAAAACCCCAACTGGCACCAGAACTAAAACAATTTATCAGCCCAAAAGATCTGTAGGCCTTGGGCATCCCTCTGTGAGAAAAGATTTCATTTGCCTAAAGGAGTGATTGATGGTAATGATCCTAGATTAAGAAGATCAAGAATTGTGAGCTTTCAAGGAGGTGAGAGGCCAAATGGTGTGATTAGGAGTTGGCAGTTTAATTGAGAGAGGAAGGAGGAAATAGGTGATAAAAGGGAAAAAGTAGGAATCAGGTTTAATTCCGTATATGAAGGAATTATGACCTACAAGGGTCAGCCACTGATAATTTTGGATAGCTCTTCATAGCAGGGCTTGTGTGTTTATTTCCGTCACAAATATTCAGGAACTGAGAGGCAATCAAGTCCTCTTGCAAAGACTCAAATTTAGAATGAAGAGAGCTGCCTAATCTGAAATGTATTGCTTGTGAAATACATGAGCATAACAGAGAAAAGTTTTGATGGACCCCAAGCTTGTTCTGAGTTTTCCATCAAAGGTATGTGTGTGTTCCTGAGGGTACTTTTTGGATAGTAGTAGAAGCAGAACGTTATGGTCCATTGTTTTACCTCAGTTTATATTTCTCTCTATCTCACGCTTTTTTGAAAGAGGAAAAGTATTTAGCTGAATACTCCTGGGAAATGTCAACTTGGGTCAATGTGAAGTAGTTCTGCCTACTCCTTTTGCAGATCAAGATAACAAGTGTTTCTCTTCAGACATCAGGTGCAGCTCTTTAAAAAAAAACATTGTGACTCTGCCTTCAATGGCTCCTTGCAACATTCACTTCTTTTATACATTTTGGTTATTTTATTGATTTTTTTCCTATTTGGTATTTCTTCCCTTCTGCTGAATCCCTGTCTGCCAGATTCTGCCAGAATCCTGGTCCTCTTTCTTCCCATCTTTCTAGTCTGTGCTAAAGGTGTTTCTGCTGCTGCAGATCCCTTCCTCATGATAAGAATGACTAAAGCTGCTTTGATCTTGAGTTGGCAGAGCCACAAGCCCTTCTGCCTCAGGGTACATGGCTTGTTCTAGCAGAGGGATGGGGAGGAGAAAGGCACCTGAGATGGGAGAAATTCTGTGCTTATGGGCTAGTCTCACCACAGTTTTTGTTCATGGAAGTTTTATAGCTCATAGCACAGACAGACAAACATCTTTGAGGCATAAAATTGCATGGGTGTTCTACTTTTTCACCTATTTTCAAAATTCAATGCTGCCCAGAGAGGGGAGTATGTAAGAACAGGAAGCATTTTATTCAGTAGATATACTTTGTACAAATATTTAGAAGCAGCTGAACTTATTCTTGACTGCAAGTTTTTAACTTTTAATTATGCGTACTGGGCTAACATAGTTACATGGAACTGAGGAGAATTATTTTTAAAAGTGGTTTGTATAAGCCATGAAGGGGTTATAACAACTTTAACTGAAGGCATTATTCTTAATCTGAAGTGGATGTGTAATCTGTGATGAGTGCTTGACACAGGTTAACCTCTAGTCAACCTGCAAAGAGTTGGAGGGGCTTTATTTACAAAAAGAGAGAGATTGCCCAATGTGCAGCAGCTTTTTCTTACAGATGTACGGGAGTCTGGTTTATTCCCTAGAATGTCAACAAAATCAATATCCATAATGATTCCCATTATCAAAGCAGCATTTGCAGAGATGGCAGTAAAACATGACCTTTTCCTTCCTACTAGAAGAGAATCCTTTCACTGGTTTCCCATATGTCTTTATGCACCTCCAGAGTCACTTATCTGTAACCAGAACATATGGATAAAAGTTATACCCTGTCCCTTCACTAAACAAGTTCCTAGGAAATCAGAGTACCAATGTAAAGATTGTACAAATGCACTGTCCAAAGGATTTCCAGCCAAGGAATGGGGATTTCATACAAAAGAAAAATAAGGCCCCCTAAATGGACATGATCTGTCCATGTGCACTTGCAGCCCAGATAGAAAATCATGTCCTGGGCTGCACCAAAAGCAGTGTGGCCAGCAGGGTGAGGGAGGGGATTCTGCCCCTCTGTTCTGCTCTACTCTGGTAAGACCCCACCTACAGTGCTGCATCAGCTCTGGGGTCCCCAGCACAGGAAGGACGTGGACCTGTTGGAGCGAGTGCAGAGCAGGGTCACCAAGTTAATTAGAGGGATTGAGCACCACTCCTATGAGGAAAGGCTGAGAGAATTGGGATTGTCCAGACTGGAAAAGACAAGGCTAAATTTTTTACTGTGAGGATGGTGAGGTACTGGAATGGGTTGCCCAAAGAACTTGTGGATGCCCCATACCTGGAAGTGTTAAAAGCCAGGTTGGATGGGGCTCTGAGCAACCTGGTCTAATGGAAGGTGTCCCTGTCCACAGCAGGGGAGTTGGAATGAGATTATCTTTGAGGTTCCTTGAAACCCAAACCACTCTTATGATTCTAAAGTATATTTTCCTGTCATATCAGCCTCCAAACTGCAGCTACTGCTCTACATCAAAACATATCACGGTAATCTACACCTGGAAGGATAATGATGCATCAGGTCTCTGCTGCCAGTTTTTGGTACAAATCTGCAGCATGGGTATATAAACCTGTTCATTGGGGTTGGAGGTTGTTCTGCACAATTGTTATCCTGGCAACATTCCTTCCACCTTTGGCCTGACCTGCAGTTTTCCACCTCAGACTCTGTTGGTTGAAGTAGCTTGATGTTGCCCAGCTCTCCAGGTGATATGGTTCATTGCACATCTCTCAACACCTCACAGCAGTCTAGTCCACATAAACACCCCCTCACACTTATGGTAAACAAGTGCTAAGTAGCAAAATAGAAATACGTGGTCCTTTCTGAGCCTCTGAGATGCTTCTACTTACCAACTAGTCTTTCTAATGGTCAGAGTATTTTCCAGGCATCTCTGTGAATAAACACACTTTCCTGCAGGTATCCTGCAAAATATCCATTTCTCTCACTTTTCTGAGAGTCTGGAATTACAGCCTTCACTTGCTGTTAAACAACATTCAGGACAAACCATTTCCTGGCAATTCAACTATTATAAATGATATATAAAGGGCCAAGAAGAACTGGAGACAACTTTGTGTAATCCCTGTCCAATGTCCCAGTAGGCAAGACACACAATAATGAGCTGGGCTGATAGGCAGCTAGTAGAGATCAATCAACAAGTAAGATGGAGTTGTCTAATTGTCTGTGAATCGAAATTATTTGGTTATTATGATTTAGGAAATATAGCTCTCTAAAAAATGGGGAAAATATTTTCAGGTGTGTGCATTTGAAGTATTATACAATAGACTACAAGTAATATATACATTATAATAAGTAAAAGGAAAACATACACTTCCGTGCTGACTTGTCTGAGACAGTTGGCTTAGATGTTATTAAACAACAGCTGTAGAAACTTTGACCAACTTACTGATGCATTAAAATAATGTTTTCAGGACATGCTTAAAGGATTTACAGAGAGCACATGCCTGTAAATTTCTTGACTGTAATTAAGAAGCTGAACTATGGAATAAAAATTGTACACCTGTCCTATTTTATATTTGGATGTATTACGTTACAGGATACAAATTAAAAGATTGCTAAACAGCAGTTTCAAAAAAATTACCATTATCTGAATGAATAAATACCTCTCAGAAGCTACAGCATAAATTTTTCAGTTTGTTGTACATCTACTGTTGCTAAAACAACCTGCTGTGTCAGGTGGGTGAAGAGCTGGACAAGCCCAACCAGCTGCAGAGCTGCCCAGGGCCATACGGCTGCTCCCATTCCCGCAGCTCCAGCCATGCCAACTGTGTAATATTTCTCTTTCAAAGGAAAGAGAAAACAAAGTCCTCTTCTTTAACAAAGAGCACTTTTGGCTCTGGCAATACTCTGAATCATGTCTTGAATGGCCACCTAAATAAGAGAAATAGAGAAGTGAGCACAAAATAATTGTACACATGTAACAGTCCTCAATGACAAGTAAGGAAGCATTGAAAAAGTTTGTGAGGACTTGATTCCAGTAAAAAGTCATGTAAGAAGATTTATTGGTCCCACTTCCACGCCAAAAAAAAAACCAAAATACCAAAACAAAACAAAGCAACAACAAAAAAAACCCTAGAAATTTCCAGCACCACTAGTTCTCCTACCTGCAATTGATAAGATACAAAATACATCATCTTCATAAAAAGGATTAACTGCAGAAGTTTGAGTCATATAGAAGAACAGTATTAGTCAATCAATCATCTTCAAAGACTAAGGAAGAAAGAGTTGATTATTACCTATTATTTATCTTTAAAGGAATTCTTTTTCTTTTTTTTTATTTGTGTCTCTTTGAGTCCTATAACTTAATTTTATACATACCCATACACTTCAGTTCTTCAGTGCTGTACCTCTATCCTAACACCTTCTAAATTAGTTGGTTAAATCCATCCCTTACATCTACTGCATACAGCAGTGTTGTGGTAGGATTTAAGTGGACACAATCTAATTTTTGTTCGTTTCTGAGGGAGCAGTTAAAGTGAACATTTCTTCCAAAGACCTCTGAACATCAAAACTAGCAAAACGAAGAGAACTATAAGCATACATTGAAAATATGTGACTACTCCTTGTCTAGAGAGCTTAAAATGTTATTGTAGTCAAGTGCAAACTGAATGCAGCCCAATCAGGAAAAAAAATTGTTATTTTCTACCTAACTTTTCCACTTAAACTGTTTGTGACAATTTCTTACAGGCAGTTCTACTAAACAAGCCTTGGGTAAATATCTTCCCACTGAAACAGTGATTATAACAACAAAACAAATTACAAGACAGGGGTTTTAACGCATACCAAAAGCTTCTATCAAGTCCCTGAAGAGACTGGAGTCATTAACATTACAGGCACGACCCTTGGCCAGAGAACAACTAGGAACAAAGAAGAATTATTATTAAAAGAACAATAAAGTGTTTTAGATACATCAAGATCAATTAGGCATTAGTTTTAATGTAGCCTAAAGTTAAAAGCTGTAAAAGAACAGTGAATTCTCCCATTTGCATCATTTAAAGTTCACAGCCCAAGGAAAATACCATGTATAAAGAAACCAGAGAGCCTTATGTGAATTGTATGCCAATTATCTAATTACCTTTGATAACATCAGGTTCAAACCTTCAAGGAAAAAGCTTTAAAGAGCTCTTGCAGGTACGGGTCTGTTAGGAGAGTAATAAGACTCGTTACAGGGAGAAGAAAAAGGAGAAGGAACTGCATCTTGCTCTGAAATGAATGTCCTGTCCCTGATTGCAAGGACCAGTGAGGGACAAGAGTTACACAGTGGTTACTGGAGCCTGGTTATCGACTCCAAATGCAGCTTCTCAGCATGGGAAGAGAGAGAAGGAGATTGGGCAAGTTTCCGCTTTGACTTTTACTTCAAGGTCAGCCTTGAGAGAGAATCCAAGTCTGACTCCTACCTCCTGGCATCCCTGGCTCCTCTGCAATGCCTGTGAATGGGGAAGGGTGAGTGCAGTTTGTGAGCCTCTTGGCTGGGCAGCTCCTTGCAGAGGTAAGAGAGCTCCCTGACAGAGGAGGTCAGCAGCAGTGACAAGATCTCAGCCTACAGACACAGCTACACCTTAGGGCTTGTGTAGGGCAGCTGCCCTTGAATTCCCATCACGAAAAACCTGTACACAGCCAGCTTGTACAATAGCTCTGTACATTAGCCTCCCACTAGTGGTGCTTATATCCCTGCTCCTCTGACTGGTTAATTCCCCGCACCATTTGGAGGAGTGTTTGCCTGTCTGCACAATGGGAATGGCTTTGAGGTCTGGACAACCTGCTGCCCCAGCCAGGTGGGAAGGAGATGTGTCTGCACCCCTGCTCAGCACCAGTATCTCCCCTCTGATTTTTGCAGGGAAACTGTAGTGACTTCTTCAGCTGGAAGCCTTGGTGAGTAGATGCAGAAGAGGGTGTCTGGTGGGAGGTTTGTATTTGGATGATTACTCTAATTAGCTGTTGTTTTGTTTTTTTTTTCTTTTAAGATGAGAGGGAAAAAACACAGGGGTTTTTAATACTGTTTTTTTCTTCTGCCTGACTAAATGATTCTCAAGTGATATTCACCACTGTCTTAATTAAACATGCCTCATGATTTAGAAATTATAAGCTTCTACTTCAAGGAAATGTCAGGGTAAACTTTTATTTTGGCAGTGGGAAGCAATGATGATAAGTAGAAGGATAGTGTCTCCTAACAGACAGAGAAGTGGGATGAGTTCAGAAAGTGCAGCTGAGGGAACTAACAGTAGCACCTGCAAACAAATCCCCCACAGCCCTTTGCCAGAGAGGGTGGCTCTGCAGCTACTGCCTGAACTAGCTGAGAAGATGTGCACTGTGTCTGGATTGCTAGGTTACTGTCATCTCCTCGGTGCTTCCCAGAACTCCGATGGAGAGCAGGAAACCAGTGGTCATTGGGCATCCCCCTGAAGTGCCTCCTTAGGCCACCCCACATGCTTCAGGTGAGCCAGGAGGCACCATCAGCACAGGAGACTGCAGTCAGGGCAGGAACCACCAGCTCCTCATCAGTCCCACACAGCAACAGACCATGTCAAAGATTATATAAAGCCTTTACAGGTACATGCTCAGGATTGGGGGTTTTTCAGCTGTTTCACTTGGGCTCCTCTTTGTACCTCCTCCATAGTGACCAGATGTGGCTTCTCCATTTTCATGACAAGAAATCTGCATTTGCGGCTCTTTAAGAAAGTATGACCCTGCCTCTCCAGGGACTGTGATGCACAGCTGGCATGAGACCACACCAACCAAAAATCAGGTCAGTGATTAAACTTCTTCACGTTGGCAAGTCAAGTGTCGGTATCAGAAGGGAGCTCATGAAGTCATTTGCAGTTGTAGACCTGAGAGCAAGAACTGTCTATTTAACTGTTTCTGAAATTGCAGTTTGTGAGAGGGAAAGGTGGGGAGATGTAGCTTTTCTGTTAAGAAATGTTGGTTTAGGAGCTGCCACATTCTAATTTCCAGTAAATGAAAAGCAACAATAAATTTCATGTCCTGTCTGCTAGCTACTTTTGGTATAGGGAATATTGCTGAACTTCTGATCCATGGAAAAAAGCCTTTTTCTTGCATTAGACCTTCACCTGGCCCATTAGTGAGATAATCTTCAGCTAGCTTACCCCTAAAGGCTGTAGCTGTGGTGATTCTCGGAACAGTCTTGTCAATGCATATGTGATAAAATTAAGGAAAGTCTAGCCATGAATTAGGTCTATAACATTTCCAGTTCCCATGAGAGCTTCCATAGAATTTTTTTTAAAAATTCCCTTCTAAAGCACATTTTTGAAGAAAGGGAACTAAATATTTTTCTGTTATTTGCCTGCTGGAATATTCTTTACTTGGTGTCTGAGCACAGTGGTTGGCATATACAAATATTGCAGCTCATCTTTTAAAAAAGCATTGTTGTATCAGTAATAAAGAAAACAGTTTGCATTTCAGATGAAGAGACAACAGTAAATCACAAAATATTTACTCTGCCCCAAAGAGCAGCAATTTACAGACTATTTAACAGCAGTTTGTTATGCATTTAAAGATTACATCTTTTTTTTTTTTAACTAGGGTTTTTATTTGTGGGCTAAGTAGTTTTCTGTAAGTAAAAGGATTAGACTTTGTTTGGCATCTTTGAAGTTATATTCTGTGAAATGCAGTGGTGATTTAGATCTGAGTTTTTATAGCATGTAAGGTGTGTTTAGCTTCTTGTGAATGTTTTTTAAGTTTTTTTTAATAGATCATAGTCTTTATTTGCTTTTCTTGGGACACCAATATTAGCTCACAACTGTTCTACTTTTAAGCAATGTACAAAACATGATCTCTTTGCCTTTGTTAGTTTAGTGGTCTTACACCATTTGCTAACATTTACCAAACAAGAACATATTTCACTGAGTATGGATCTTGGTCACTCTCTTTTACCTGGTTTTCTCAAAAAAAACAAGCAAAAAAAAAACAAAACAAAAGCCTCAAAACCAAAACAACAATAAAAACAACACCAAAAAACCCAAACATATGATCTCATCAGTTGACTGGAGGGGAAAAAAAGAAACAGGTGCTCTGCAGAGGTATTTTTTTATTTTTCCAAAGATTATGTAGAAGTGAGGAGAGAAATCAGCAGGGAGCAAAGAAAGGCTAGGAAGAGCCCAGTTAGTGCATAGCCCTGGGGACGGCTCTTGGTCCTTCTGTGTCCTGTGAGCTGCATGAAGTGGCACAAGGGAATTTTGCACTGCTGTCATTAGAATGCATCTGGTCACTAAACTGTATTGCAGGCCCCTCTCTAAGATGCATTGATTGTAATGGCAACAGCTGTGTGCAAGGACCAAATACAAGCTTACTTGCATGGAGATGTTCCCATCTGCAAAGCCAAACCCCAGTGAAAGTTCTGTGGCTCAGCAGCACTGGATGGTTTGTGACTGATGGTGAACAGCAGCTGCTCATGTGGACGTGGCAAGAAGTCTGCTAGTTCTAAATGAAATACGGTTTACGAGGAGAATGCCTATTGGCGCTTGGCTGCTCCCCAAAAGGATGGAGCTGCTATAACTCCCCTTGCAGAGTACACCACCACTCACTGTTCTGAAGCACATGTTCTCAGGCCACGGTGAAATTACGTATAGAAGAGCTCCCACAGTGGACCTTCAGCATGACAAAATTCACAAAGAAGTAATTTGCTCCATAAATGACAGAGCTACCTATCTGTAGCAAAATATGCCGTGTCAGATAACCCAGGCAGCATCTATATATTCTCACCTAATTGCTCTATTACTTGTGGCAATGATGCCTCAGAAGAAATTCCCCAAGCCTTTTCACTGGCGCTGGGGCTCTGGCTCTCACTGCCATGGCAACAGAAGTGCTGCCTGCTGAAAAAGCCATCTGGGTCCAGAAAAGGTCACTGGAGTCCTTTAGAAACCCTGGGAAACTTTATCCGCAAAGAAAAAGGCACAAACCTGAAGCTGGAAAGACAAAATAGTTTGCCAATGGCGAGCATATAAAATTTCCAATTTATCTCATAAAACATATTTTTAATGTGTTTTAATTGACTTTAGGGCTATTTAAGCACTGTGCATGGTGTTGGGGGGTGGAATGGGAGGGTGTCAGGGCTTGGGGAGCAAGGATGGAAGATTGTGGTTTTCTTCAGTTGTCATCTAGAAGTTATTTACAAAGCTATAAGGATGGAGGCCTTGTGGATAAAGCTCCGGAGCTGCAAGAGCTGGCACAAAAAGGAGAAAATATCTTGCCCTTGGCTTCTTTTCTGCATTGTTCCACTCCAGGACTTGGCAGAGCAGATATAAAACACAGCACGCTGCTTTCAGGAGTGCTTGTTACAGTACCACATCTGGGGTTCTCAGGCACAGCTTAGTCCCCCCACTTGTGACATCCTGGAGTTGCAGGAACCATTGGATCCATTTACCAGATCCAGGCAGGATCACCTTCTGAGTGGAAAGCTTTCTAAAGAATTACGTTTCTTGAAGCATTCTTTCATGCTTAAAGCTATATTATGTTTGCAGGAGTTCACTCTTGCATGCTTAAAGCATTTGTGTAATACATCCTTAAACCTAAAAACTAAATCTGACAACAATTAGGTTGGGAAGGAAAGCATTTTTTCTCCAAGAAAAGATGTAGGCTGCTGGGGTTAATATAGGGAAGAAGGTGAATGCACAGCAGCAAAAGCAGCCTGGCTCACTGACCTGAAACGTTATGCTGGCCAAGGAACAAAAGCCTGACGCTGGTCGCCTTTCCTTTACCTCCCCTAAAGCAGCTATGCTAAGTCACATCGCTGGGCAGCAAAATGAATCAAAAAAAGATGCCACCACCACACCCCTGCCCAAGCCCTCTATATTTAAAGGGAATAAGCTAAAAGGTGCTGGAAGGGAATATGTATTGAGGATTCAGACACATCGTTGGTACTGCAACCTTCTCTACTTCCAGTGCGTGCTAAGCAAGGAGGTGATTCTGAATGCAGGAGGCTTTTTTTCCTCAGAATGAAAACACTTTAAGATACCTACAAATGCATGGTGTGGCAATTGTATTACTAAGATATAACGGATTTAAAAAATAAGGATAAAAGCATAGTTGGTACAAGGAATAGATAAAAATGAAGCCTTCTAAACACTTTAATGTGTGGAAATACTCAACAGTCTTAACTTTTTTTTAATCTTTATCTTTCTACCAGTCATTAGAGTGCATCTGCTTTTCATGTCTATGCACATTATTCTTGTAACCTTAACATTTTCCTGAGTCTGTAAAAGTCTGCAGCTAACAGTTCTGGTTATGTTTTTTGTCAGCAAACAGTTAATTCCAATGGGTGGGTATTGCTGTTTTAATTATGGAAAAGTCAATACACTTATGCAGCTTTGGGCAGCATGACAGACACAGCACAAGCCTTAGTGCCTTGGTTATCAAATTACTTAGGCATATGTATAACCTCATGATAACAGGGTCATCGTGAAAGGACTATCCCATAATTCTTGAGGAAAGTGAAAGGCAAATGAGGCCATGTGTGAAAACCTATACGTGTACTAGATAGCTTTTTTTTTTTACCTCCTCTCCTTTCTTCCCTTCCAGGAGACTTGCATAGCATTCTTATTCTCCAATTGTTTGTAATAATGCTTCCCATAGCTCATGATTAATGGCATCAGCTAGTTAACCAAAATGCTGCTGGTGAGGCAAAACCATGGCACTCAAAATCTGGTGACATCTTGAGGAAGCAGAAGCACAATATGCATTTTTGGTATGTAAGGGGCTTCAGGATATGCTTTGACTAGCTCTGAAGAAAACAGCAGGATGAGCTGTGGTTTCACTGTGCTATGGGAGGTAGGTGAAAGAAGGAAAAAGCAGTAATACGTGGCTGCATCCTGGATTGCATTCAGGATTTCAAGTTGGATTTCAGGTTCACAAATGTCCCACAACACCCAGGGAGAGCACACACAGCAACAGGTGTGGTGCAGGAGTGCCGGGCTGGCCTCAGGTAATGCAAATAATCGAGGACCTGCCGGTGCAATCAGTGAAGCCACCTCACCCTGTTTGGCACGCTGATAAACCTGTGCTACAGCATCACTGTGAAGGCAAACAAAGGTATCCAAGGTTAGATTCAGCAAACCCAGCCCAAATCACCAGGTCAGGCATACTGCAGACAATAATTACATGTGAGGTGGGCTTGCTTGTCATGAAATTTGATGAATATAATAGAAATAATAATAGAAAGTATAATGGGCTATGAAATGTCAGGAACAATTGTCTGCAAAACCCAAGCATTTTAGATTAACATTTTGGGCATTGCTAACTTGAGAAATGTGACACATGGGTCTACCATTTTTGGTTGGACTGAAACTTCCCGTAAGTTATCTACAAGTTGCTGCCACTTAGCAGTGGAAATGTGGTCAGGCAAAGAAAGAGAATGAGTTGCCTGTTGAAGAAATGCGTAGTGCAAATATTTTATGCACACAAATGCTAGGTGCAGAGTGGAGGCAAATTGGACAAAAGCTGCACCGTGTATCAGCTGCTGCTAAGGATGACACACCCTCAGGTTATAAAATTGCCTGTTAAGGGTAGATGTCCACAAGCTCCTCAAGCGCAAAAAGTAACTTGAAAGAGAAAAGGGTAACTGTGCTATAAAGGATCCATGCTCTGAGCACAGTGTTTACAAGCCAGCAGCACAAAGAAACTGATTTTTTGAAAATCTTTTAACTCTAAAGAGTAAATCTTTATAGCAGTGCAAGGGAGTCATGCCCAGAAATCTCATTATTCTGAAAGCTGCTTAGAAACTTTAGCCCTTAGAGTCAACATACCGCAATGCATTCAGAAGTACAATTTCAAAGAGTTACAAATGCTTCCAACAATCAGCTAATTTAAAAAAAAAATAAATAAAAAAAAAGAGAAGAGAAATTAGGATTTAAAAGGATTTACAAGGAAATAATTGGGGGAGGGGGTGTTATATGTAAAGAAGGAGGTAATTGAAAGGGATTGGGAGGAGTACAGTAGGAAGTGGATGTGGCTAAGGCATTCACAAGATTAGTTAAAGAAAAGCCTGGTAAAACTGGAAGTAAGAAGCCAAATCCTGGGACAAATGAATGTAGTTTCTTTGATGTATTTCAAGCTGCATGATTTATACATACTCAGTATCTAGCCTTAAGAATGATTGGGTAAAAATAGTGATGAAAGCTTATTAAAATACTACCCAAAAAAACAGTATGCAGAATTTGATGCACAAAAGGTTCTTATATTTTCAGAGATTAAATTCCCAGTCAAAGCTACAGAACAGCTGCAGGTATTTCAGCCTCAGGTGTCTTACAGAATTAAGAAACTTAACAGTAATAAAAGCTGTGACTTGCTATGCAAGCTAGTTTATCGAAAACAAAAATTGTCACAGAATTCATTACTGGTTTAGAGATGGATTATGAGTTTGAGACTCATTTTCAAATTTCTTCACAACAAAGCAGAATGATATGAATGTTAAAATTGGGGTGGATGAGGGCAATTTGAGGTGATGAGTAAAGTTCTGGCACACAAATGATAGGGATTCTAATTAGTGCAGATACACCTTTTGAAATTCCTGCGGGGTTTTTGTATCTATAGAAAACATATTGAAATCCTGGATAAGTAGGTTGTGTGTGTGTGCCTGAGGTCTCAACTTCTTCCAGGATTAAGAGACTGCAAATATATGCCCCATCATGTAGGTGCTCTAATAACAGCCTGGGCTGGCCTGTGCTAGGCAATTGAACAAATACAGGACAAGGATACACAGCAGACACAGTGTACCAAGCTGAAAGACAACACGGAAAGGTAAAGAAAGAGCCTGAACCAGGTCAGCATGACAGTACCCAAACTTTGTACTCCTTGTCAAGCCTGCAGAGCTCCTAGGATCTTTTTGCATTTTGCATACTGGAATTTCAAAACCAGAAGGCAAGATAATTTCTGTCCTTATGTTAAGCAGAGCCATTTCTAAGATTACTCCTATTTCATTTTCCTTGCTTCAGAGAGTGCCAGTTCAGAGCACTGTCAGCATTCGGGAAGCATAGATAAGCACAGAGCATTTCATGCTCTTAAAAATAAACATTGTCAGCAGGGCACATAAAATAATGTATTGAATTTGAAACACAACATCACAGGAGAATGAAGAAAACCAGATGCATCTACTGATTTCTGGACAGATCGATTTAAATGATGATGTTCTTTAACTATACAACTTTATTTTAGAAGCTGGACAGTACAGCGCTTCTGAGGTAACCAACAATGGACACCAGACCTTTATTATGTCACAAGAAAAAGAGAAGCCCTTTTTTTTTTGTTACTGCTGTGCAAAGTTCATCGGGTTGCTCATCCCCAGAACCCCTGAGCTTAGATTTGGTGGAAAGAAGGCTGTGGTCAGGCAACTACATGAAGATTTGTCACCTTGATTTCTACCACTTCTTTAGAGCTCAGGTTTTGGGCACACTTAATATAAGGATTGTTGTAATGAAGGCATGTGCTGTCGCACGGAGCTCAAATCATAAACTTCAGCAGGATGCAGGTATTTATTGAGGATTTTGACTGTCAAAAGCTCTTGAGCCATGACATCCATTTGCTGAATGAGTCTGCCTATTGTTTGCTTTTTATACCAGGTCTCAGATTTCATCAGCGACAGACTGGTATTACCCTAAAGTGCTGGAGGCTTGTTTGATCACTGTGAGGAGCTCCTCCTACGCCTGCAAGTAGCAGGGAGAAGGCTGTGACACCAGCTTTAGAAAGGTCTAGCTTTTTCTTAGTCTGTGTAGCAAGTATAAATGCTGATACTATTGCTGGTCCTTTCCATGCACCGTGGTGCAGGGTGAAACACTTGTCTTCCTAATGGTGATTGTTGGGGATAATTAACGGAGAGAATAATTTAATTGTACCCAGATAATTGACCAGGAAACTGGAATCCTGGTATCAGGAGCCTGATGAGGAATTCATAATGTGTAAAACAATATTTTCCTTTTTTTTTCTTTTTTTTTTTTGAGGGTGAGGGAAAATGACAAACTAACAAAAGGGCAGTACAAGGAAAGGAAGAATTAGGTGAAAGCTTTGAATGGTCAGAGGCGACACTGTTATGATATGAAGCAATTTCAAGCATTCAAGGCGTTGAGGAAGCTATTTTAATTTTTCAACAACAATGCAAGTTGTGCAGGCACTTACGAAAACTTAAAAGCTCTTTTTAAGATAATAGCATGCATTTTACATGTACTATATGTACTTTCAGAGAGTGCAACTTATTTAGCATTCTTGTCTAGGTTAATAGTGCATCTCTGTCTGGATTGCAAAGTTTAATTAACTTCTGTAGGTGTTACAAGGAAAATTATGCCTATCTGAGTCTAAAAATCCCCATTCTTGAATGTAGGGAATTTTTAAATTAACATGACTGATACACTTTTTGAATAGCAACTTGGTGTTTTTCTGCTGCATACAGTGCAATAGCACTCTAAGTTTAGAGCCTGTAGAATCCACACAACACACCTTTCTTTCTCTCATCAAGATGCTATCAATGAAGACTATGGATAACTCCAACAGCTCTAACTTTTGCTCTGCTACTTAAGGTTGATGAGCTTGAAGTGCTGGTCACAAAAAAGGTGGTGAAATTTTAGTAGCCTGCTGGTCATTGTACATAATGGGGAATGACAGGATTAGAGAGCATTTTGGGGTCTTCATCTTGCTACCACCACCAAACCACAGTTTGTACAGAGTTTGAACTGAGTAATGAAGAACAAGAAGGGGTAAATCTCCAAACTAAAAGGACAAAGATGCTCTAATCTCTGAATTATGGTCTTCTGTCCCACACCATCAAGCTTATTTTGGTATCTTGCTTGAAGCATAGCATCAGGAAGTTTATCACAGTTAAAAACACCAGTAGAAATCTCATTCATCCTCCTGCTCTGAACTGAGCTGCATGACCAAAATTCAGGCAGAGCCACATATGCTTAAATGACTCTCAGATACAGCCAGAAACATGGGCCATGACAAAAAAGATGAGAGTCCTTCTCCTATGGTGAAGTCTGGTATCATGGTAGGGGACCTTGGTGGAAGAGTACCGTGAATTGTGAGGGCTTACACTAAGCTGGAGTGTTTTTATATCACTTCACCAGCCAGTGTCCATTTTTCACCTGTCAAAATGACAGGCGGGTTCATGCTAAGACATTAAATGCAAGACAGCAGGATTTGGCACTTTAACTGCATTGGCTATGGATTTCAATACACCTATTGTACTTTTGCTGCAGGTGCACTCATCCTACCGCTCACGAAATCTGCTTTCCTGCTTCTAATATGGCTAAAACATAAGATGGCTTCTCAAACACAGGTGTTCAGTATGTCAGTGGCCCACAACTGCACATTTAAAGGGTAGGTAATTCTTAACACAGGCAAAACTCATGACTGATACTGATTTGACTATTTCTCTAGTGACGTTTTAAAAAAAAAAATAGAAGTTTTGCTATATGGATTTTTTAGTGTGTTAGTAATGAGCATTTGTGAATAGCATTTCCTCTTTTAGTAATCAACTCACATAGGAAAGGAAAATGAGTATGTGACAAATCTGCATCTTATTTACATGTCTAATATTACATAATTCTGAAGGTATCAGTAGAAGCATTTAAATGAAGGTTTTGACAACAATCCTATACAAAATGCAGTGAAAATCCCTTGAACATTTAACTAAAGCAGATTGTAAGGACATAGTTTGAGAAGTGGAAGGTGGAGTTAAAAAACATACCTCACCCACTGCAAAAATGTCTGGTCTGTTCTTCACCTATGTTTTAAAGTGCATATTAATAGATCTCCAATAACAGGTATTTCTTGTTCTGCAAGTGCTGAGTTGTCTTGTCAACTAGTACTTTATCATCAGATGTAAGAACAAATCAACTGTCTTTTTGCATAGATGGATGCATATTTATAGAGCATAGATTCCAAAAGTCACGATACTTTGCCCTTGGTATACGAATGTCGTACTGCTTGAGACACCCTGCACCTTGCATAATTGCATATAAATTTTGCATTGCTAATTAATGCTCTGTTTGTAGTACTGTGATTCTGTGCTTCACTATTGTGATACACAGAACACAGATGTAGTGTATCCTTAATTCACTAAGTGCTCTGGGTTATTTTTCAGTGGCCACCAGTCGCATATCCACTGCTCCACTGTGTTGTCTTGATTTAAGCACCTCCTGGAGCTGTTATCTGTCTTTACAAACTGTTTATGTAATTCTCGTAATGACCATGGCAGACTGCAGATTGCAGCTTAAAGTGCACAAATACAATTTAGTTCCTTAACTTTTGCTGATCTCCAATAGGCTTTTAGGTGGAATTTTTTTTTTTTTTCAGATCTTTTTTAGATTTTCTGATCTTAGTTTGATTAAGCACTTTGTATTCACATTTGGCTTAGAAAACATATGTGATTCTTTTGAATAGTGGCATCAAATTTGGAGATGAGAAGGCTGGTAAGTTTTATCCTTGAAACAACTGGGGGCGAAGTCTTGGCTCTGTTTAAATCTCTGGCCACACTCCAGTAATTTCAAGTGAAGGCATTCACCCCTACTAAATACTTTATATCCTAAGGGCTCTATGAGTTGTTGCATAAACATTAAGTAGTTAGACAATGAAAAAAACCACTCCCATTTGCCTTTAGAAAAGGGAAAACCTTCACCTAAGGTAAAATCTTTGCTGCCAGGTTTCTGAGGGAGAAGCTGACAGAGGTAATCCAGTAGTGATGGAATATTCTGGGATTAATTAGACGTGGCCTAGATACACACTAGAGAGTATCAGAGCTGACCTGAATGTTGGGAGGAACAGTGTCTCTATCTCCCTCTTTCTGCTAATCAGCTCTGACACCAAAGACTTAGCAGGGCAAGTTTGGAGAGACTGTTTAGATATAAACCTGAAAGAAAGGCAAATTGTTACACTAATTTTCAATTATATTATAAGTCTGCTTACTTAAATCTAAAATGTTTGGAAGACATGTTTGTTCCCTGTATCTTGGAGGTTAGTAAGAAGTCATCCAGGTTTTTCAAGCAGTTAGCCAAGAGTCTACAGAAGTCCTGCTGTGAACCACCATGCTTTAATTGAACATGTTTTCCTATCGCTTCTACTTTGTCCCAAAGCACCATTTGAGGGGGAAAAGAAAAAACAATTAATTACACAGATGCTGTGTTCATTTTTGGATATATACAAATGTCAGAGTTGTTGATAGTAAATCAGGAATGAAATAAACTTCACTTTGGCCTAAGGTTTACAGGAGCAATTTTCATTACTCAAAAGATCACCAAAGTGAATGGGAATAAAAGTAAATCAGTGATTTGAAATAATGTTAATTGAATTAGTCTTCTGCTCTGTAAGTATGATTTTCAAGCTGAAATGAATGATTTTTTTTTTAAGGACAAAACTCTAAATCAACCTTTTCCCACTTACTCTGTAAACTCTAACATCTAAACCTAAGGGATGTCCCTGACTTGATCAAACTACTCAGAACAAAGATTTAGTTAAGCCAGAGTTAATATAAAAGTAGAGTCTAGAGATCTGTTTTTTGCTAATTGCACACACCTGGGAATTTAGAAAAGTTTTTAATTGGAATACTCAGCCAGCTAGTTTTTAAATCATTGCAATTTGTCGTGGATTCACCCCAGGCAGCAGCCAAGCCGCAGACAGCCACTCACTCCCCTCCTCACCAGCGGGACTGGGAAGAATCAAAAGGGCAAGAGCCAGACTGTGGACTGAGATAAAGACAGTTAAAGAGGGAAAGCAAAAGCCATGCACACAAGCAAAGACAAGAAGGATTGACTTCACTGTTCCCCATGGGCTGGCAGGTGTTCAGCCATCTCCAGGAGAGCAAGGCCCCATCACGGATAACGGTGACTTGGGAAGACAAACACCGTCATTACAAATGTACCCCCTCTTCCTCCTTTTTCCCCTCACTTTACATACTGACCATGATGCCATATGGTCTGGAATATTCCTTTGGTCAGTTGGGGTCACCTGTCCTGGCTCTGTCTCCTCTCAGCCTCCCATGCACCCTTAGTTTCCTCCCCAGCGTGGCAGAATGAAAAGCAGAAAAGGCCTTGGCTCTGTGCAAGCCCTGCTCAGCAATAACAAGAACATCTCCACATTATCAACCCTGTGTTCAGCACAAATCCAAAACAAAGCCCATGCCAGCCACTGCAAAGAAAATTAATTCTACCCCAGCCAAAACCAGCAGCCAGTTATATATTAGAAAAAGGGGAATGAGTGGCAGTGAGCTGAGAGATCTGGAAACCTGCAGTATTTGAAGATGGATGGGATCCTGCCATTATCACTCTTACTTGTCACAGGTGACTGAAAAGCAGTGGAGTTTGGCTTGCTAAGATTATAACTTTATTACAATTCTTCACTTTAACTTCAATGTCTTTTTGACATGTCTAATAATTTTTTCTCTTAAGTTGGTTTGGTTTGGTTTTTTTTGGAGGTTTGAGTTCATTTGGATTTTTTTTTTTTGTTTTAGTTTGGGGGTTTTTTTGTTTGGTTTTGGCTTGGGGGTTTTTTGTTTGTTTGTTTTGGTTTTGTTTGTTTTGTTTTGTTTTGCTAGCAAGTTGGAAAAAAAGATGGAAAACATACTAAAATAAAAATTGAAAGAAGTATCTATATTGATACCTGAGCTAAAACTATAAAAGTTAGAAATCATTTCATTCACACCAAGTAGGGATATCTGTCTGTAGCTTTGGACCTGAGAAAAGGGAGAAACTTCCACAAAATTATGCATCCACATGGTGTATTAAAGCCCTCATAAGGGGTTTTCAATATGACTGTATTTAGTAAAAGACTTGAATGTGTGCAGTGTTATGATACAACAGCTGCTATTGCTTGCAATTCCCACAAAACATGTCTTTTGTAATGGAATCATTTCACTGAATTACTAATCAATACAACTTGGTGTCAGACGATACATAATAGAAATAATCTACTGTTTGAGAATTTCTCTCCAAATGGCAGCTTGCTAAGAAAAGAGACTGCTCAGCATAGTGGTGTTTGTTTCCAACCACCAATAACATCAAACTTTCACAGTTTGTGAAATCTGCAAAGAATTAAGAAAGCTTGGAGCTGCCTAGCAATGCTTTTGTGACTCATTGCTACTAAGACCCTTAACTGCCAGTTACCAATTTGTGATATCTACCACAAACTTCATATGGCTAAGGGCACTCATTTTCTCCATTGCAGACAGCATTCCCATTTCCCAAGAATCCAGGGAATCAGTTTGAAAATCAGAGTCTGGCAGAACTCTGCAATGTTATTCAGTTTCTATTATTTCAATGTTAATGTATAAATATATCTACTGGACTGGTATTCTCCAGTAATTAATTATTGACCTTTTATGCATTTGTGTAAAATGAGGTAGGCCATTCTTTCTGAAACAGTGACTAAGCTAGGGAACAAAACACATATACTGATTTTAGCATTTAGTAACTCTCGTACATACACACTTTTCCATGTAACCAATTTTTAGTGTCTGTTTTTATTTGTCTGTGAAACTTCATAAGGCTTTGTCTTGTGTAGATTTGACCTTGGCTTTATTTAACTTTTTAAGATGTTGGCTTTATTTAACTATTCGAATGCTTTACAAATGCTTCATATCCTCAGCAGTTAGGTTTTGTTTCATTTTGAACAACATAGCAGAATATACCCTGAAAAGAAATCTGTCAAACTTATTGAAGGTTTATATCTGATAAATGATACTGAATTGATAATACCCAAGTTGCTAGTTATTTGCTAAACTGCCAACAGTTTATCACTGAATAGCAAAATTCCAAAGAAATACAAAATACTAATTAACTTACAGTTGTAAAATTTTCCATTTTTTCTCTCAAAGGCACTGTGGTTCTTGTTCAGACAGACAATTTCATCAAATTAACTCCACTAATTTACTATACTTGAAGAGTCTTTTAGAAAAATAACTCAGCATCTGAAAATGAGGGTGTTTACCACACTCATTTTTTCAGCTTAACAGAAATTGCAGCAACCTATTTCAATTTTCTCTGCCCTAGATTCAGGAAATGATGCAAGTTGATTTCTGTTTGAAGTGCTCAGAAATATGGCACCTCAGATAAGGAAATTTTCCAGACCTGAGACTATGTGACTAGTCACACTTTTGTCTGGCTCAAAATACAGGTGAGAGTTTCTTTCAAAAGTAATTTTAAATATATATTTCACTTTTTAAATGGCAAAACCATGCTTAGAATCATTCCAATTCTTCTCATACTTAAATGAAACACCCACGTAACAGACCATCCCATCCACTATTTTAATGAGATCTAAATCTGTCAAGGGTTGTCAACACTCATCAGTGTGGATATTTTGAGGACTTGTAGGTGCAAAAGAAGTTAATTTTTTTTAGACAAAAGCAGTATTAATAATACAACATAGTTTATAAATATTGATTGGTACTCGTTAACAGAAAGGGCAGCTGGAAAAAAAAATCATTTCACATTCCAGTCTTCAGAACATTGGTAGAATCCAGAGCAATGCAAAATAATGAGCTTGCTTACTGTTGCTGTGTGGGAAAAGAGAAGCGGAGTTAGAGGTGATACTGCAGGAATAAAACAGACTAAGTAGGCATGACAGGAGTATGGGGGCTAAATGTAATGACAGGAACTTCATAACACATTCTTCATAAAAGTGACAGGAAAAGCAAAGGAGGCGAACAGCACTCTGCCAAAAGCATCTATTCAAATCCTGAAATGCTGAAGGATAATTTTTGGTAGGACATGCATGGCTAAACTGCTGGCTTTTTTTTTTTTTTTTTTTTTTTTAAAAAAAAAAAAAAGATAATTGAGAATTACAGGAAGAATGGTACTAAAGACTGGAAATTATGAACACAAAACAGTGGAGATTAAGCAATCATAGTCTAAGTTGCAAAAGCATATATTAAGTACTCCCTAGAGGCACTTTTTTGATTAAAGTACTTTTAAAACAATCTCAGAAATTAAGAAGGATTTTTAATTCTGTACTTCAGTTCCTTTTTGTCAGCTCTGAGGTTAAATCAACACACATTGTAAATATTTAGGGCATAGCTTTATATTCATCATAGTGTATGCCAAACTCTGCTTTTTGGATTGTTCCTAGCAGTGACCACCTCATTAATCCAGAATCTCACTGTAAATCCTTCAGTGCTGGGGATGGTGTCAGAAGGGAGTATGAGCTTGACATAAAGTAAAGGAGATCTGGCCAGGCTTCTTCAGCCACACAGTGAGTTCCTGCTTTTTCAGAGAAAAACTAGGGAAGGTGTGTCTTGCATTCCACCTGGACACTCCAGGACTCCTATATGCTGTACTAATAGATCTGCTGTAGGGCTAATGCACTGCATGAACTTTCTGTAAGTGTCAATGGCCAGCTCGCCTTAGATCCAAAGTAATACTGTGGAAAACAGCAAAGGCTTGGTTCAGAGATGACCATCTAAATGCAAGGTCAGGATGGGAAAAGAGATTACATGGAGCTGGAAGGTTTCACTGGAGCAGAGGTGTTGCTTGTGTTGAGAGTATACTGTTCAGGAAGGCAAGTTACTGCCTGCCAGCTGGCGTTTTCCAACACTTTCTTTCATCAAAGCATGACCAAGTTTGCTGCTACATGAAGCCTACAGTGTATCATGTAGTGAAAATCTGCACTAAATGAAATGCTGGAAGTTATATCTGGAAACATCTAAGGAAAGTGTAACTGTTTGAGGTCTAGAATGCATTTGTCATGGTTTAACCCCAGCTGGCGACTAAGTACTGACGCACCACCTCTCACACCACCAGAAG
Source organism: Origma solitaria (assembly GCA_013397895.1). Taxonomy (NCBI): domain Eukaryota; kingdom Metazoa; phylum Chordata; class Aves; order Passeriformes; family Acanthizidae; genus Origma; species Origma solitaria. The sequence goes on along the minus strand of VZRL01003667.1, from coordinate 189,367 downwards.
GATGTGGGAGAGAATTGGAAGGGTAAAAGTGAGAAAACTTTTGGGTTCAGATAAAGACATTTAAATAAGTAAAGAAAAAGCCATGCACACACACACACACACCAAAAAAAAAAAAAAAAGGAATTCATTCACCTTTTCCCATTGGCAGGCAGGTGTTCAGCCATCTCCAGGAAAACCAGGCTCCATCATGCCTAACTGTGACTTGGAAAGACACAACATCACTCCAAATGTCCCACCCCTTCCTCCTTCTTCCTCCAGCTTTATATACTGAGCATGATGCCATATGGTCTGGAATATCCCTTTGGTCAGTGGGGGACAGCTGTCCCAACTGTGTCTTCTCCCAATTCCTTGTGTGCCCCCTAGCCTCCTCTCTGGTGGAATGGGGTAAGGAGCAGGAAAGGCTTTGGCTCTGGACAATCCCTGCTCAGCAACAACCAAAACATCCCAGTGTTATCAACATTGTTTCCAGCACAAAACCAAAATATAGCCCCATACTAGCTCCTAAGAAGATGAACTCCACCCCAGCCAAAACCAGCACACCATTGCTAATTTCAAAGAACCTAATTACGTGATTAAAAAAAACAGTTGTGTTTTGTGCTCTCTGCACTCAGCAGAAAGAAAATTCAGTCTCTGAATTGCAGATTTTACAAAGATCTCCTGTGTTGACAGAAGAAAACCCTCAAATGAGCAAAATGTGAGGTTTTATGTACAGTGAAGCCTTTAGAGCAGCTTGTTGTATTATGGAACATTGTAACACATGACTTTCACCTTGAGTGGTACAAAAGTCTGTAAGAATTTCAAACCTTGTGTTATGAACAAGCAGAGTGTTTATTGTGACCAAATATTCAGGATGAGAGTTAAGGGGCATATCCAAATCCAGACACTTCTCCCATGCAAGCAACTGCATGAGGTTTTGACATTTGTTAGTGACCCTGCTCCAGACACCATCCCCCAAATCCCCAGCAATAAGGCAACTGCATGGCTTAGGGGATTGGTAATCGGATACCTCACCTCCAGGTCATCGTAGGTCTCTGGTTCAAGAGCAGCAAGGCTTTGTAATGACTTAAATGCCATTGGATATTTATTTGGAGTCGTACATGCAGAAGTGAACATATGATTTCTGTGTAACAAGCAGTAGATGTCCACATATAGATACAAACATTGTGACAGTTGCCAGCCTGTTTGAAACATCTGAATGACTGAATAACAGTGTAACAGAGATTAACTCCCTAATAAGTCAGAATTGTGTTTTTAGTGCTGCCTGTTTAGTAAAAGCATCATGGTTTAGATATATTTATATATTATGTATTTATTTTGCTTTTTTTATATACTTATATTTTTATATATAAATTTATATTTCCTTGCATTTTGCAACTGAGACAAAAGCCTATGCTTAACCCTCCCTCCTTTTTTCTCCAGGTAGTAAAAGGCTTTGAAAAGTGGTTTTGAACAATGCTGGAGGCAATCCAAAGCCAAATTTAATTTGAATTTTCTGTCTTAGCTGATACAAATTCATCAAGAGTGAAAATGTGTTCTGCAGGTCTTCTTAGGCACCTTATTACGTAGAAGGAACTTTAAGAGCAGAATTTGAAACTTCAGCACATCCTTAATGAGGATACGACTGAAATAAAACTACTTCCAAGGTCAGTATTAATCTAGATACTTTTGGAGTCAGACTGCAAGGCCTGTATGTGAGACGAAAAAAAATGTAGATGATGCTCTCTGCTGAGGAAGCGGGGCAGGCAGGTGTAATGGTCAATCAGAAACATGACGCCTTCTCCAATCTCCTGTCATTGGTGGCTGCGGAAGAGAGAGGGGCTGGCTGGCATGGGCACCCTGTCCTTTGGCCCGTACTGCCTCCCAGTGGGCATCAGCTGCTTCTCTTGCGTGATAAAACGCAGGGGGGTTTAAAAAGCCTGGTACAGAAGCCATTGTCCTCGGACTGCTAATGGGGGGGGTTCACAGACAGTGAGACTTCGGTATCTAAAACCAAAACAACAAAACTCTTGATCATCTTCCACGTGTGTAGCTCTCTGTGAAATCAAGGATGCATTGTTTATCTTTGTCTATGGCTTTGTGCAGAACATACACCTCCATATGAAGAAAAGAAAACAAACCCAAAACTGGTTTCAGCAGGCAGCCTTACAAATGTGAGTTCTCATATCAACTTGCACACAGAGGGATCTGTCCCCACCACTTTCAGCTCTGAGAAGCAGCAGAACAGTATCACATCCCATGGCTGTAGACAGTTTAACTGTACCCTCCATGCAGTGCTAGGAGTAACTAATTTTTAATTTTCACTTTTCTTGTGCGTGCTGAGAGCAACAGCACAGGACATTAAAAAGGGATCACAAAAATGAAGAATGAAATAACCTGAGGAAGGAGCACTGTTTGTTGCAATAAGGCATCCAAAAAGGAGTAAAGGAAGAGTTGGGGAAATGCTTCTATACTTCTTTGACGGCCTACGGACCTACACAGTTTACAGCCCCAATGCCTCTTCCTTCTGGGCTCAGCAAGCCAAGGGATCCGTTCAGAGCTGGGCGCCTCAGCTCTGTGTGTTTCCCATCCAAAAAACCCCTAACAATCCCTCCCAGCTCTGTGCAGATGTTGTAACCTACCTGAAAACAGTCAACTAAACCTTTGTGTTGGGATATTTGTGTGGTTGCTGCAACTGGAGCCAGGGAGGGGGCTTTGAGGAAATCAGTTCTGTGTTCCTGTGGAAGTCACAGGGCTGTGACTTGTAAGGATCAGACCTCTTGCCCATGCCTTAAGCATTGCATTTGTCTACATCTCAAACCTTGACCTTACAGAATGGGAAAGAAAAAAAAAAATCACACAGTGCTATAGCACAGGTTATATGAATAAACAAAGGCTTTTGTATCTAGGTGTGTCCAGCTACAAAGGTCACTTAGGTGTGGGGGTTTTTTTCCTCCAAAGTTATCCTGTTCAGGATGCAATATCCTGTTTCATTTCTGCAGTCCTTATCATTGAAAGTTAATGTTCAGAATCCTTGGATCTGATACCCTCACAGTGCACATGAGAAATAGAACTGAAAAACATCAGAATATGTGGAAAAAACAGAAGTAGTATTACATTGGAAGTATTGTTTTTACATCACTCTAGTTTTTGGACAGCTTACATTATCAGGTTTGTGTGTGTGTGTGTGTGCACGTGTGACATTCCTTCAAAGGAGAAATAGGATGCCTAACTTTTAGTGCAGAAAATTAGTAACAAAATAACAAACAAGTTATGGGGCTGATAGCATCTCTGTAATCTTGCACTTAATCTGCTATCCCCAAGAAAAATCTGTTGACTTTCCGGCCCGGGCTGCACACAATTAATGGGCCTGCGTTACCCTACGCCTATGACAACCCCTAAAATTAAACGTTTGCACCTTAATTTTTACAAATCGCTGCCCAAGCAGCGCTGCCCACCCCAATGGGAAAGCCCACTCGAGGTGTCCCACTCCTCCCCCCATTCCCGGAGGGCTGTAGGCGCGGCTGGCCGCAGCCGCGGTCCGGGCGGGAGCAGGTGCACGGGAGCGCACGCCCGGCGCGGTGCCGGGGCGGGAGCAG
>VZRL01003667.1:111055-185042 GCA_013397895.1 Origma solitaria | reverse complement strand
GGGGCCGCCGCAGCCCCCCCGCCCGCCGGGAGCGCGCCGCCGGTGTCCGGCGGTGGTGCGGGCAGCGTCCCGCCGCGGCCCTTCCCTCTCCGGGACCTCCGCGCCCGCGGTGCCCAGCGCACCCGAAACGCGTGGGATCGTCTTCCCTTGGGGGCTTGTCCATCCCGAAATAACCGCGCCGGTGTCCCCTGCGTAAGTGCCCGGCAGAGGTGTCCCCAGAGCTTCAACAAAGGGCGCAGGTATCCCGTTGCCAACTCACCTAACTGCCGCGGATCGGCTTCTCGACGCTTTAGTAACCAAAGGGCAGGTTTGGCCAAGGAGAAGCAGCAGATCAGGTAATTTAAGAACAGCGCATGGAAAGCCAAAAGGCGCTGGATTTATCCAGTTGGTGGTGCAGGTCTCCTACGCTGAAATGGTGGGAGCACAGGTGAGATGCGATGTGGGCAGCGCTTCAACTAACTTCCAGAACTGCTTCAGGAGGTCAGACGAGCAAATCTGCAGAATGAGTCTTGCCGTGGCCTTGTATTAGTCAGGTGAAAATAATCTGACCCTTTGACATCAGGGTCTTAGAAGGAGTCAAAGTAATTCTTCCGTTTTCACCAGATGTTTTAGAGCTCAGGAGCATAACTGGAATTAAGGAGATCTGCTTGAAGTAAGATTAGCCAAGATTAAAATAATCTTGGTAAAGTCATAAAATTTTCCAGTGATTATCTTAAAAAGGGATCTTTTATGATGTGTTTACTAATAATCTCGGTCCTCTCTAGAGGGCTGCTTTGGATAATTGTGTAGTGCAAGTAAGTTGACAGAACTCTTGTTTCCAAAACTGGAAATGACTTAGGACTCCTTCGGCAGATGCTCTGTCTTCTGGAGCTGTTACAGTTTGCTGTATCTTGGCAGTTGCTGCTGAGATAATAGGCCATAGTGGTTCTTTTGGAGATAAGCAGTTTATTAAGTGGTGAAGTTTCTGTAATCTGTTCTGGACACAACGTGGGCTTTTCTGTGTGTGGAAAAATCTTCGGGGATTTATTTGCATACCTCAGAATAAAATGTCAGGCAGTAGACATTTTGCATCAAAACCAGTCAAATTACTTTTTCTGCTCAGGAAAGGACCGTAAAGAGGTGTGCAAAGTGACAATCCCGGAAAAAAAAAAAAATGGGGTTGTATTCTTGTGTAGGGCAGTGATCAGATGCTTATTCTTGGGTGACAGCTGAAGTATTGCAGCCCTAGTGTGTGTGTGCTGTATCAACTTAACTCAGGTGCTCTGATGAATCATACTGTCTTTCTCATGAGCCTAAAGGCATTTGCTCAGAGATATTTGAGCTGAACTTTTGTATCCACTTCCATTCGTATGTGAGGTCTATTACAGAAATCTTTTCTAGCTGGTGTGTGTACCAGTAAAGGAATTGCTAGATTTTACAGTCCAGCCCCTGACAAAGCAGCATTCTGTCTTGATTACCTGGCCTTGACCTGAGGAGGAAATATTCATGACAGCCATCTCAGGAAATAATTCAGCCTTTGTTGAGAACAAATACAATTATATTAAGTAAACACTGTCAAAGATGAAATCTAAACAGAATATCTGGTTCATTAGCTGGATCAGCTGTTTTCTTGTCATTGTGATAAATATGAGAGTAACACATGCTGCTTCATCATTTTCTGAGAAACATTACTGTTATTACTAAATTCATATTTTGGTTTGGAGTGCTTTCCCCCTGATAAGCTGCTCAGGTAAGGGATATTAGTTAAACACTAATGACTGTGTTTGCTACTAGCAGTGCTCTGACATATTTCTGGGAAGCTGTCAGAGCCCAAGAATATGTTTGGAGGTTAGGACCTGCATACCCTGCATCATGTTAGGAGAGGTAGAGCTGACCCCATGAGCTGAGCTTGTATCTTGGAGTGTGCTCCTTGCAACACCTGGGAACAGACTGTGCCTTGCTACAGCTTCAGCATAAAGGAAGTAGGAGTTTAATCCTAACTGCTTCTCTGAAATGCAGTGGTGTGCACTTTGTTCAGTCACAGAAATGTGTGTTTGCTCTGTTGTTAGTTGCCCAGAAGTTTGTTAAGCTGAAGATGACAGATAAATCTTCCTGTACAACACCCTCCTCCCTCTGCTTGCACTGAAAACTCTAGCCAACAAATACGATATTCCTCGTCAGTCGGTACCAGCTTAAAATAGAATTTAGCTTTTTTAGCTGACTTCAGGCAGTAACCTTTTCCTCTCTGCACTGTAACCCTGGGCACTTTTTAATAACACCAAAGCATTAAAGTTGCAAAGATGAAAGATTTGCTGTGTTATTCTTTTTGTGTTTGTAACCTTCAATGTTTTCCTGCTCACAGCAGCAGACAATAGGCAATAATTAAGATTTTTTAGTTGTTATAACTATGTACCTTTTAAAAAATGGTCTTTTCAAATACTGTTACCTTTTTTCCTACAGATTTAAAATATTCCAGAGGTCTTTTGGAAAGTAAAAATGGTTAGTGTACAGAGAGTTTTCAAAATAAAAATGAAAGTAGAGAAGTTGCTGTTTAGGAAGGAAATGAGAACAAAGTAGTAAAAACAGTAATACAGATAGCCGGAGATAAGACCTTTCTTTCTCATAGAAGATTCCCACTGATGCATGTGCAGAAGTTGGGAGGACTTTAACCTCCTCTGGGTAACCTGACTGCAAAACTTCATCCAAAAATACATTTGGGGAAAAAGGGCTTGTGGGATTTGGAGCAAGAGATTACGTATTTATGTGCATTATGAGGAATCTCCAAAGACAATAAAATAACTCTGATCCTTAAGAACTTTCCGTTTCCAGTCTAAACCAAATAGAAACAATGAAAACATATTAAAGTCTGTTCTCAGAGTCTTAAGCTGATATCTGCTTTTATGTGAGTAAAGGATACCTGCTGTCTGATAGTAAGGATTGCAAGGCTACTGAATATTTAGGCAGGGACTCTGTTTATGGCTGTGAGAAAAAATTAGGCAGAATTATTGATTTGGTTACCACGTTGTGTCTTTTGGATGTTTTCTGATACCTTCTGGTCTTCTGGATCAAGGGGTTACAGTTTTGGAGGCAGCAGGAAATGATTGGGAATCATAGAATCACAGGATACGCTGAGTTGGAAGGGACCCATCAGGATCATCGATTCCAACTCCTGGCCCTGCACAGGACACCCCAGGAATCACACTATATGCCAATCACACCATTGAGGCCATTCATTGTAAGAAGATTGCTGTAGGGATCCCAGCTATAGTATTTGTTGGTCTCCAGCGAGATGTGTTGCTAATGATCAGCCTCAGAGGTACAGCTGTAAAAGCTGGTGTTGTCAAGGAGTAGGTAGTACAGCAGGCAGAACCAATGGGCTGAAACAGTAATGAAAGATTCGTTACTGAAGAGCTGAGACCTTATTTAAAGGAATAAATGTACTGTGGGTCAACTTTAACTCTCCAAATCTGACCAATTACAGATAACCCTATTCATTTGTCCATATGAAGGACAGTAAGGATGTTCAGTGTGTTCCTAGGGTCCAGAGGGGGATTAGTAAGGTAGAGAAAGGTTTGCTGGAAGTATGTGCCTGACCCTTTACATGGCAGAAATGCAGTGATGGGGTTGCTAAACCCACAAAATTAATTCCATGCTCTGCTCTGTTCACACGTGCAATGAGGAGAACCTCCTGAAAACTTGGCACAGGCTGCTTGGCCTCATATCTGGAAACCTGGCGCTTCAGATTTGAAACATTACAGTATTTTCAGTATTTTCCATAGCCACTACACCTCAGCCACCAATGGACTTGCCATATATTGAAGGCATTTAATATTCTTTGTCTTTAAGTGATATGATTTTTATGGGATTTTGTTTAGGTCTTATTTGTTTATCAATAGTTCTCAGACTTTCTGGACTATGTTTCAAGGGCTTTTTTGCTGTGCATACAGCTGTCCCCTTCCTCCTACCACCCCTGAAAGCGTGCACATCTCCTGTACCAGATGTGCTTAACAGGAGCTTGTGATGCCAGTCTCCCACCCTTAGACAACTATGCTCCCGTGTCCCTGCCAGGACAGCTAGCTGTCCTTGCTGCCAGATGTCACGGCAGCCGTGCCAGAGTGAGGCAAGGGTGGTTACCTTTGGATAGGGAGAGGAGGCTTTGCTGAGTGCCCTGGTCAGGTGGCAATTCTAGCACGTCCCTCTTGTTCAGGAAACCAGATGATGATCTTGCAGCTGGGGCTGTGGGCCTTCACCAACTGCCAAGTTTAAACATTACAATTCCCACGTGGCCAATAGAAGGTGGAGAATTTATGATGTGGAGGCAGAAGCTTTAGAAAAAAAAGAAAAAATAAAAGCTGAATGGGCATTTTCTGAGCTTTGTGGTGACACCCCTTCTCCCCCACTTTAAGAACTGCTAATATCCTGTATACCTTGGCTGGATTGTCACTGAGATCTTAATGACAAGTTGCAGACTGCATTTGAAGTGTTATTGTGGTTTAAATTAGATTCTTTGTGTGGAAATCCCAGAGGAAATTGTTCATTTTCCCTTTAGGAATAAGTGTGCTTAGAAGAGAAACTGAGACAGAGGAATTTGAAGCTGATATCATTACTGGAGGGAAGGCGTGAATTGAAGATAATAAATCTGATGTAACAGGGACAGTGGTGTTCAGTAGTGAAGGGATTCAAGCTTTCTGAACTTGGTAAAAACATGATACGTGGTGGTACGCAAGTGATTAAATGACAAAATAACCTTTCTCCAATTGCTTTGTTTAGTTATCTATGCATTGGTGACTTTTTTCTGGTTTACCTTTCTGTAATTGAGTGACGCCAACACAAAGGGCGCTGCATCAGTTCTGCCACTCTGGTGTTATCTGAAAGCTGAAAGCAATTATTCATCACTTGGGTATGAAAAGCTCTGTACAAGAGCAGGGCTAAACATAGCCACACTGCCTTCTACAAAGCTGTAGTAAGCCACTGCTTCTTGTGTGACATTCCCCAGAAATTAACACCTTGGCAAATTTTTTGTGCTCAGCAAGTTTGGTTTGAAGGCTGTGCACAGTGAGATAGTGAGCTTTCTATAGCCAAAGTATTGCTATTGTAGAAAGCAGCCATCACTTGCAGTAATCTTTTGTGTTGCTAGCAACAGTAATAGGCAAAATGTTTTGAGATATTAAATGATATATTTTTTTTACTATGTGCTTTTATCTAAATTTTCTTTAAAAAAGGCTTATAAAAATCTATCACCCTTGGGAGAGTGTAAAAACCCCAATCCCTATCATATTAAAATGGAAATCATTTGACAAGTGCTTCCACTTACGTTGCACAATCAATGATGACAGAGCAAATAATGCGAAGAAACAGGGAAAAAAAACTGTATGATACCTGCAATTTAGTATACATATATATAGATAGTATTAAAATTTTCTTGAACTTTGTCATCATTAAAAACCCTTGTATTAATTTAGGTAAAGAACTCGTTATTATCTCAAGACTATTAATTATGTCTATCTCTACTCCTCTTTAAAGAGCAGTTTTGCACCATTTTTTTGTATGTAACAAGATTCCTTTTGTCCTATTTTAGCCCCAAGTATTACCATTTGTGAATAATATAAAATAATTGAACAGATGAAAAAATCAAAGGTCTTAAGCTAAGACTGGCATCTCCTTTTCAAGAATCCCACCCATTGCAGGAGAAGAGGGATCTAGAGTCTCCAGGGAACGTTTGGCAGGATCCTCAGCATAGGATGAAAGGTGACTGTACACTTAGGTAAGATCATGCAACAAAAAACTTAGCAATTATGTCTGTTTTGGGGATAACACAGGTAAAACTATTAATCTGTTGCAGTATGTAATGAATAAATTGAGTAAGACAACAGAAATCAGGATCAATACCATGGACTGGGTAGGCTCTAATTTGGTTTTTGGGGAGGGGGGGAAACAAAACAGAAGTGGTAACTTGTGCTGCTCAGTGGCCAAATAGTGGGGCATTGAAAATAGCATGTAATAAATTCCTTTTTTAAATAAAACTGTAGGTTATAGTTAACTCTCAGTTTTAAAGCTGGTGAATATGGATAGCTAAGCTGAAGTAGTAGAAATTCTGGTGCTAGTAAATTTAGTTATTGGAAAAGACTCATTGGGTCATCAGGATGACAGGATTATCCAGAAGTAGATATGTGGATTTTTCTCCACATGGCCACGCAGCATTCACCTTCCCTAACCCAAGCTCAGCAGAGTTAAAATTGCTTGTATTGAGCTGACGTTCTCTAATGAAAAATGACAGCGTCTTTGTCCTATTTTTGTCAGATATTAAATCAGCATTACGGGAGACTGCCAAGTGGAAATAGGGCAGGATAAGCTGTTACATTAATAGGTTTGACTTCTACCTTGGGGGGGCAGGGAGGATGCTTTTTACAGTAACTAGGCCATATCATCTGAGAGGACTTTAAGTCTGCCAACAGTTACGTTTAATTACTAGATTTCCTCAGTAAGTATGGAAAACAAATGTCTACTCTGGATGATTAGTTTAAAATTAGCAACATTGAATCACAGAGTATTCTGAGTTGGAAGGGACACACAAGGATGATCCAGTACAAGTCCCAACCCTGCACAGCACTATCCCTGAGAGTCACACCATGTGCCCAAGAGCATTGTCCAAACTCTTCTTGATCTCTGTCAGGATTGGTGCTGTGACCACTTCCCTGGGGAGCTGTTCCAGTGCCCAAACACTATCTGGGTGAATAACCTTTTCCTAATACCCAACCTAAACCTCCCCAACACAACTTTGGGCCATTCCCTCAGATCCTTTAAATGGTCACCACAGAGAAGAGGTCAGTATCTGCCCCTCCTCTTCCTCTCACAAGGATGCTGTAAGTGCAATGAGGTCTCCCCTCAGTCTCCTCCAGGCTGAACAGACCAAGTGACCTCAGCTGCTCCTCATATGGCTTCGCCTCAAGGCCTTTCACCATCTTTATAGCCTTCCTTTGGATGCTCTCTAATACTTTCATGTCTTTCTTATATTACAGGGCCCAAAACTGCCCACAATATTCAAGGTGAGGCTGCCCCAGTGCAGAGCAGAGCGGAGCCGGACAATCCCCTCCCTTGCCTGGCTGGCGATGCTGTGCCTGATGTCCCCAGGACACGGTGTTAGAATGCATACAGTGCAGGTAGCTCTGTGCTGCTGCAGTCTGAGCTGCAGACTGGGCTCTGGGTGGCAGAGGTGCCCCAGGCAAGAGGCTGTGAGCTGAGATCCTTTGTACAACGAAGAACCCAGCAGCTGACAGGACAGTGGGAGGCACAGCAGGAGGCTGTGGTACATCCAGGTTTGCCCCACCCAGCTGCTTTTCCAGCTGTGTGCTGGATATTTTGTCCAGATGGATACTGAGAGACAGTGTCAGAAGCTTTAGTGAAACCCTAAAAGATTATATTGACTGGCTTCCCTCAATCAACCATTTTGGTTACCTTGTCGTAGAAGGAAATCAGATTTGACAGGAACAGTTTCCTCTCATGAAGCCATAATGGCTGTGACCAATGACTCCATTGTCTTTCAGGTGTTTTTCAATACCTCCCAGAATAATCCTCTCCACAACTTTTACTGGTCACCGAAGTGAGACTGACTGGCCTGTAGTTTCTAGGGTCCTCCTTCCTGCCCTTTTTAAAATCTGAGCATTGTTAGCCAACTTCCAGTCCGCTGGGCTGTCTACAGATTCCCAAGACCTTTCAAAAATTATCTAGAGAGGCCTTGTGATGACATCAGCCAGCTCTTTAGGTATTCTCGGAGGAATCCCATCAAGCCCCATAAATTTACAGGGATCCAGCTGGAGCAGCAGATTCATCAGAACTTCAGGGTCAACTAGGAGTTTAGCATTTTAACAGCCATGGTAGTCCATCATCAGTGCTGAAGAGAGAGGCAAAGAAAGAATTAAATACCTTCACCTTGTCAATATCACTGTCCATGAGTTGACCATCCTCATCCTGTACCAGGCTGATGTAATTTCTGCACTGACAATGTATTTTAAAAAAATCTTTTTATTGTCCCCCACAGTTCTGGTCAGCTTCAACTCCAGTTGAGCTCATGCTGCACTAAGCACCACCTCCTCCATCAGTTTTCTTTAATATTTTTATGACTCAAAGGGAATTTATCTTGCTTGAATCTGCCTTTAGCAGCCCACCTCTGCCTCACAGTGCATTAGGTTTTGACACTGTTTCCCCATGAGTGAGGCTTTCCCCCTTCATTAATAAATGCAATGCTCAGGTGATGTGTTCAGGAAGGAAGATATCTTCAGAATGTCCCCAGCAAAGGGGAGCAGTTAGCAGCTAGCAACACTGTGTGTCCTCACAACCTGTGATACTGTTTAGGCTTGGATTTGGGGGTTTTCTGGCTTTTCACTTAATATAGGTTGTGGAAGAATAAATTAAACTCAGTGGGTTTCTGTAAACTTAAGCAAAATGTTAAGATTGTGATTCATGGCAGATTAGGATTTATCAGTTAAATTGTAGCCTCCTCCTCCTCTGTGAAGGAGCACGTGGGAAAAGTATGTGCTTTTGTAGAAAAAAAAGTATTCTGCTATTAATAACTGTACAAAGATATGGAGGAGAAGGCTGGTACTTGTATTCTACCTTTGTTTTTCAAATAAGCATCCTTATTTGTGTTCCCCTTGCTTGGGATCAAACAGTTTTGAAATGTTTGCTTACTCATTGGAATATCAATTGAATTGGCAGGTCTGAAATCTGAAAAAACCTAAATTCTTTGGTTAGTGTGAGCTGTTTTTGAAATAGGTTGGTGCTTTCCCAAAGATGCATTTTATAGCACAAAATTCCTATTTTCTGAAAACCCATGGACTTCCCATGTGGTAATAAAAATAGTTTTCTTACCAGGCTGCATACTGACATTATTACTGAAACAAAAATGGCTACGTTTTGTAATTAAGAGATGATGCTTCTAAAAGAATTGTATTAATCAGGAATTAAGCATGCTTCTCCCCACATAAGCATTGCCTCTTTGCAAGAGAATGAATTGCTTTTTAATTTTTTCTCTCTATTATAATAAACTAATTGCTTGCTGCTCTAGGGTGGCCTGTATTTCTTTTAAGTTTCTCTTACCATGTCTTCCTGAATCCCTCATTCTAATCCTTGAATGCGGTAACATATTTTAGTATCGCTCTTGCTCTCCTAAGCTGCAACGTATTTTGCTTTGATTTCCTTGTGGAATGTTCAGTTGCAAATACCTGCAGTCAGCACCGATGTGTGAACCTCTGAGCAGCAGCAGAGAGCTGAAGGAAGGTAGAAGGAAAAAACAGTGTACTGGTTTACATGCTGTTTACATGTGGAAAACTTGCTTTTCTGTTGACGGTCTCAAAATATAACTGTTAATGAAATTAGCATATAAGCAGATGGTGCTCAGCCCACAAAGTTTCTTACTTATTTTTGTTTTCTTTTTAGAAATTGGCAATGAAAATGGCTCAGCAACAGCTGTTCTGACTTGAGCTGATTTTTTTAATAAGGCAGAAAAGTATTATTTTAAACACTATGTTTCAGAAAAAATTACAATATTTTTAATGAAATCAAATATAGTCTTTTTCATATTCAAACATTTTTGCCGCAATTTGGGGATTAAAATTTGCTTTGGTTTTAACCTGCAGTAGAATATTTTCATTTTAAAAGGGCCAAAGCATAGAACCCAATTTTATTTCTTGGTTCCTGCCTTTATGGATTTGAGATATTTAAGCAACGTCTTTCTTTTGAGCTAGTTAATAGGAATTCTAGCTATGTCAAAGAAAGAAGTATTTGCCATTTTAAATTTGATGTAGAAAATGTCTCATCTGTAATAACATTTTGAAGCAAAACCATACAAAAGTAACCAAGCTACCTCTTAAAGAAAGGTTGGTTTTCTTCCTCTTGAGGAAGGGGAATCAAGAACGACAATATTAAGATAATGAGTTCTTCACAGAAAATTAATTGTTCTCTTCATGCTTTAGTCTTGAAACAAGTTTTGTTATGCTCTCAGTTAAATGAGGCCTTGAAGTCAGCTCTTCAAGGCTTGTAATATATTGCTTTTATTGGGCTGCTTCTCCTGCTCTGGCTCTGCTATTCCATCTCCCACAGTGTTATTCTAACATTTCAAAGTCTATGAGAAGCTTTAAACTGCAGCTATGCAATATGTTAGCTTTTTCTCACCTCTTCCATGTTTTCCACCCTTATTTCCCTCCCGTCTATGAAGTATGTTCCTCCTGCACAGAGCCCAGACCCGCACTAGAGATAGTGTGAAAACAGTATCCCAGTCAATGGCAGATGGAAAGGTGTGGTAGGTGGTGGTTTTGTTGTTTGCTTCTTTTGATGGAATATGAGATTTTAGTGATAGTGAATGTATCACCTACCTGTGACTGCAGAGTTCTTAGCCATGAGCCCTCGCATCCAGAAGGATGCTGCATGGGTTTCCTGTGCCTCGGCTCTTGGTGGGTGAGAAGAATTTCCTGCTGCCTTTTAGATAGCTTTTTGGAGATTTTCAACTCCAAATGCTGATATTTCAATCAGTGTAAGTAAGGTACGCCTACAGCATGAGATTTACCAAGTGAGTAAAGTGATCTTGAGTACTCTCTGTAGAGGTATTCCAGCCCTAGGTGTCTGAAGTGTGACTGTGAATTAGTTCCTTGGATGCATATGTGTGATCTTGGTGAGTCTTCTGTCCCTCATTGTGTTTTCTTAACTGTTTGCTTTTCTTTTTTTAAATGTAAATGCAACAGGAAAGTTTGGGCTAAGAAAGGCCAAGAAGATTTAATTTATGAGGCCATGGAGCTCTTTGAGCAGGTCCAGGCATAATGTTGTCCTTCAGGGTCATCTGCAGAAAAAAACATCCTCAAGGAGAGCAGATATCCATGATTCTGAAATCAAGTCTGTCTGGGAGAAGACTTTGATGCCAAATTTGGGGCAAAAGTTTACTCTGGCCCAGCTTTTGCAGTGGATGATGAGACTTCGGAGTGCTCATTGACAGAGCAGTGAGTAGGTGTCCCAAGTGTCAAAGTCAGTGACATTATTTCATGTAGAGAAACAGGGTGGGAGAAATCTCTGCAAGATGCAGAGTTTCTGTCTTAGAGAGCAGGCTTACCTTTTGCATGCACAGTCACATCAGTCACCTCACAGGGAGTTAACAAGTTTTGCTCCCATTATTATCTTCTACCAAGACTGGTGATGACAGGGGAGTTGTCAAGCTGTTGTGATAAAAGGGAGCAGACTGCCAGGATAGTTCATGTAGCTTTTAATCTTTGTGTATGCCTGAGGGGCCTTGGGAAAAGAGGATGGCAGGGAGCAGGCTGGATTAATTTTTCTGGATGAAATGAATATGTCCTGGGGGTTGGCCTACTTTAAAAATAATTAGAATTCTTTGAAATCTGTTGTCCTTGAGCACACTTCATCTGTCCTATGTCCCCTTTTGTCTGATTCCCATATGCCTAGATCTTGTGGTTGAGGGATGCCTTGTGCCTCTTTGGGAGGCATTTGTTTTGATAATATGTCCCAGGGGTGCATAATTTCTAAATCAAAGCTGACTTGCATGTATGTGGGTGGTGAAATGCGCACAGGGGCTGCAGGTAATCAGAGGTAGCCAGTTATGATTTTGCTCTTAAGCCGAGAACAGAGAGACCGCTCGACTTACAGTAAGGTGTGTGAGACACTGATTCTCAGTTCTTAACATTTATGTTTTCTGGAAACAATGATGTGGTTTTCTCCTTTAAAATAAGGTTTAAAAAATAATCCTGTATGTTTGCATCAGGTGACAAAGGTATGATTGGATCCTTACAAGGAGCCTTGATGGGGATCACTGATTGACTGCAGCCCGCACAAGTCCATGTTAGTGTAATGAGATGCATTGATCTTGGTTATTTCATATTCTTATTCCAATCTCAGTCTCAGCTAAAGGATGAATACCTCATTTACTCTATTTCTTTTTTTCCTGCTCATTTTGGTTTTTTCATCATTCCATCCTTTGTGGGAATTTGGGGGCTTAATTAGACTTATTCTCACAACCCACTGTTCAACAGCTTGAGTTTTCTTGCATTGCAGTAAGGTATTAAGTGACATGGATATCTGGAAGTAAGGAAGAAAGATAAATGATCAGACTACTCCTCTTGACTTTATAATAGTTTGGGCAATATATCTTCCAATGGATTTGTCACAGGGTATAACATGCTAAGGGTTTTATGCAAAAAATAAGTTTTCATTTTAAACTCTATAATTCATGTCTATGATTAAAGAACATTTCACAGCCTAAAACACTAAGCACTGAAGTTTTTACTGATAGGCTTGGCCAGTTAGCGTTGCTGCAAAGGAGAGGCAGATTGAACAGGTTTTTGAACAGGTTTTGCCTTGTATGATATTTGCAAGAATTTATTCTGTAGCGATATCTTGTCAAAATACTGTTTGCAGTCTAATCCCAGGAATCATAATTTTTCAGGAATGGCTTCACAGCTATTAATTTCAAAGAAACTGACAGAACTTTAATCTATAATTTGGTTTATCTAGCAGCCATAATGCACTACTTAATGTTACCAAAGGCATCAGGTTGCAAGTAGAATTCATTACAATTTTTAGGTTGATGCTTTAAAAATATATTTTATAGCTTAACTAAATAATCTTGACTCTAATGCCTTAAAATGTTCATTGGTAAGAATGCTTTTGCATGTCAGAAATAATTGTAGTTTTTTACCTTCCTTGTTTCACTCTCCAGGCAGAGATTTCTTTATTGCAGAGCATCATATTTTTTATGTATTCACTAAAATGCATGGGCATGTATTTTAAAGCCGAGTTTTACTGATGAGGAAGTTAATGTTTCGGATATTCTGTAAGTCACTTTCGCTTTACAAGTGGAAAACTTTCAGCAGTGTATATTTAGTAGCTCTATTCATAGCCTAACACCAAACCCCAACAACTTTCCTGTAGGAAGTCCATTTTCTGCCCTACATACATTTATTAATTCTGTCACACTTTAATGTTCCTTAATTAGTTTCATACTGTATGGGCTATAACACTCAAAGAAACTTTAAACTACCTGAAAAAGACCAGTTTTTGCAACTCAAATGTTTTATAACCAGTGCTGATTTTATCCCAATGCATGTTAACCTCCATGATGTTCCTTTACCTTAATATGTTTGCTTTTGAAGTTTTGGTTTCCTAGCATATTTTGTCTGCAGACTGAAGGCATGCCAGCACTAGACTGGCACCTTCCCTAATACCCTCTTTTATCTAGCTGTAGTGGCCTAAAAGATTGGATACAAGAGTGAGAAAGCATATGGGAGGGACTTCTGCCTGACATTTGGATGCACTTTCTAAGGAAAGGGTAGTTTTGGACACCCAGAAATATGTGTTCAAATTATCATGTTGTGAAAAGTCACCAGCTCTCTATATATGTTTTAAACTCTATTGAGACTCAGAGCTTTCCTGAAAAGTGAGATGTGCCCTCTCCTAGTGGAGGGCAACCGCTGGTCATGTGCATCTTCCCTCTCCTCCATGAATTTAAGAACATGCAGCTGTCTCCTTAATTCTGTAGTGAGAAAGAAAATAATCTTACATTTGTAGCTTTGGCTTGGAAGAAGAAAGGGAGATTCATATTGCGAAGAATATTTAACAGAAATGTACTTTTTAGTGTAGAGCATAATGGTGTTCCTGCATTACCATTAATATTACAGGAATTCTTGGGAGAGCAGTCACAGGCTCCTGGGGAAGAGGAACAGCACCTCTCACCCAGACCACTCAAAATAATCTGTTTTACTGTTATGGGCTTCTCCTGCTTGGGTTATTTCCACTTGAATTATTTTTGATACAGGATCTGGGTGTGGCGGCTCAGTAAACCACACAACTGGGCAAGTCTGCTTTTTTTTTCTGATGCCCTTAATACACCATGAGTATCTGACCCTAAATGCATTAGGGACACATGTTTGCTGCCTTTTGTGCCTCTGCTTTCTCAGCACAGCAAGTGGGTCTCCTCCAAAAGAGAAGAAATGTTCAGGGAGAAGAATTTGTTGGGGAAGGTTTGTTGGTGTTTATTTTGTTTGCAAGAATCATAGAATGGTTTGGATTGGAAGTGACTTTAAAAGTCATCTAGTACCAGCCCCCTGTCATGGGGAGGGACACCATCCACAGGACCAGTTTGCTCAAAGTCCCATCCAACCTGGCCTTCAACACTTCCTGGGATGGGACATCCACAGCTTCTCTGGGCACCTGTGCCAGTGCCTTACCACCCTCATAGTAAAGAATTAAATTCCCATATCTAATTTAAACTGACCCTCCCTCAGTCTGAAGCCATTCCCACCTCTCCTGTCACTACATGTCCTTGTAAGAAATCCTTCTCCTGTCTCCTGTAGGCCCCTTTAGGTACTGGAAGGATGCTCTAAGGCCATCCCAAGGCCTTTTCTTTTCCAGGCTGAACAACCCCAAGTGTCTCAACTTGTCTGCACAGGAGAGATGCTCCAGCCCTCTGGCCCTCCTCTGGTCCCAGTGCTGCGTCATAGCTGAGTTGTGTACTCTTGTTTTAAAGGTACAAAAGAAGCAAACCCTCTCAAGTCAGGCAGCTTCTGTGCTGCCACTCTGCACATCCTTTTTGTCCCTGGTGTCCCTCAGAGGTGCTGAGGGGCTCTGAGGATGGCTGGGCGTCGCGGGGGGGAGCAGGGCTGGGGCAGCCCCTGAGTCTCCTCTGTGTGCCTGTGCACAAGTGGTGGCTGCAGGCAGCCCAACAGGCAGCAGTGCTCTCTGTGTTTTACCAGGCACTCTGCTTTTCAGCTACCCCTGCCTTCCAGCAGCTTCCCCCTTGCCCACTCCTGTTTTGAATTAGCTCAGCACTGGTGTTTACCCTGCTTATGGATGCCAAATTCATTTGGCTTGCACACGCAGCTGTCTGTGGGGAGTCCTTGATCCAGCTCCGCGTGCGGGTGTAAAGGTGCTCGCGTTGGCACACAGACAGGACAGAAATGCCTGGCGCAGATGTAAACTGACTGCAAAAATGTAGCCATTCCACTCCATAATATCAGCCTGAAATACCCAGCACCTATCAGAGAGAGGTTTAAATCCAAAACAAGTTAGCAAAACCAAAAATTTAAAGGCAGTTCATCTGCAGCAGCTAAAAAATACAGTTTTCATAAATCTTCTGCAAGAACTAAATGCATCTTGTAATTCATATTTCTGCTGTTCCACAGTTCTCATTACAGCAGACATGGAAAATATCCCCTTCAGATTTTGCTGTATATATCTGCAGTGATGGGAAGATAAACATACATACAATGCACCAATGTTGACATTCAGAAACCTCCCAAAGTCTGCTTTTTAAATAGAATGCTGAAGTTAGCTTTGAACCTCTTCACTCAGTTGGAAGAGTGGGCAAGTGATTTTTTTTTTCCATTTTTTTTCTTTGTCTCATCTTATATAAATCTGACATCCTTTACAAATCTACAGTAATCATACAGTCAGGAATTAGAAGTGCTATACTAAAACAAAAGGAAAATATGCTATTTCAAGGTAAAACACTATGTCTGAAGCAACAGCTAAAGAGATGCATAGAGTTATGCTGTTCATGTTTTGTTGAAATTATTAAAAATGGAAAGCTGTGTAGTAGCTTATTTTAAGGGGTTTTTTTTTTTAATTGAAGTGAGTTGCAAAGTCAAAAGTTCCAGCTTTTGGTGGAATTTTTGCATTTTTTGTTTGCTTGTTTTTCTTTATTTTTATCAATTACTGGAAAAGTTTAGTGGGATAGTGAATCAATCTGGTTTTCTCTGTCTTAACTTACAATATTTGTCCAAGTCTATATCGGATGATGAAGTAATGTATTGAGAAAAATGTTGATTTGGATAACTTGAATATGAGAGCTTTAAACAGAGCATATACCTCTTATGTTGTGCTGTTGTCACTTGTGTGTAAGAACTTTTGAAAAGAAATCACCTCATCCCATTAGGCAACTGATTAATGACAGCAATAATATTGCCTTGGTGAGAATGTATTGTCTCTTACAAAAGCTCTTTTATATTGCTTTTCCTTACCATTTTCAATATAAGAGTTTTGCAGGTTATTGAACAGTAGCAAAACACAGTAGATTTTTTTGTTTTTGTTGTTTGGTTGAGTTTTTATGTTTTTGTCCTTTTTTCAGGTTTTTTTTTTGGTTTTTATATTTTGATTAGAGTATCATCCTTGTGGATTTTGGTATCTTTTGCTGCTTCTGTTTTGATGTACAGTAAACAATCCTTTACTGTTTACTGTCCTGTCCTGGTACATTTGCCAGTTCATCTTTCTGTGGTATTTGATGGCTGATGTATGTAGTTTCGCTTTTATACTGGAGATTGAAATACTGACAATTTTCTTCTTTTTCAGTTCTTCCTCTCGGGAGGCACTGTCTATCCCCCATCAGACTAAAATATGAACTGCCTCACTAACTCTTCGTTTTCCAGCTGCAGGCCAGATTTTGCTGTGTTAGAGACAACAGACTCTCTTTCCCAGGGACTGCAGAGGGCTTTTGAATTGAGTTTTCTGACAGGCTTTAACAAAAATGGCTTTGTTAGAAGTTAAAGTTCAAGGCTAGCACATAAATGTCTTGATTCAGTGAACAGTGTTCCAATTTAAACACCCATTTAATTAACTGGATAGATCATAAGTAGACTTTGCTAATGTCTCTTCTATGTTAGGAACAGTAAGGGAAGGGCACAGTTCTCATAAATGCAGTTATTGGCAGACCCTTGAAGCCCACAAGTAGTGCACATGCCTAGGGCTTGTGGAAGTCACTCCAGCTGAAAACAACATTACTGGGCTGATTATACCCTGAGGAAAGGTTTGCTGTTGTTTTGAGATCAATTTTTAACCAATGTTCCATTCTCAGTATTTACATGGAGGGTCTGAATTGCCAAAACTTCAGATTTCATAACAAAAATGTTTACAAGTGAACATTTGTTGAAAATATTACCTTGCTTCAGAGAATTGCCTTTTACTAGGGTGGTTGGATGGTGAGGGTATCCTGCAGATAGAGGCCTGCTGCTGAGAAAACTGACTTCCATTTTTTCCACGCAGAAAGGAGCCTCATGCATCTTTCTTTGTGTGTGTTGTGTGCCTATTAATTTGAACAGTAGAGTGTTACAGTCCCGTTACTTGAAGTTCAGGTGCAGCGTGTCTGCCTTTCCTGGTCCCGTGCTCTCAAGGTGACCATGGTGGCTTCCATGCTCCAAATAAAAGATATTGTGTGGCAAGTGCAGAGAGCCATGCAAATATATCATAGCATTCTTGCTGGCCATCTAAAAGATGCTAACACCCCGGCTGTGCTCGCACATTGTGTGGCTTCTAAAGAAAAGCTATAAGATAGATTTTGATAGTCATCATGCTTACTTCACAGCAAAGCAAACAATGTCACTAGCCGGAGGTGTCACAGAAAGAGTAGTCAATTAACCAAGATTGATTTATCTGTTCAATAAATTGGTTTTTACTAGTTGATGCAGGTCCTTTTTTTTTCCTTTTTATGCTTCAAATGCATGTACTGTTGATTTTTTTGGCTTTTAAAGTATTTGGTGCAGATTAGTACTTACCTCAATGCTTCAGTAGACGATAACTAATTTATTGGCAAATACCACACACATGCTCCTATGTAGAAAAGACCAAAAATGAAGGGCCATGGAAAGATGAGATCAAATCACAGAGAACACAACTGATCACAAGTTATTTCCCCTCTCTTATCTGGTCAAGCAGTACACAAGGTAATTATATAAATACCCTGAATTTTTAAAATCTTTTGGGAGTTCAGATGGAACTTGCAGAAGCGGGTTTTAGACTGTATGGATAATTTCCATACAGCGCAGTTTTTGGCTTTAGCTGGCTGTTTCATTGAAGAAGCTTTCAAAATGGTAGGGTGGATCAAATTCTAAAAAGCAATTTAAAAAAAAAAGACAGAAATAGACTGTGGTAAAGCTTGAGGATGGTGACAATATTTCAAGATAAATGAAAATCCAATAATGCGGTTTGCTTCTTAATAGCAAGAAATATGGAATGAAATTGACATATGTCTTTTAAAATTGAGGCAGACAAGATATAGCACAGAAAACTGCATCCCCTGATCAAGCGTGTCCATTAGTGATGGATTTATTGTATTGTAAATGTCATTTACTCACTGAGTTATTTAAAAGAAATGCATGATTTTTAAATATCCATCTGTCCCAGATGACTGAGAAACAAGAATGGAGTTCCTCTGCAGACTTGAACCAGTGCAGTGTTTATAGCTGATGCCTGGAGGGCCAGAAAAGCTGTCCTGAAACACTTAGAACATGAGGGTTAATGATAGTGTTTGTTTCTTTCTGAAGCTTTTTCTGAAAAACAATACAATAATCCCCCACCAGTGGGATCGCGGAGAGAATCAGAAGGGTAAAAGTGAGAAAACTCATGGGCTGAGATATACAGTTTAATAGGGAAAGCAAAAGCCATGCACACAAGCAAAACAAAACAAGGAATGACTTCACTGTTCCCCATGGGCTGGCAGGTGTTCAGCCATCTCCGAGAGAGCAGGGCCCCATCACAGGTAATGGTGACTTGGGAAGACAAACACCATCATTCCAAATGTACCCCCTCTTCCTCTTTCTTCCCCCGACTTTACATACTGACCATGATGCCATATGGTCTGGAATATTCCTTTGGTCAGTTGGGGTCACCTGTCCTGGCTCTGTCTCCTCTCCAGCCTCCCATGCACCCCCAGTCTCCTCCCAAGTGTGGCAGAATGAAAAGCAGAAAAGGCCTTGGCTCTGTGCAAGCCCTGCTCAGCAATAACAAAATCATCTCCACATTATCAACCCTGTGTTCAGCACAAATCCAAAACAAAGCCCATGCCAGCCACTGCGAAGAAAATTAACTCTAGCCTAGCCAAAACCAGCACAGCTTGTTTTTACTTGGTTATCTCTACAGCTTAAAACTGCATTGCTTAAATTTTGGTAGTTTCAGTCCAAAACAAAGAGTTTTATCTATTTCTTTCTTCAATTTGCAGAGAACATTCCTAAAATGGGCTTGGTCTTAGTAAAATGAAAAGCCTTGCTCCTTCCTGGTCCACTGTGTAATAGTGCTACACAGAAAAAGGAAAATAATTCTTCCTTTGTGGAAGGAAATTAAGCTGGACAGAGGACATCTTAGAAGTTCTTAAAAATCCCAAATGTCCATATGAATAAACATGAGTACTATTTTTAAGATCTCATTGAAACATATGCATAAAATGAAGGATATTCCTAGAGTGAAACAGAACATGGAAAGAACAATGACTCAACTAGAAAGGTCACAAGCTTCATTTAATGTTGAAATGTAGCGATGAGAGCAAATCTTGTATTGAAGCTCGTGAGTGATGCTGTGTTTTAAGCCTTTCACCTTGGAGGGCACACCTTGCCAGGAAAAAAAGGATAAAAGAGGTTTTCAGTGTGGAAGGAGATGTTTGTTATTGCTGAGCTATTAAGGGCTGTGGAATAAAGTTCTTAATTGTAGCAAAGCACTGAGTGTAAGTGTAGCATTGGGTGAGATCAGCTGCTGGGCACAGAAGACAAGGTGATGCAGCTGGAGATCACAGAGTGCAGGACTGAAATGGGAAATTACCAGAGAAAAGGTCTGAGTGATAGAGATGTTCATGTTCTGGATCATAGCAATATTGCAGCAAAATGTTTCATTCTCATGTCTGCTTTCTCTCTTTTTCTTCCATTTGATTGCAAAACTGCAGGTATTGTTTGCCAAGCACTTGAGAGTGCATGCATGCGGCAGCAATAGAATAATACTGTAGAAAGAGTTAAACTACATGGATCAGTATATACTATATTGCTAGGACACAATACAACAATATTTTCAGGTATTCAGGCTGTTTTTCCTCTTAATTTTTATTAACTGTTAAAGTTGCCTAGTCTTGGGAATCTTGGGAAGGAGGTGACTTAAGTTCCTAAGAAGTGTGTTAACACCATTTTAGTAATTTACATTATTAAAAAAAAATGTCCTCTTCTGCTAGCCTCTCATTACAATGCAAAGAAAGAAGTAAAAAAAAAAAAATACATTTTTTAATGAAGAGGTTAAGAAATACTCCAAGAGTCACAAAGACCTGAAATCCTGAGGCCCTTTTACATCTTGCAGTCAGCCCTGATAGAGATGATGTCTTAATGCAATTGTCCATTTTGTTCTTGATACCCATAATTTTTCCAGTTAAGCGTTCATAAGATCCCTCTAAAAAAGAAAAGTTGTGGACAGTTGTCTAATTATGGTATGTTTCTCTTTTTCTCCTGTATCATAGGACAGAAAGGTATTAGTCATTCAAAGTCTTATGAAGCAATTTGCTATAGCTCAAGTATGCTTCTGATTAAACATTGTTTCCAAAATCTGATTGTGTTGCTCTGAGCCACATAGCCATGTGCAAATGTGGTACTCCTAATCACTTGGAGGAGGGAGACAGGATAAAAAAAAGTCCTGCATTTTGTGCCGTCATTTCTGCAGCTCATTTTTCAGAAGAGATTTCCTGATATTTATCTTCTGCCTGAAAGAGAGTTGGAAAAATTTCTTGCCTTCACTTTCTGCCCTTCTCAAATAGGGAAAGTAATGGCATCATCTTCATCAAAACACTGTAAACAAAACTGGAAGTTTGAGAGAAATTAAAAGGAGAACAGAAGCTTGCATTTGAACAAAGTACATAGCAGGAAATGTTTACAGAAATGAATGATGATGACATTGATTAGAGCCACCAGAATTCTGAACATTTGGAGATTTCCTATAGCCTTCATCTGCTTAACCATTTTTCTGGGGTTGGCTGTGTCCCTAGAAGCCGGTTTAATGCACTTTTTGTTTAGAAATGGATGCGTTCTTCTGCTGCTTTACTCCTGTGATACCTACAGCACCCGGCATGTCAGCTTTAGGAGCAAGTCACCCTACTGATCCTCTTGTGCACCAAGGTACCCTCCAGGTTGAGAAGTTGAAAAAAGAATTATTTTTGTTATGTTTTTTGACATTAAAAAAAGGTTTAACTTTCTAGGCAATAAGTGTTGGCTTTTCTGTGAGTAGATACAACTTGGTATCTCCCAAGACTTGATGTGGAGAGTGACTTCAGGAAAAGAAGGAAAACTGAAATTGATTGGGTCCTTAGTGTCTCTGCTCTCATGACTAGACTTTATTTTGGAAAACTAGACTTTATTTTGGAAAAAGACTGGTCAGGGTGTGATGGGCTTTGCTTACCTGGGACAGATTTTCTCCCTGGTGCTGCAGTAGAACTGTGCCCCAGGGCTTGGTGCTCTCCTCTTTGGCCTTTTCGTGGGGCTTGGCTTTTGCCATAACACCATTCTGAGAAAACTGAAATACAGTAAAATGTTAAATGGATGAATTTAGCATGACATTAGTCAACTGGAATACAAATTAGTTTGAGGTCTTTTTTTATTTCTGAGTCTCATCTATGGTGTAGTAACCCATATGGTGCATTTTGAGGGTAAATGTAATGCACAGGTGCTTTTTTGTTGGCTTGGAGGTCTGAGTCACTGCAGTCTCTGTTTAAGAATGAACTAATGTGGATGATACTCGACAGAAGTTTGTAGTTGAAATACCATGCTAAACACATGCTAATGACAATGTAGGCTGCAGCATGTAGAAATTTAGCCGTTGGGCAGAGAAAGAAGGAAGGTTATGGATGTATGAAAAGCAGTTAGTGGCAGACTACAGTCTACAGTCACTGGATCAGTTAGTGGTTTATTAGATCAGTCTTAAGTGCTTAACCTAAACTGACTTACCTTGTGTGACGTACAGTATTAGTCTTTCCTCAGTTTATGTCAAGAAGAGAACCAGGATCAGTGCAGGCAGGTCTCTTGTGGTCTCTGGTTCCTTGGGGACCAGACAAATTGTACTTGGATATAACAAAGAAAGCCATTTAATTATCAAGGAGCAAAAACATACCTGAAAGGATGCAGTGTGTAGGGAGATAGTTGCTTTTATGCTTTTTTATTTCTGATCCACTTGATCAAAGCCAGGTAGGATGGGGCTTTGAGTAATCTGGTCTAGTAGAAGGTGCCCCTGCCATGGAACTGAGAGATCTTTAAGGTTCCTTCCAACCCAAACTCTTCTACAGTTCTATGATCACTTCAGCTTTCTTCTAACTGAAAATGTTGATTGGTCTGGTTGTAATAAACTTGTAATCAATTCTTGCTATTCCAAGTTTAAAAGTTTTTCTGTCATCTTTAGTGTGCTGTCTGTAAGGAGGGTGTTTAAGAGGCTTTCGATCATAGTTCTGTCTTATCAAGGGTCCTCTAACAACTTTCCTGTTGTTCTGCAGCAAGCAGCTGCAGATAAGGTTTTGTGTTCTTTTTATTGCACAGGTTACTAGTGCCAACATGTTTTCATTTCTAGAACATGGGAGAGACTAAAATACATCCCCTTAGGTAATGCAGCAGCTTCATTTATGATTCAGTTGAAGAATATTTCTGTTACTTGAAAGTGAGTGTAATCTGAATGATAAGAGACTATTTTGCCTGTGTTAAAACTAGCCTTAAGTTACAAAGTCAAGGACAGATTTCTTTGATATCAGTTTATTCAGGTAATTATCTGAGTCTTTCTATTTTTGATCTCATTAATTAGTATCCAGATTGCATGGCACTCTCCATAGTCACAAGGAGTGGTACATTGAAAGGTACAAAGAGAGTAGGTTTAGATTAGATATTGGGAAAAAATTCTTTTTTGTGAAGGTGGTGAGGCACTGCAACAGGTTGTCCAGGAAAGTTGTGGACACTCCACCCTGGAGGTGTTCAAGACCAGGTTGGATGTAGTTGTAAGCAACTTGGTCTAGTGGAAAATGTCCCTGCCCATGGTGGGGGAGTTGGAACTAGGTGATGTCCAAGATCCCCTTTCGATGCAAACCATTCTGTAAGTCTATGGTTGCTTGTAGTTAACTCTACAAAGTTCTTGGGCAGAGGTTGGGGCTTTGAGTGAAATGGATCTCTGTCAAGACTTCTTTAACTCACCATGGCTGTCGAACTACAGATGTGACCAGGGCAGTGTGGCAGGACCAGGAATGGCAGGATGGGATGTGTAAAAACTGAGTGAGATGAAGAACACTGGTAGGTTTAGGAGCTGGTTCAATGTTCCCCAAGCACTGAGTGACAGTGAAAATGAGGACAATAAGACTGCTATTTTTTACAGTAATTTGTTCTGAAGCACTCAGTGTCTTTATTTTTGCTTGCTTTCAGTCAGGGAGAGTCTAATTGTGAAACTGCTTATCACACATGAATTCGAGGAGTACTGCACGTCTCCTAAGGAGGCATCGTGTAAAGTAGGTAAGGTACAGGCCATGTTCTATCTGCCTTTTTTTGTACTCTTAAATCTCCCTGAAGAAGAGAGAGAGAAGTTTGCAAGTTTTGGGTGGTCAGTGGCACCCCTTGTAAGAGACTGAATCTGGCACAAAGCACTCTGGCCAGGTCTCTGGGTAATTTCTGCTTTTCATGAAGTTATCTGCACTTCCCAAAGTGAAGGAACCTGCTCAGTGTGGATCAGCTGCATGTGAGTGTGGCAATTGCATGTGTAGAAAACCCAGACTCCGGGAGAGACATATCCAGCAGGAAGTTCTGAGAGAGCAATGTCATTGGAAAAGGAAGTGAGAAACAAGGATGGGTGTAAGGCAGTGCAAGCTGAAAGAGCAATTGTGGCAGGATTGTGTTATTTTGCATGAGTTTTAAATTATATGTGCACAGCAAGGCCAAAGAGGAAGACAGAAGTATCATTAGCTCCCCTTGCAAGTGAAAGATAATATCACAACAGAACAATTCCATTTAAATGGGGTGCTTAAATGGGTGACATCCAAATGTGGATACATATCTTTAAACAAGGTATTCTGCTAGTAAGCAGCTAAAACTCAGGATTGATTGTTTCCCTCTGTTAGACAAGCAACTGGGCAATCAGGTTATTTCAACTGGAAATAATTATTCTTCCTTCTTCCATAAGATTTGTTATGTTAGGGCATCCATAGCTTAATACAAGTTTCTATGCCTGTGAATGGCCTTGTGAAATGTTGGCTGCAGACCATGGCAACATTAGCCTGAAGTCACTGTCCTAGATGAATGCTTGTTCTGTGACAGAGCAGATGGTATCCAAGAAGGCAGGAAGAGCTAGTTGGTCTTTTTGCCCAGGGAACTCTTGGAGCAACCATTCAAAAAATGAAATAAAGTTGACTAACTAAGCCTTATCTTCCTCAGTGTCTTTTGGAACTCACAGGTTCAAACATCAGCAGAGATGACCTCAGTAAGTATTGTTAGTTTTTAGACTCATTACTAGATAAGAAAAGGTTATGGTTATCCATTATTTGGAATGAGTGAAACAGAGACTCATGTAGATTAATGCAAGTCACCCAGAACTCGAATGCTAAGTTCTGTCAAACTCCTTCATTATAGCAGAACATTGATCTGCTACCAAATTCACATCTTTACAAACAATTCCTCTCCTTTCTATATGCCCTTCTTATTTTTGGACATGCCACTTGCTTTTCCACAAGCAATGCTCTCAGATCTCAGGAATGTCAACCATAAAATAGAATAAAATTATTGATCTTACTCCCCACTAAATTGCTTTGCCTTGGCTAGCACAGGTGATTTTAGGGCTCAAAAGTACTGCTCATTTATTATTCTCTCAGTGGGCTGAGTCAATATCAGTGACTGTGGTTTGATGATATCTTTTACTGAAAAAACTCAGTAACTTCTGTACTGTAAAAGTGGATGTACTAGTGGGTGTCCTGTTCTGCCTTTTCAGATGGGACATAAGGAAGGAGTGGGAAAGGGATTTCACTCAAAGCAGATGACTAGCAGCTTGATTACAGGTGTCTATTCCTGGCAAAACTGTTTCCTCTCAAGGAGATGCTTGGGATCTGAGAGAAAAAGAAGAAGCTGGATAAAGGATGATGCTGGGAAGTAAGCAGTATATCACGTCAATCAGCTTGATAGACGCTGTGAAATCTAGGAAACAGGTGAAGGAGGAAGTTGCCCTGCTTTTTTAAAAAAATTAAGTTTCAAAAAAGAAGAAATAAACCAACTCACAACATTTTATTTTCCATTCCTCACATATAGGTTGGAGTACAAAATACATCAGTATAAAAGTACTGCTCAACATGCATTTCTATTTCTTCAAGGCTGCTTGTAACCTTACACCTCATTTACACTTCAGGATTATGTATTTTTTAGTGAGTAGAACATATATACATATATATATGTAAATATGCATTTAGTGTAATTCTTGCTTGTTTATATCATCAAAATTATTTTTAATTGTTTGGACTTCATACTTCATAAGTGGATTCTAAACAAGTTTTGTGCTGAGCACTCCAAAAAATAACAGATGTGGTTTTTGTCTAGAAGGATTACTTGCTCTTTGGAGATGCCACCACAGCAATGTGTTTGTGGTACAAAACTGTATAGTCATGGTAGTTCTGTGTACAAAACTTATTCCAGGATGGTAGATATGAATAGGTTTGTTTGTTTTGTTTCCCCTAGGATATTTGATGGGGCAGAAATCTACTACAGAGAGGTGGCACTGGTTGCATAATGGACTTCGATATTGTCAGTCTGTGTCCAAATTGAGGGCAACTATGAACAGATTTATATTTTCCTGGAACTGCTGGTGACAAATACCATCAAAAGCATGGTTTTTTCATTTGGGTAGCACAAAGCATGAAATGGAGGGATTTAGCAATCTATTAGTTTTACAAGCATGCATTTTTAAACTTCACGAGTTTTCTCTAACTCAGTGTAAAATTCTATTTCTCTCTGTGTTTCTATAGTTCTCATGAGTGTTCTGTTCTAAACTTCCACAAGTTTTAAAAGTCACTGGAGGAGCTACTGGGCATATAAGTGTGCTTCCCATCACCTTTGGAGTGCCTCTGAAATACAGAGAGAAGTCATAGCAGGATAGAAACTCTTCTGCCCAAACGCTATGACAGCAAATGCCCCTTTCAAGCCTGATGGATTGAATGTCATTGCCCATGTCTGATGAAAGAACTCTCATGGTCCAACCTCAGCCCTAATTTGAGTCAACAGTGTTGCCTTGTTACGAATTGTTTGATGGAAGGTTTTGCAAAATATGATTTAGAGGCAATGCTGCACATGGAACTTAAAACAGACTTTTTTGTGGAAAAAGTTGTAGCTATTGAAATGGGTTTTTTTGGTTTTTATTCTTTTAAGTGATAGCAGAAGTGCCATAGATCTTTATCCTTGTTTGATAAGCTGGGTATTTTTCCATTTATATGTGCTTTTGGTCTGCAGCTGGTCCTGCAGTAGGTATAACTTCTAATTGCTCGGATGGTAGGGGTGGGAGGCGTGAAGTCTTATGGGATGGATCCCTTTGAGAATTAGACAACTCTGTTGAGGGAATCATTGCTTATTTTATTTATTCTGAAGTTCTCATATGAAAATTCTGAAGCAAATCCACTTTTTTAACATCAGGGGTTTTTTTCAGACATTATTTCATAGAGAGTTTTAGGGAGTTGCCAGTCTTGAGCTATTTACTAAAGAAAAACAGATTATGCAACTTTTACATTGGCAGTTTTATTGCCAGCTACAACTCCAGCCCTCCTACCAGATGACTGATCTTGCAGCTCTATTAAAACATCTCATGGTTTTTCCTTTTACTTTGTATAATTTATAAGGATGTTTTCCAAGGAAAACAGTTATGTTTTCTATACCTTCAACTGCATTCCTGTCTTCTGCAATAAGGCACCTAATTTGTGAAGTAAAATGACAATGAATAACTCCCCTTTTTTATAAAAAAAAGGTCAGGTAGTGACTGTATTTATGTCATGTCACTGTTTCAGAAACACCCATTGCAGTTACTCATACATAATTCCCTAAGGAACAAAAAAACCCATTCAAAAGATAAAGAAGCATGCACCAAACTGGAGCTAAAAATCTGTCAGGAAATCCTAGATCCAGCCCTATGGAAAAACAAATTATATGTGGGAAAAAGAATTCTGTATTATGTGTCCTTTTCATAAAGATGTAATGAGATTTTGTTGGTTTTGTTATTTGTCTTCAGATGTGAGAGAATTTGCAGTTTTTGCTTATCTCCCCCCATTTTTGGACAACCTAGAAGTGCAGTATTCAGATGTATGTCGTGCTCACTTCTTCTGAGCCCTCCCCTCACTTTGCTGTTATTATCTCTTTCAAAGTTTTTAAAATAATTTTCAGAGTGTCTTGTTTTACCACTTTAGAAAGCTTGTTGTTTGTCTTTTCTTATATGAATGCCTTTGAGTTTGACTGTTGTTGTTGTTGTATGAATACTTTTACCTGAGCCAAACTTATAATCAGTGAGGGACACTGATTAAAAATTACTTCAGATTTGTGATATGTCATTATGTTTTTTTCTTTTAAAAGGGGGTGTGGGTCATAATTCATAAAAGAGAGAGGAAGCTCTAGAAGTTCCTAACTAAGGCATTGTGGTTGATATGATGACTGAAGTAGATCTTTGATTGTGGTTTGAGTTTGCTTTTTTTCCAGACGATATTTGGAAAATCCTTGTCTCAGTTATCTGTGGAGAAATTAATAACATCCTGTAGCTGTGGTCTGCACCATGCACTTAAACACTGCTAGTTCCTCTTCTATTTTTTTTTTAATGTCCATAAAATGCTGAGATTAAGTTAATTTCCTTCATAGCATCCCATATGATTGCTGTGTGTTAGCTTTGTGTCCCGGGGTAGGGAGGAAGGGGTGAGCAGCTGTGTCATGCTGAGCTGCTTGCAGGGGTTTGCCCACAACAAATGCCTTCTCTCTTATTTGTTCTCTGTGCATAGGTATTGGAGGAATGGGGTCAATGAGTGTGTCTGTGTGTTGGTGTATGATTTCCCGGTTTTATGAAATTTTTTTCCAGGCCCGCAAAATAGAATTTATTTGTTGTGTAGAAGGGAACTACAAATAAATGCATTACAATGTAGATTGTGCATAACAGTTATAATGAGACTGAATGTAATAAAAGATAAGTCACAGTTCTGACGGCAGCAAAATAAACAAATTTCTTTTAAAAGTTTTATGCTTCAGTTGAAGAACTGGCTAAGTGGAAGCTCATAACTGTTTTATAGGTGATAGAAGTGGAAGGAAAGGTTATTTTGTTCCACACAAATCAGTGTAATAAGAAACTCTTGTCTGATTGAGGCTAATGATCCAGGGTGGTGACTGAGCATGGCAGTGTGTAAACCTGGCTACTTTCTATGCTGCCTTCCTTTTGGACTCTTCCAGCAGCTACAGCTGTTTAATTCAAATTTTCAGAAGGTTTCTCCCAGGCCTTTTACAGTCCCCCTATGGACCTGTTATCCATCATAGTAAATAATAGGTTTCCATTGGGTTTATCCATCACTTTCAGGACTTTAAAATTCCAGTTGTATCCTCCTCAGCTGTCACATCTCCAAATGGCAGAGTATTAAAGATGAAAGATGAGTGGCCTTTCTCGTCTTTCATCTCAAGATACCTTTCTACCTTCTCCTTGATTCTGGTTACCCTACTCTGTACTTTCTCTGACTCATTTTGAGATGTGAAGACCAGAACTAAATATCGTTGAATACATGAGTGTCTCAAAATTTTATGTAGTCAAAATTATGCCTCTTTAAGCATCCTTCCTGATGATGCTCACTGTTTTGTTGGCGTTTTTAGCTGCCTCCGCTCTCAGAGCAGGAATTAGATGCGAGTTGGTAAGAGCTGAGAGCTCAGCAGTGTTCTGACAGTCTAGTGGCAAAGCCTTCCTCTTGATTTCTAGGGTAAGTGTGAGATGATACTCTCTTCAAAAGTCCTTTCAGGCTTTATTTAGATCCATGACAACCTTCTACTTCCTTGCAAAATGTGCCTTTTCGCATGCCCTTAAACTTCCCTTTTCCGACACTGACTTTTGAGTTCCTCCAAAACATGATGGAAGAACAGAATAATATAAAACTTCTGCATGTTGTATGTCTTCCCTGTTTAAACTATAGCAAAAACAGAGAACTGGGAAAATTTATTGAAAATTCTTTATTTTGAATGGGAGCCAGTCTGACTCCCAGTGTTACCGTGTTAAGCTAGAAATACTATATACTGTATTTTTCTTAATGTCTGATGAGTTTTTTACACAGAGTGATGTGAGGAAAGCAGTGTATTGTGGTAGGAAGTATAGTGTGGCTTAATAAAACGTGGACATGAGTCAGCATCGTGGCCTTGTTGCAGTAAAGGCGGAGTGCATAATGGGTGGAATGCCCTAGAAAGAGCTTAGCTGTGGGGAACACTGTGTGTGGTTTCTCCTCCCACACCGCCCCAACACTGGAGAGATGTTAACAGAAGCAGGGGACCTAACAAAGATCTGCCAGGGAGGCTGGGTTTGGCTGGAGAAAAGTCTAATGGTGGATCTAGTTGCATCTTTTCACCCTAAAAAGTGAAGTTGCAGAGAAAATGGAAATAAAACCTTCGAGGGGTGCAGACTGAAAGGAAAAGGTGCAACATGAGAAACTTCTCCTGAGGTATGAGGGAAAAAACCTTCGCTGTGAGGTGGGTCAAGCAGCTGGAATAGGCTGTCCTGAGAAACTGGACAAAAGGGTGTGAGTGGACAAGCCTCTGAGAAACCCATCTCACTGTGAACCTGCCTTCAGCGGGTTTGGGTAGGTGGCATCTCAAATGTTTGATTCTGAGACACTGCTGAAACGTGTGTGCTGTTTCCTGCAGATTTCTGAATGATCTAGCACTTGTCCTGCTTAAAAATAAATAATTTTAGCAGGAAATCTGAACCTTCAGCAATGTTTTCCTGTCATACTCCTGGACAGTAGTATTGGAAAAAGCAGTGACTGTGTGTTTTGGAGTGCTTTTGCGGGTGATGCTGTTGTGTTTTGTAGACTTCACAGTCAGACACTTCAAAGCCTTTCTGTCTAGTTTCTTCCAAAATCACCCACCCTTGTTCTAACCCCGCCAGCCTTGCTGGTCACTGAAAATGCTGAGCAGTTTTGAAAATCCCAGCCTTTCTTCTCTGTGAGAACTTCAAGTCTCCTGGTGGGGAGCAAGGGAGGAGTGCGGTCAGACTGTTTGAAACAAGGATGCAGGAGATGCCAGGGGCCGTGGCAGCTCTCTGCAGCCCCAGCACTGCCTCCTCCCCAGGCGGCTCTGCCTGTGTGCATGCAGCTGATCTCATTTCTGCCTGCTGTCCCCGCTGCCATCAGCGTCACCTCCCAGACGTAAATAAACTTGCAGCAGAGGGAGGAATGCTTGGTGGGAGCGAGCTGGGGCGCGGGGGTGTGTGTGCAGGGCAGGGATTAGATGTGGCTCACAGCTGCCACAGCTGTGTGCACCACACTGCATGGAGTCACAGCACTCTCTCCCAGCTGAGGCTGTGCCTGGCAGCTGCTGAGACCCTGCAGAGCTCTGAGCCACCAGAGCACATGGAAACCTCAGGAGCCCTCCCGGTCAGAGAGTGGGAGCGAGGATGCTGTGCTCTGGACTGTGGTACTGTTTGCCTCCATGTCACCTTCTCCTTCGTAAAACACTCTGTCAGTGCCCCCTGCACGTCAGTTTGAATTACAACTTGAACTACATTCAAGTTAACGTGTTATACGTGCGTATTTGGTCCTTGGGAATGCTTTGGGCATTCGGTCATTTCCAGGACCAACTCACCGAGGTGAATGTGGACAGCAGCTGGTGATGTTCTCCAGCAGTCGGTGGCTTTAGTAAAAAGTGTTTGTTGAGCCCCTCAACAGAGACTTCTCCCTACTTGCTCAAATATATATTTAGAACCAACTCTTAGTGCATTAAGCTACTGGATGTAAGTAAATAAAGGATTGTCAATTGATATGGTCTGCTGTTTCTCTGTGTGTGTATATAGGATGACAAAGAAGCCAAAAGACCCCTGCCAAACAAAGGAGACCATGGACTGGGAAATGAGAAGTTCAAACCTGTGGTACCTTGGCCTCATGTTGAAGGTGTGGAAGTGGACTTGGAATCCATTCGGAGGAAAAATAAGGCTAAAAATGAACTAAACCATCATGGTGTTGATAACAAGCAGCGAAGCATCATCCAGAGGCAGTATCTCACATTTAAACCTCAGACATTTGTATACCCAGATCCTGTTTTACGACCTGGAGTTCTTGGTAATTTTGAACCCAAAGAGCCTGAGCCTCATGGAGTTGTTGGTGGCCCTGGAGAGGAAGCGAAGCCATATGTTTTAGGACCGGATTACAAAGAATCCGTTCAAGCCAGCATCAAAGAATTTGGGTTTAATATGGTGGCAAGTGATATGATCTCACTAGATCGAAGTGTTAATGACTTGCGTCAAGAAGAGTAAGCAAACCTTTTGTTTTCTTTTCGCTCTGTTTTTATGGGATTCAGTTATTTTCTTTCCCTGTATCTGATCTGATGCTTAAAATATTATTTATTAGGGCACTTAAGGCTTCTTGTACTGAAGGTATGAGTGCTACACTATATCACATTTACATATATTCTTCTTAATGCTGTTGCAATGATTCTTCCCATGAATACTTAATCTATAGGGATTTATCTCTGAAGTTATCTGTTTTAGTGTCTAATTGCATGTATTTGCATGTTCCATGTCTAGCCACATCTTCATTGCCATATCTTTTCTTAATCCATAACTGCTTAAGATTTCTCTTCAAGAAAGAAGTATTATCTTTATTAGACATCCCTATGATAATTAGTTTACTCAGTTTTGATTTGCCCTGATGCTTTTAAAATGGAGCATAAATAGAGAGCAGGAACAAAGAAATACTGTTCTCTTTAAATAACTGCCTAATTACCTGCAGTAGCAGAAGTATAGATCTGCCATAGTAATGGTTGAAATAGTCTTCCAACAATTTCTCCCAGCATTTTCCCTGAAGAGGGAAACAATCTTAGAAAAAAACATTTATTTACTTGCTGAGTGTCTACTTTGTTGTGGGAAAATGCTGGAAAGTTACTAACACTTGCTCAATGATTACTAACAGGTTTACACAGTCTATTCTGACTTTTGATACATGTTGGAGCCAGTTTTGCTCTCATGTTAATCTGCATTTGATATAATTTTCCTTGTTAAATATGAGCTAGGGATGGGTTTCTGAGCAAACTGATTTAATGGTAGGGTACATTTTGGTCTGGTTTTTGGCTGGGGTTTTGTGGGCAGTGCATGAATTTAGATATGTTGTTAAGTACTTTGCAATTTTCACTTCCTCCTCATCCCCAGAAGTGAAGCTATGCTGATCCCTGGGCTGGGTGCCAATATCTGTGCTGTATGTATCCAGCTGTGGCAGCTAATCTGTTTGGTTGGTCACTGACTGGTTACTGGGGCTCTGCTCTGGGCTTTTATGGTGGGGCTTTTTTCATTTTGCAAGGTAGGAGACAACTGGCCAGCTGTGAGTCTGATTCATACCCATGCATGTATGTACAGCTGCTTGAATTTACTATGTGGTACATACTCATTGAAAGCAAATGAAGCACACAGTGTGCAGCATTTCACTTCCTTCTCGCTGTGTTCCTCAGGTGACTAACTAAAGGTTTCCACTTGCTGGCAGTCAGATGAGAGGACGGTGCCTGTCTGCTGCTGGTGGCAAGGAAACGCCAGCTGTCCAGGGGCTTACTTTGTTTTTCTTTCTTTGCTGTGGTCAGAAGTTGGTCCTTCATACTAAAGAGATTTTTATTTTGCTGAAAGGGAAGAAATGGTAAGGGTAACCTGTGTAGGTCAGCGTTTTCTTTTGAGGTTATTCCCTAGACACTGCTGCTTCTGCTGAGGTGTTTGCAGACACTGGGATGCCTTTCGTAGGAGGCAACAGGACTTTGGAAGCTTGGAGAAAAAACATTTTCCTGTCAGGTGTTACGATTAACTGAGCAGGAGGGAGCTGCTTGCTGCCTGCTGGTGCCAGGAGTTGGTGCTGGCAGAACAGGGCTTCGGCCCTGCCTTCCCTGGAGAGAGAAGGGGAAGGAAGGGAGAGCACAGACCTTCCTTGCCCTTCACTCCTTAAGGACAACAAAGCAGAGATGTGTCACATGCAGGTGGGACTGTGCTGCCTCTGCCCAGGTGAGTAGCCACATCTTTGGCAGCAGAACTCAAGTATTCCCTCCCCTTCATTGTTACTCAAGGTGAAGGGCATCAGACACCATACATACCTGCCAAGTAGTTCCACACCTGAAGCTTCCTGAAGTATTTTTGGCATAACCTCAGAATTTGTCTTCTGTTCTGAAGGACATTAATAAATAGAAATGCCCAAAAATGATTAAATACTTTGAGGAAGAGGAGGGACAGCCATGAAAAGATGAATTGTAGAAACTGTTTTCTTCAAGCACAGCTGCAGATAAG
Organism: Origma solitaria; assembly: GCA_013397895.1. NCBI lineage: Eukaryota > Metazoa > Chordata > Aves > Passeriformes > Acanthizidae > Origma > Origma solitaria. The sequence goes on along the minus strand of VZRL01003667.1, from coordinate 151,808 downwards.
CCTTTGTGGAGGTCAAAGCCAGCAGCTCAAATCAGTTAGGTTTTGGTATTTAATGTTCTAAGCAAGCAAACAGAAACAGCGTGATAAAACAATGTGCACAAGAGGTATCTTTCAGACAACATCCTATCACTTATTTTATGTATTGAATACTTGAGATGCTTGCAATTGCCTAAATAGACTAAAGGTTTATAGCTTCTGTGTGTCTCCTGGGAAGAGCAGAAAAGAGGGGAAGCAATTTGAGATTGGCTGATGTTGCTCTATGCTTTTAGGCTTCCACAGGCTCACTGTCCTGCTCAGCCCCCAATACCTGCTAAACAGGCAGCGAAAGGTAGCAGATTACCTGTTGGATGCAACATTTATTTTCCTCCCACTAATCTGTTTAAAAAGACCAGAAGCGTTATGGATGATAAGGGCGGTCAGCATTCACTTTAACCCTACCAAAGATAAATATAGTAATATTTTTTTGGTTAATAGTATCTTGTCATTACTAATTGAGGAAGATCTTTCTGGTAAAGACTGGGTTATTCATTCATAGATAGGTAGACCTCCCTTCGGCCCTCTCTTTCTTCAAGCATCAGAATTTTTGAGCGTTACCCTGTGCAGTCAGGTTTGTTCAGTGAAGTATGCCAAATGCTTTCCCAGGCTGTGCTAGCAAGAGTGAAATAGTGCTGCAAGAACTGTCTCTCTCAGCTTAAAAGCCGTGTAGCCTTAGGGCTTGTCCCTGCTGGAGGGAGAAGAGGAAAGAAATGCCAATAAAGGGAGATTCAATTCTGCTACGTTTGGATTTGACTTTGTAGTCTGACATGTTGCCAAGATGATTTGCCAGCTGCCTTTATTGATTCAGTAGGAACTTTGCTGGTGATTCTGGGCAGCCTCAGCTGCTGTAAAAAGCCTTAACTCTTGCTGTGTCCTGTAGAGAGGAGTAACACTGGATGGTGTGTTGATGTTTTTTGTCAGGTACATCAGAGTATTTCCCTTTTGCCAGTACCCTTGGCTTACGGATTTTATCCAATATATTTCAGTGTTTATGCCCAGCATTTGTGTTGACATATAAGTAGTAAGTTTGGTTTAAAAACCCAAGAAGGTATGGGGATATGTAAAAGTCAGTGTACAAAATTTAAAACATGACTCACCTCACTGCAGTCTTTCAGCACTCTGCAAGAGGGCCGGGGGAACATAAACTGGGTTATGGTAGTGAAATACTTATTTTCCACCTTATTTCTAGCTGCAAAGGAGTAGAGCAGCCTTAGCAGGCCCCCTGTACAGTAGCTGGAAGAAAACTTTTGCTTTAACTTGGTGATTTTTACCTTTTTTGGATCTATTTTTGTCATCCTGATAGGTGGCAGCCCTTTAAGAGCAGTCACTTCTATTGGATTTTACATGTTATCCCTGCTTCCTAGCAGATCTGCAATAAAATTAATGTCAGCTTTTGGGAAGAATGATATTAATTTGATTGCTCCCTGAATTCTGGGTTTTTTTTTTGTAATCAGGAGTCTGCACAGAGGTATAGCTGAAGTAAAAATAGAGAGATAAATTTTCTGGATTATTTTGCATCCAAGATAAATACACTGTGCTAAGGAAATTAAAAAGGGACCTATGTTTGAGGATGAATGCTGCCAGGTAACAAGGTGTCTACTCTCAAAAAAAAACCCCAAGAGATAACTGGAGAGAATCACTGCTAGGAATAACAAGAATTGCGTTGTTTAGCCAGTATAATGATCCACTTGCCCAGAGTATTTTAAAAGAAAATTTAATTTAAAAAATGAGTGTATACTGGGTCTGACCAGTGATTGTTTTTCTTGACAACTTTAGCTCTGGCCAAAAAACATACGCTAGTGAGAAAACATACAAGAATGGATAAGCTTAATTCCTGGCAACTAGTGCACTGGGACGCTTGAGCCAAAAATTGCAGCAGGGCTGTCATGCTTCATAGACCTCTTTCTGTGCACAGACTTGTCTTTTGAATGCATTTATAGTCTTGAAATTAATGACACCCTGAGTCAGTGACTGCAGAATGCTGTGCTTGTTTAAACCTCTCCTCCCAGGTACGGATACTGTTATGTACCTCTGTGACTCTGCTGCCCTGTGATATGGGAATATCAGAGATACCTCCATGAAGTTCCTGTATTAATGTTTTATGTTCCATCCTGCTGTTTTATTTCCCCTTTCATTAACTCTGAGCTTAAATTCTGAAAGATCTATCTACATTTGACTCCAGGATTTTTTTTAAATTTTTTTTTCTCCCAGTGGTAATGCAGATTTTAGGGTCTGTCACTGGGTAAACGCACTGAGTGGTCTAACACTCCATATACCATCATTTGCACTTGCAGTGAGCTCTCCTGCAGGCTCATTTCCTTGACAGTGTTCTTGATTATTCTGCAGCGGCTTATAGTCATTTTAATTGCAGCTACCAAGAGCTTTCTTACTGTTCAGGAATGACCTGGAAGAAGAGGTGGACTGCTTGGCTCCCAGCACAGACATTTATGCTGCTACTCGCTTAAAAGTTGGAATTAATAGACTTTAACAGTTATTGGCCTAAGAGATCTGCCATACTCTGATGAAGAACTGTGCCTGTAAAGAAAGCAAAGAGCCCCATTAAATGCTTTGGAAATTCAGTTACTGTATTAATAGCCTCACTCATGTCCACATAATTTTTTATTTCTTCAAAAGATTATTACATTTTTCTGAGACATGGCTTTTTTCTGCAAAAGCTGTGTGTACGGTTTACTAATTTTGTTCTTTATTACTAGTTTCAATTCAACACAGAAGTCAGACTTAGTGGTCTGCAATTCTTTAGCTCCCCGGAGTCCTTTGATAAAAATTGGTGTCATGTGTTTCTCTATTTGCTTGATAACAAGACTGGAGTCAGCAATAGTTAAACACTACTATGGTTTGTCAATTTATGTTGCATTGTTTAGGCAATACTGGTTTTATTTTAAAAAAAGGGCAATTGGGTTATTTATGGCTGAAAATTCCAGTCAAAATTATCATTCCAATATTTCAGATATTTCAGACATTTCAGATATTTCAGATATTATCATCTGAAGAGAGGAGCATATAGTAGGAAGTACCACTGTGTGCTTGCCCTTTTTTTTTATTCTCTGGGTACCTGGCATTGGGCACTGCTAAGAGCTCAACGGAAATACTTAATTTAGCTTTCCTCCTTCTGAAGTGGTCTTTTCATTTTGATCATGTATCAGCCCAACAGACTTTCTGGCAGGCATCCTACTTCTAGTGTTTGAAACAAGTATTTCAACAGCAGCTTTCATACTTCAGTAAGCTATTTCTCAAACTTGGGGTTTGGGGGTTTTTTGTTTGTTGTTTTTTTTTACTCTGTCATATTATTTACATGCACTTCACTTGCATTAATGCTCATTTCTGCTTCCACTGTTTGGACAACACCCTGTGCATTTAAAGAATCTATGTCTTACTGCTAACAGCTTCTGGTTTTTAATCATGCTGTCTTTCCCTTCTTCACAGTTCCCCTTTTCAAAAGGAGGTGTCTCCTACCTGTGTCTTCTGTCCTGTCAGGTGCTCTGATTCTTCCATACACATCACAGGTGTTGTCTGAGTCTTTTTGGACATCCAGTACTTCTGTGTGGTTCTACTTATGGCTTCCCCTTGTCCGTATGCTAGACAATCCCTGGCACACTTAAACTCTAGTAAACTGGCTCTGATTTATTTTAGCAGAAGGCAGTCTTTCATGGACTAAAGTAAATTAAAGTTAATCAGTTCCAAAAATTTCACCCGGTGCTAATGAATTCCAGGTCCCAGTTTCCTGGATCCTGCTTCTTGAGGGTGGGCAAGAATTTGTTTCAGTCAGTCATCAGGAGCCAGTGTCAAGCACCAGGACCTTGTAAATATGGTAGAGCATGATCTCACAATGACATGACAAGCTTCCTCAGGGCCTTCTGGTGCAATCCATCCAGTCCCATGGATTTGTGCTGTGTTTATCCCATTTGCTGTGATGTGTCCAGTGAAGTGGTCCCTGACTCACCTCTGTGCTGGGTATTCTCCTTCCCTTCTGCAGGCTGCCCCAGATGCAGGGACTTGGGAGGCGTGACAGCAAACCTTGCAAGTAAGGACAGAAGGAAATCAGATGTTGAGTGTCTCAGTCTTTTATGTGTCCATTGACACTAAATATAGTCTCTTTTTTCAGTAAGCTCACATTTTCTTTAGTCTTTCTTTAGTCTACAAGCTCTTCACATTGCCCTTTCCATCTTATGGATTTCAACTCCACAAAGCTTTGCCTTTAATTCTCTCTTCATGGGCTCAGGCAATATTTCTGTACTCCTTCTAGGTAGCCAGTCCATGCCTCTACCTTCCCTACTGTACCTCCTGGAGTTCTTGGTGCAGCCAGGTGGGTTTTCTGCCATGCCTTTTTGACTTACTGCATGTGGGAATGGATGGCTCCTGTGTTTTAGGGAGGTTGTCCTCTAAGATGCCATTCCTGGACCCTTTTTGAGTAAGTTGTAGCACCCAAAATCATTAACTTCTTATGACAGATACAAGGAAACATGTAAATAATGCATGGAAGAGTCAAAAAGGGAGAGAAAACTGCCTGATGGGCAAAACCATTGATGACACAGATGTAGAGCTCTGAGAAGAAGCTGTTTGGTGTGTGGCTCACAGGAGCTGCACCTGGTAATACAAGACAAAGGCAGTGCAAGATTTTCTGAGGAATCTGTGTTCAGTACTTCTAAAAAATACGTATCTATGATGCATTAGTTTGTATCCTCTTTTTGTACTCCTAGCTCAGAAACATTAAGAATCAATGTAGGTTTTCCTTTAGGAAGTCCACTTTCACAGTAGAACACTCCAATCCACACCTGTTGATTTCATTCCTGTATTTGGCTGGGTTTGAGCTGTGCTTATTGCACTTTGAAGTCAAGAAGCATTCTCTTACCGTGTATTTTAAGTGATGCACTGTGAAACTCCCTGTTTCTCCAATTAACAAACTTGCACTACTCTAGAGCCCTTAAGCCAGGGATGTTCATAGTGCTGATCAGATTTCATGCCAGGGTAATTAACTGTGTTGGCTGAAAGCAAGGATTAGAGCTCAACATGCTTTGCTCAGACTTGAAATGCTGTTTTTATCCAACCCATGGAAGACTTGCTTACAAATTATTCTTACTGACCCAGAAGGTTTTAGTCTTATGACTTTATTTAAGCTAGATTTTTTTTTTGACAGCTTCTTTTGACAAGTGTTGGAGGAATTTTATCTGGAATAGTTTGACTGGGAGAGGAAACATCATTAATGTTTATGGCCTGAGACAAATTAATCACTTGGTGGATTTTTTTTTTTCAGTATGACAATAAATAACTGCTGTCTACTCATCAGAGTGAGCCAGAATTTCAGCTGCATCACCCACACACATCTGTCAGTATGATTATGACAGAATAAATATTTTTAAGTGTTTTTTCCCTTCTGTGGATTATGCAGTTTGAGTTTTCCTTTATAAGGACATTACTGCTGTCACAGGGCGTAGCCCCTTGACCATACAAATTTGTACTTGAATTATTGGATCTGTTGCCACAGATCACCTTTGACTTCAAACAGAACAACTGACAGTGAGATTTTGTTGAAAAACCTGAAAAGGTAACTCTTCCTTGCTTGAGTATAATGTTATGTGCATACCGAAATGTATTTTTGGACAACAGTTTTTGCAGCTCATTTTATAAAACAAAAGGTAATTGGCTCATTTTTAAAAATTGCACGTGCAGTTTTGAAGGGTGTTTGTTTTATTTTTCAATTATTTTTAGTACAAAAAGAGAGAGGAATTCTTGCCAAAAATAGAATTCTAACTTTACTAAGAATACATACGTGCAGAGCTGTGTGATAGTAAGGCAGAGCTGTTAGTAAAGATACTTTTCCTGTCATATTTTGATGGTAACAACTTGGACCCTTTGTATGGTCCAAATGCTATTTAAAATATTGAATTGTATAGAAAATTGTTGGTGCTGGAGTGGAGTAAAAAATACCAAAATCTTTACTTGTAACTAATTACTCAGGGTATGAAACAAGGCAGGGTATGAAATGATGAGTCTTGGCTCCTCATTAGAAATGGACAGTCTTATTATTCTGAGCAAATAACATGAATTTAATATGTTCTCTTACAGTAAGTAGTCACTTTTCCAGTCAATCTTGTAGCTAAGAAGATTGAATAGAAAGGCTCTGGAGTGGAGCCTGCTTTCTTCAGGAATGTGATTAGCTCCTTAATTATAGCACTTTACAAATTACATATTTGATACTGTTACAAGAAAAAGGATTTCAGTAATTACTTTTGTTATCTATATCATTGGAAATGAAACTTTAGGGACTAGGTTTCATTTCACATGCTACCTTGGGAAAATCTTTTATTCCAATGCCACATAATGCACCAGAACTGTTCTGTAACAAAGAAAACTAATTCTACACTGTGCACATAAATTTTTGTGCACCTCAGTGAGAGCTGGGGTTGAGAATCAGCTGAATTATAGTGGTCACACTAAATCAGGAAGGCTAGCTTTCCACTGCAGATTATCAGCTTCCCTACTGCTGGCAAGACTCCTGCAGAGAAAAAAAATTGTGTTTAAGTTGTTATTAGGCATGTATTGTGAGAGCATCTCGTGGTCAGGGAAGATTTGAATCCCAGGCATTGGCCTTAAAGCAAAACCCAGCATTTTCTGTTAACATTTCAGGTCCCAGTAGTGAAAACTACAGAGAAAATGGATCCTTTGTCTCTTTAGTGTTGGCTACTGGCATTTCAAATGTTAAGTTTTGAGGGAGAAATAACTCATCAGAAGAGTACAAAGAAATTGACAGAGGCACCAGGTGTGTTACCTGCAGTTGGATTTACTCACCTCTCTGTGTGTGCATCTGAAATGAGATGACCAAGCTCTGAACCTGACCTCTTACTCAACAAAAACATAGACAGCACAGCACCTGGAGTGTATTTAAATTCTGTCTTAAACCTTCAGTGGAGGGGCAGAGAAGAGTGTGAAGGATTTCCTGCAGCTGTTCGTGTAACCCTCCAGGTGTTGATTTGCAGCATAAAAATTCTGGGGCAGATGGAGGAATCATTCTATCAAATGAGTTGTAATGTGAATGTGAACTAAAAAATGAAATGCACTTCTTATTCTCTGTCTCATTCTTGTTAACCAGACTGTACTGTGCTAGAGCATTCAAATAAGAGTGCATGATACAAGTTATAATGCAGTCCAGATAAGCATGGGTAGGAACTTCAAGGTTCAATATCTGATGAGCAGGCATGGTGGAAATACAGTATTTCTGTGGGACTGAGTTCACTGCCTCAAGCTTCTTTCTAGTTGTTTATTACACCACGTAAAACCTGTAAATGTTTCATAAATCCAAAATCAGGCACAGCCTGGACTCTTTTGAGCCATTCATAAGCAAATATATCAAGCCATAATTTCCTAAACTAGTGCCCACTCATCCAAACTGCTCCTGTGCTGCTGGTCCCCAGCAGTGCCCTGTGCTGGTGCCCCCTCTGCTCCTGCCATACCCACAGTGTGTCACCAGACTGCAGACAGCCTCAAGAGCTGTGAGGTCTTCATCCCTTTAAACCAAAACAGGAAAGCAGAGGGCTTTGGCTCCCTCTCCCTGTATGGGAGCTCCCCCTTCCCTGAGGAAGGGAATTTATTTTAGCCATCTAGCTGCCCTAGCTTTCCTGCACAGTGGTGTTTATTGTTTCAATTTTTTCAGTGTTGGATAAGTGATAGTATGGGCAAGAATCTTGTGATTAGAAAAATTGCTAAATTATTCCTTTAATTCTCCTCTTATCCCTAGTGTTGGGTTTTTATGCAAACCTTGCCCTGGATTTGGATCGTGATGTTTTCAGGGGCATGGTAGGTGTAGCTTTTGCTTCCAAGGGCTCTAATAATAAAATGTAGTCACATAGCCTTGCAAGTTACTTCAGGAGTGGAAATTGGCAAAGCTTGTAGCTATTGTAAAAATAGCAAATGCTGTTTCAGCATAGGTTTAAGCTGTTTGGTAGTATGTAATAGAGGTTTTACTGCTGTCTGCTGAACAAAAAAAAAAAAATTATTCAACTGATCACTATGTACTTCTTGGGTTGTCTGTTTACTTCTCTTCCAGAACCCCTGCTTTGTAACTGGATTACTGTAATATTGTACTGGTGTTGCTGGTGCATAAAAATACCCCACAAGGCTTCATGGGTAACAAATCCAGTCTTAGCATTAGATTTACTTCACTGTATCCTAACAAAGAAATGCCCAGTTCTGCGATCTGTTTCTGTCTTTTCTGCCTACTCTAGACTTAGGCAATGATCCCTCTGACTTGCAGGTGTCAAGCAGCCAGTCTCAGCTGTGACCTTGGTGATGTCAGCCATACAGATGAGCAAACAGTTAGATATGTTTTGTGAAAAAAGTTCCCATCCATTTTCCTAGGGGTTAGATTCCGTTTACTGCAGTAGTCATAATAAATTGATGATTTAAAATAATAAGAAGCCCTGAATTCAGTATTAAAAGTATGTAAACAGCATGCTGTCATATGAATGAGTGTCTCCTTGTAAGATAAGAACACGGCTTACTAGAAAAGGAAACGGAAAATGAAAACAGATCTCCTAACTTATTTTTGGGATTTGCTAGTGATGGATCCTTTCAAAGAGCTGAGAAAAATGCATGCGCAGTTATTATAATAGCTGATAATACAACTGTGAATCTCATACCACTTTAAATGTGAAATAGGATTTACAATACAATTTTAAATTGTGAACAGTTCTATATTAATGGAGAAGATAAATTCACTTTTTTAATGTTGGTTACAATTTCAGGAAAAATCCTAAATTGAGACCTTCAGCTTTGTACTGATTCAGAGCCCTCATTTTGCAGCAGCTGATTAACTTCTCAGGAGCTTCTTTGGCTGTGGGAGTGGTTACAGGAATGTGATGGCAGCTGTCTGCCCTCTAGGAGGAATCTGGCCTGGTGCATTTTGGTCTGAGCACATAAGTACAGTGCTTCAAAATCCAGCAGGTGATGCTGATGTGTCCTTGGTACGTGCAGGCGCCAGTCAGAGAACTGACCCAGGGAAAATAGGATCAGGGTAGAAAGACATAATATGCAGCCATGATACTTCTTTTTCTGAAGCTTGGGTGCTGATGTGTTGGCAAAGTTAGGGATCCAGCATGACATGAGAAGCACTTCCGTTGGCTCAAGATCTTAAATTGCCCTCTAAGTATCTATCTGATGGGGCTCACCCTTAAATTACTGTCAAAGTGCGCTCCTTTTTCAGCTCTTGCATTTTTGCTTGGTGGTTGGATGACTCTTCCAGGAGAAGCAGACTCCACTTCTGCCTTTTTTTTAGCCTGACAAAATTTGAGTCTATATCTGCATCTTCAGTGGTAGCTAACAGGGAGTCTCTATGGTCATCCCAGCCTAGGACTGTGTACCCACGAGCATGACTGTGGGGCCCCAGGACATCCTAAGAGCAAGCCAATGAGTAGAGTACAAAGCTGTAAGAGCAGAAATTTCCCCAAGCCAAGGAGCAGTGCAGCCCAGACGCTGAGCTTCTTGTGCAGAGAGTCTCCTGTAAAAGGGCTCCTCTCTGCTGCGGCTGCTGCACAGCTTTGTGATTGAGGGATGAGTTACCTTGACGTGGCACAGGCTCCAGTGGTGCTGTTCCCTCCAGGGGTGGAGAGGGAGTAGAACTAATTCACATCCTAAGTATGCAGGCTAATAGACAGAAAAAACATTACTCACCCTGTTTCTCAATTAGGTCACTGCTGCACCTCTGAACGGTTTCGTCTTGCCTCACTGATGAGTCAGTCCTGTTTTTCCTCAGAGGTACCAGTGCTGATTTGGGAATGGAAAGTTTTTATTCGTGGACTGATCTGAAGGTGTTATTTGCTTTCATCCATGAGTTCCCCAAGGAAAGGATACACAAACAGAGAGACTCTTCCCTGCAGCACTGCCTGGGGAAGGTGTTGCCAGCCCTTCATAGATCTGTGCACGCCTGTTCCTCTTTCCCCATACTCCAGTAAATCCTCACGTGGCTCAGGAAAAGTGATGCGACATGTCTAAAGACAAGACTGGCTTAAGGGAACAGGGAACACTGACTACCTTATCATTCCTGCATATCTGCTGCGATGTCCTCTCCGCTATATCAATAAGAATTAAAAATATAATTTTTAAGGGAATTTGTTTACTAATTTTGTGCATGGTGTATTGCCACAGCTGGTCTGCAGGCTACACCTGAAAGGGCCCTGTGCTAGTATGTGGGCAGAATTACACCCAGGGGATGAACCTTGAAGCTAGAGGTTGAAACATATTTAAATCCTCTTTGTCATAGGCCCATCTGTACTTTGAATCTGCCTGTGCCGGTTTTCAATAGCTTGCAGCTTTTGTCTAAGCATTCATGTCTGCTTTACCCTCTCTTTTAAAAAGGAAGAAAGTTCCTGGAAATTCAGGCGTGGTTTTTTTTCCTTTTTTGGTGCCTAAAATATTCAAGGAAGCCAGTGCTCTAAAATTCAGCTTCAAACACAAGGAAAATGCATTTTTCATTACTTGGTATGTGGTTTGCCAACCACTGGATGTCAGTGCTGCTCCACTGAAGAAAGGCTCCGCTGAGGAAAGCCTTCCCTGCTTCCTTCCCTGTAGATGTGAAGGAAATGAGAGCTGAGGCTCCTGGCTTTTGTCACTCAAATACCTGAACAACATTCACATTTATTGAAAAAAAAAACCTACCACAGAGATTAAAGCGTATATTAACTGCACATATCTAAAATAAATACTATATTTCAAACCTCTAATTCTCAATTCAAGATGAGAAAGAAGACTGTGTGCAGGAGTTGCTGCATTCTATGAGAGTTTATGGGCTTGATGAATCAGTCTGTGGACTGTCCAATAAGTGAAATAAAGCCTTTGGAAAAAACTAGAAGCATGATATTACTAGAGATATGAATGTAGTGCTTCACTGCTTGCAAATGGCTCATTTAGCAACACCTGATTTGAGGAGATTTAAGTTGGCGATGTAGGAAAAAGCCTGTCTAGACCTCTGGTTTTATGGTTTAAAAATGTATTAAATACAGATCAAAAACTCTGTATTTAACAACTTAAATTGTTAAATTAACATTGAACAATAAATTGTTTGTAGATGTGTTGTTAAGTTCAAGCTTTTGTAATAGATTCGACTTTTTTAAATTATGTGAAGTTACTTACTGTCCTTCATTCTTACGCTGTTCACCATTTTGCTCCTAAATATGACTAACCTATGCTGCAGGAAGTGGGAGAGACAAGCAGCCAAAAGATTTGGTTTCTCTTTCAAGGTTTTCTTTGGTTTTGTCCTTGAAAGCAGTCTGAAATGTTGTAGCTGTCTCTCTCTTTTTATTCGGAAATAAGCAAAAAAGTTTCCTAGCTAAACTGCTGCAGGTGCAGGTGGTGAGCACAGTGCAAGCTGCATCAGGTACTGCCTCCTTCTTTGAGAAAAAAAGTCCTATTCTGCTGCCTTTTACATGGAGCTCTTGCATGGCATTCAGCTGATACACTGGTTTTTTTGAAAGTGTAACACCCTGTTTTCCACCTTTTTAGCATAACCATATCACCAAAATGAATATTGAGAAATACATGTGTGAAAGAATGAAGTTCTGTTATGAATCTGTTGTTAAACATATTAAGTCTTCCTTTCACACAGCCTACTTAACACACCTAGGTAGGATATCCATTTTATCTCTGCAGATGGCTAAGTAAGTTGTTGACAGCTTAAATGCTTGTGCTACAAATGGAAGTACTGCAATGTGTAATCAGCTGGAATCTTTGAGAAGGATCTGTGGAAGGAAGGCATCCACGGGCTGAACCTTTAGAATAGTCCAGCTCTTGTTTATTGGTAACTTTTAACTATGATTAGCTGCAGCTACTTCAGGCATAAAAACAATTGAGCTGAGGGATTTTAGTCAGTAAATTGTACTTTTAGAGATTGTGCTGTTTCAGGGTTGCTGACAGCACACCCAGGAGAAGAAATGACTTATTAAACAAAATTTTGTTGTAGTCTGGTTTGATTCTGTAATTTTTTTTCCCATGGGAACAAAATTAATAGTATGTTTCTAGCAATGTCTTTTATTTGCTGTGTGGTGAGAAATGCATATTGATGTTGTTCCCTGGCAATAAATGAAATGCATCCTTCACTAGAGAAACTCTTTAAATACCTATGAATCGGTTATGTGAGTTCTTTCCATGTTTAACTGAATGTAGTTTCAGAAACTCTGGTGACCTCTGATGATAAAGGTAATTATTTTCAAAAGCAGCAATATTTCTGTGCAGTTAAGCTTCTTATTGTATATAGAGAACAATAACTATGGAAGTTTTTGCATCTGTAAGTTTAGAAGTTTTTATTTGTCACTAATAATTTCTTAATACATGATAGCTGTCTTTGATAAGTGAGATGCTCACTAGCAGAGACTTTGTTTTCTGAGACATGAAGAAAGGAAGGATCTTTCCCATTGAAATCAAAATTGCTATGTCTCTATATTTGATGATAGGATGTATTGTTATAGTTGGAAAGGGGCTAGCGATCAGGTAGAGAAACTTCCAGTTAAGGAAATACTTGGACTCCTTGTAATTAGGGATACTGAGCAGTCTCACTTAGGAATGCAGTTGGGGAAATAGACATTGCAATCGCAATTTAAATCCATTGTTGATAAATGTGATTAAGAGGTATTGGAAAGTGTGGAAGGTATTGGAAGTACTCATGTTGCTTGTTTCTAAATCATCTCTAACCCCTCAGGATAAAAACACCTGAGTCTTCTGCACTATTTTTGTTTGGTTTTTTTACCTCTTTCTTGTATTTTTTTTCCTCCACGTGTTTTCATATCTTTTAAGGGAAGACCCCATTGAAATTGGACCTGGTTTGAAACTTGTGCTTGACAGTTTACTTTTATTTTTATTTTTATTTCTATCTGTTTAACAGAAAAGTGTACAATTGCATAAATTTAGCCAAAGGTGTTAATTTCTTACATCTGATGAAACATGTGATTCTGCATTTTGATTAAGGGAATGGAAGGTTGAATGGATTTGGTAAGGTTGGGTTTTTTATCTAGTAGTTATACCGAAAAGTTTAACCACGGATTATGAATAGTAAAAGTCACATCATCTTTGCCCTGGGATTACATTTTTCCCATGAGCAACTCTACTTTTCTGATGGTTTTTGCAAAAGGAAATAGTTCTATGCAGAGCGGCTGACATGAGCATTTCATGTGCTGTACTTCTAGCAAGTTTATTTGCTATGTTTAAATCTACTTGATTGTGAAAGAGCAGAAATTAATAAGTTTTGCCTTGCCACAACAATGGTTGTGACTTTGCACGTTTTGCAGATGCTCTCTGTGGACAGGATAAAGTAAACAGAAGCACTTTATAGAGTCCGTCTAGTGGGCGAATCTGATTTAAAGAGCCTTAGGGAAAAAAACAGGAGAAGCCACCATTTAGCAGCTGCATGATGCCTCTTTCCGGAGGAAAACAGGCTCTCGGCTGGCAGCAAGTTACTCTTTGCATCTCGTACCTCTGTAACGCACTTAAGCTGTATTACTCTTTATATCCTGTCTCTCTTAAATCTGAAGGATAGCTGTCAGTGAAGATTTCATTTGCACATGGATGCGTTAACCAGTTCTGTAAATCACCGTGTGAAAACTGATAAAACCCAATCTTTTTACAGGTGCAAATACTGGCATTATGACGATAACCTGCTCACCTCCAGCGTTGTCATCGTCTTCCATAATGAAGGATGGTCCACGCTCATGAGGACAGTCCACAGTGTCATTAAGAGAACACCAAGGAAATACTTGGCAGAAATTGTTCTGATTGATGATTTTAGCAACAAAGGTACGTTTGGAATATTAACACACTCCTTGTAGAAAAGGAAACTTTTTTATTTTCCTTAAATAGTTTTCTTTTGATTTATTATCTGCCATGGTTTGAGTTGACTATGGGAGAAAAGATTGCTTCTTCACAGTCCTTTGAGTTCTCTACCACAGTTTTTGGAGAGTGTGTAGAAAAAAGCTGGGATAGCTAGCATCTCTTTCAGCTCTTGTGAAAACAAGTAGTTTGGAGAGTATCAGAGGAGTCTGAGTTAAGCCTGTTAGGAGTAATTCCTTTCTTTATTGCATTTAGGAATCCAGATGTCTTTTTCAAGTATAATAAAAATCTACCTAGGCTATCAAATTATTATGATCCATTTTCAATATCTTTTAACTTCTAACATCCTTTTTTAATTAAGCAACACGTTAAGCTGCTTATTGTTTCTTATTGAGGGGGAGAAGCTTTTAAGAATTTAAATATGTTTTAATATCTGCCTTTCTTTGAGTCCTGCATATCAACATAAATCCAAAGATTTTCTTCTTCCTTTATAGTTTACATTCTGATCTTGGCTTATGGGCAGGATGCATATACTTGTACATGTAATTCTTATAGATATAAGCACACACTGGTTTATTTTTCTTTTAATAGTGATATCATGAGTGTTAATGCAATACAAGGCTGAATACAGAGAGGAACTGAAAGTGGTATCCTAGAGATATAAGTTGATTGAGACAGAGGAAATCTGACTGGTTTTAAACTTCAAATAAATTTCAAAATAGTGCATCCAAGCTGCACGTTCCGTAAGATTTTGTTGCAGCGTAGTTCTTGAATAGAAGTTGACAGAGAAAAAGAGTAGACACTTAAATAGAAACATCATTTTGACTGTGTGGGATGACAGCCTCTTCTAGACAAGGTTGATGATGACTTTGAGCACAGGCAAGTTTGGTCAGCAGCACAGGATACCCTCATCTTTGTTTTCATAATGGCTGAATTGCTTAGTGGCATAGAAAACAGATGACTGTTCTGAAACTCTCCTTTTTATTAAGGGATCTGGGCTTCTCTCAGTTCTAGTCTCATGGTAGTTGTTTTCTGTTCTACAAATTTTAAAAATTAACTCATTACATAGTTAAGGTTACCTTTCTTGAATGTAAGTCACTATTAAAAATAGTTATTGTACGTTAAATTTTGCTTCATATCTGTAGATAGGTAGGTATCATTTTCTGTTTGTTTTAACAGAAGAGGGAAAGTTACCTGTATTATAAACTTGACTACCTTTGGCTTAGTCTAATAAAGATACTAACACTAAATTATAGTGTTCTGTATCCTTTAACAGCTGTTGAGAATTTGGCTTAGATATACATATATGCTATAAACCAAAAATATCTTCTCTCCTAAGGGATATAATTTTAATAATTCTGTCAGCAGACATATGCTGTGTTTTTGCTTTTCAGCTAGGATCATAGCTTTCCTTCAGAGCTGTTCAAGGACTGACTTAGTTGTATAAAGTAACTGTGACACTGATTGTGCCTAGAAAACTTACCAGATTTTTTACTAATGACAGGTCTCAATACTTGGGTTTCACATGACTTGTAGTTGACTCTGTGCCATGTATATGTAGTTCATGGAATGAGTTTGTCTGGCATAACAACTTGCAGTAGTTTTCCAATATATGATTTTTGTTAAACAAAAGCAGTATTTTTAAAGATTTTTTTAAATACAAAACTTTTTTGCTTTCTGCTCATAAATGAATGATTAGCAGACACAGCTAGCCTGAATCTAAGATCCAGCAGACCCTTGCCTCTATATTTCTCACATTTCAGTTTCCCAGATAACTTTCTGAAATCAGAAAATTCAATAAAGAAAGCTCAAGGTGCAGTTTTCTCAGTGTGACTGAGTGACTGGTAAGGCAAGCATGGACTGGAATTACTCTAAGCATCTTGCTGCAATTGCGCTAGTTCACTATAATAATTCTTCAAACTGCTTTAGGCTACTACTTGGTAAATATAATTAACTTAATTTCAATAATTCAAATTATATTCTAGATAAAAAATGGCCAAGAGAGCAAAATCTTGCTCTACTTCCTTCTCCCCAGAGAGAAGGATGAGCTAGTATGGGCTGCAAAGCTGCCTGAAGAGTTCTGCAGTTGTTAGGAGAGCTGCAAAATACAAACACTATTAATCACAGCAGAGCTGCTGGTAGCTTTTTGCTTTTTCAGCCAGAAGAAAAGTCGTGCTGACAGCACGGATACAGGATTTTCTTCTCCCCCACCTACTTTCAGGCTACACATTTCATATCTGCCTTTCCACCCAGCAAAGACCACCTTACGCTCTTGGATCCAGTGCTGAGTGACACACGTGCTGGGCTGGGGACATGTTCGCTCACGCTCGGTGTGACTGTCCTTATTTCTTAGCTGCCACCTTCTCAAGTGATACGAAATTAAAATGGAGCACAGCAGTTGCAAACACTTCTAAATGCTGGCTCCTGAAAAACCCTGCCTGTCCTTCCTTATGAGAAATCGTCTTTCATCAGAAGGGAGTTACAGCTGCATCGAAGCTTATGTATGTTATGTCTTATGGGCAGGAACAGTTGCAATGCTTGGAAAATGTCCTTTTCATTATAATTCTTAGTATAAAGTCAGTTGGGAGCAGCCTTTTTGCTGAATGACACTCTTTCCTTAATCTCTTCTGCCAACAGCAGGGTTTGACTGTGGAGAACTGTGCAGAGATATGTGATGAATTCTACTCTGGTGGTTTTTTCTTTGTTAGAGCACAAAGGGAACAGTAACAAGAAGATTGCTAAGATAACTGAATGATTCTATCTCCATTTTCTATGGAGACCTCTGTATTAATTCATATTAGAGTCCAAGAAATGTTGCAGCAGTTTCTGCCACAGTGTCAGTGCGGCCAGGCTGTTACACATTCGGGGTTTTTTCCCCCAGTATTTCTTGTGTTCTCGATAGAAGCAGTTTATTCTTCTGTAAGTGCTAGCTGTGTGAAGGAAACAGCTGTTCTGGAAGGGCAATGAGAATTCATAAAACTGTAATTCCTAAAGCTTCCTAAAACTACAGTAGTGTGTCTAGGTCTCCAAGACTTGTTATGTATTTGGGTCCCAGTTTGCTTGCTTTCTGAAGCACAGGGGTCAATATCTCAGCTGGAACTGCTTTTGTAGCCCATGCACCTCCAAAGGGCGACCGTGAGGTAAACAATACCAGTGTTCCTAGGAGCATCTAAAGGCTTTGTCTACCTTTTGTGTTTACTTACATTTTCTCTATCACTGCCTGTATTTCCAGCAGATGCAGCACCCCCTGAGATAACCAAAGGGGAAGTAGTGAGCATAGGCAGGTTGGCAGTATTTTTATTAAGCCGTGTAATGGTGCTTGCCATGGGGAAACTGAAGCATTAATCAGTGCTTGTGTGAGAGCCAAGAGCCCACCTTAATGGTGTTACAGTACAGGGTACTTGCAGGCAGGAGCCAGCTGCTTTAGGAAGGACTTCTGATTGCAATTTTCTAGTTCTCAAACTGATGTCCATGAGTTGAGGGGGGAAAAAAACTGCTTTCCTCCTCCCTCCTTGTAATCTGCAGTACCTAAGATTCTTTGCAGAACCTATGTGTTTTTAAAAGATATTGATTCGTGCTTTAATCATGCACTCAGACATGAGAGAGGAACTCAAACAGGGGAAGGCCAGATTGGAGATTATAATATTTTGAAAGGTAAAATATACATTTTTGAACAAAAACCAGATTGCTGTAAGGCTGTTGACAGATGTCATAAATACACATTCTAGGTGAACAAAAATATATGCTGGCCAAACAGTATTTTTAACTGTAAAAGTACCAGGATTTTATACACTACTGTCATGCAGGCTTTGTGGTATGGGAAGAAGGAAAAATTCAGCTTTCCTGTGGGAAATAGCACTTGCTGCTAACACTGGCATGGTTTCAGATAATGGACTGCAAAGTCCTGAGACTTGTACTGTAGAAAAGCTTTACACAATCAATATGACAGGTTTTTACAGCTCCCTGTGAGCCTTACATAGTTGAACATTTGATAACTAAAACATTTGGCCTCATAGGCAGGAGAGCTGGAAATAACTTCAGGCTTTAAATCTTTAAAACATTCCTGACAGTCCTTCTGTAACACATACTTGGAATCTGCAGCATAAATAATGATGTGGTATAAAGATTCTCTTAGTACCACTTCAGTATGACCTCAAAACTATGTTGATTTTATCCTATTAAAATTTATATCACAGCTATTATATCGTATATTCTCTATTTATTACATGGCATGTTCTTCTATACACCATATGTGATAAAATTGTTCTCTCTCTAGTTTGATATTTGTGCATCCTTGAAATTTTCATGATGCACAGGGATTTACAAAAGAAATTGTAAATGTGTGTGGGAAAGGAGAAGAGAATACATAAAACTTAGTTGAGAAAACTTTTTTTTTGTAAAAGTGGAGAGGAAGGATAGTAAGAGTATCAAAAGATAGAGATTTCAAAAGATTGCTCTTTGGTAGAATTGCTGAATTTTCAATATTGGAAACCTCACTGCCAAGAAACACCATTTCCATTCCCATTACATGTAGTTTTTGTTCAAACTACTGTTTTTAAATACTGCTTGCAAGAATATAAAACATATTGAAACACAAGTTGCAGAAGTCTCCAAACTTCACCATTTCATTCAGGTTGCAGAAAATGTTTCTGCTGAAGTAACCTGATGGCATGTTGCTGAAAGGAACATCCTTCTGCTTCCACCTCTGCATGTCCCCCCTCCTGTTAGATCAGCACTGGCATGGTTAGATCAGCCCCTCGGAGCTGGTGCAAAGCAAACCAGTACATGGATGCCTCAGCTGTAGATTAGGTGGCTTATTTTTGTTCCTGACTGAGAGAAATTGAAGCTGTAGGCAAATCTTTTGAGCCTTTGAGTATAAAATTAGATTCTTAACAAACACCAGTAGCTAAAACAGAGTAGGCTCAAACAGCAGGCGCCTGATAACCAGCCTTCTGCCTTCACGAGTTTTCTCAACAGGATCACCTGGGCAGAATTATTAACCAACACTAAGATCCTTTTCTCAAATTGTGTGGTAGGAACATGGTTTCCAGAGAAGTCTGGCAAAGACCAATGTGCATTACAAATCTGAAACCATTTATGCATAGCTCATCTTGATTCTTGTGCTGTTATTCATCCCTTTACTGATAGAAGTCCCTGTGGCTAAAGGTTTGTTGTCACCTCAGTATGATGCACTTCTGGCCCTCTAACTGTTCTTATTAATCTCGTTAGAAGATTATCGTAAGACCTCCACAAGAGGGAGATCTAGATGAAGGAGGGCAATAATTTGAGCATGGTGAGATTCGGCCTCAGGTTTCCAGATTTAACAGACTGACAGAAAATTTTGTGAGGCAGCAAGTGAGTGCAGGGAAATGTTTGACTGAAAAGTGGTGCCTTCAGCTGTACATGTGACATCATCTGATGAGGAAGGACTGTGTGCTGAAGTGGAGAAACTTCTCTGCCTGCTTGGAATACAGATGAAAACCTGAAAGCCGCTGTTGTGATATGTTGAAGTGACTGGGAGTTGTCCACCCAGCCCCCTGTGGTGTGGCCAACCACTTCAGCTGCCTTTCCTTCAGATGTGCCAGGCACAAACCTGTGCTATGAGGTCAGTGGTCTTGATCTCCTCCGTTCTAGTGTTTGTGAGCGGTTGAATTAAAGGTTCTTGTAAATGTCTGTGGATATTCTTGGGTTGTATTAAGAGTACAAAAATCTTTATTGTTAAACCTCACCAAAAAAGTTTTTTTTGTTGTCTGATAGCACACTTACAAGAGAGACTGGATGACTATATTAAGCAGTGGAACGGTCTTGTAAAGGTATTTCGAAATGAGAGGAGAGAAGGTTTGATCCAAGCTAGAAGCATTGGAGCCCAGAAGGCTAAACTTGGACAGGTGAGAGCTAGTTCACACTCAAGTCTGTCTTTCTTTATTGGGGGGAAAGGTTACCATGGTTTCAATAGACATGGAAATTGTTGATACTGTTTTAAGAAGAGATTAATTTTACTCATTTAATCTTCATTTTCTTGTTTATAATATGAATGTGTCTCACAGTAAATAAGATTAATTAAATCGTGATGTTGTATATGTAAATATAAGCTCCTTTTTTTTTTCTTTCAAAGGTTTTGGTTTACCTTGATGCCCATTGTGAGGTGGGAATTAATTGGTATGCGCCACTTATAGCTCCTATATCTAAGGACAGGTAATGTTCTCCTTTTATTTCCAAAGTCTGGCCTTTTAGGAAGAAAAAGTCAGAGTAACAACCTTCACTTTTCAAATTGCAGTCAATATGTTTTATCTCTATATCAAACTATATAAATATTTTCTGTATGATGATTATATTATCTCCCAGCATAAAAGATACATAAGGAGGAAGGGAAATAGTCAAGCAAATTAATCTCCAGATAGTTTCTTTTAATAAGCACACTGAATATTTTGTTTAGTGTAGATTACATGGTAAGATAACTCTTGTCTTTTACAATGACCTGAGGGACTAATATAGAAATGTTCCATTCTAGTTGAATAAGGAGCATGATTGAACAAAATAACTAAAGAAAACTGTGGCTTTTGGTAGAGAAAAAGTAGAAATAAGTGTTTTGATTTAATGGAAGTTTAAAGCCCCTGTGATCTCAAGAGTTTTCTAACTTTCTCATCTTTGGTCCTTATGCATGACGTTATTTGTTTCCCCTGAAGTGCTTTGGAGCGCTGTCTGTAGCAAAGCGAGGCCAAGCTTGAGCCTCTGCCACCAGCCCAGGCACTTGCCCTAGGAGCCTGTGGGGGACGTGCCTGCACTGTGAGGGGGATGTGCAGGAGGTGACAGAGGAGAGGGATCCCCAGGGGACTCATTTTTCCAG
This sequence comes from Origma solitaria, assembly GCA_013397895.1. Lineage (NCBI taxonomy): Eukaryota > Metazoa > Chordata > Aves > Passeriformes > Acanthizidae > Origma > Origma solitaria. Next base: position 131,098 of record VZRL01003667.1, on the reverse strand, counting down.
CTGTTGAAATGCTGTTGCTGCTGTGTGCTACTGCACTCTGAGCTTGTGTGGTCAGTGGTATGTGTGTTTAGGAAACCATGTGCATGTTTAAACTCTTTAATCCCATAGAACAGCCGCTTAATCCTAAAAACTATTTGTTAACCTGCCATGCTACCAGAATTCTCTTGAAGAATTGGGGTTTGTGTGTTTTAAAGGCTGTAACTCAACCTCCAGGCTCTATTTGGGCCTGGATGCTAGAGAGAAGATGGCAAGGCTTGTGTGCTCCCATTGAGTGTGTGTTACTGTTCTACACGAGAAAGACTGGTGAGAACAGGGAGCTTTAGAGGATCCTCAGCACTGCCCACAGAGGTGAAGGCTGCAGGAGGAGCAGCGATGCTGAGGCTCACGGTGCCAGCAGACAGTGCCTGGCAGCCTCCTTCCAAGCCCTGTACCCTGGGGGCAGCTGCTGCTGCTTCTGCCTCAAACAGCAGCATGGTGTCAACATTTCTCTTCCCCCCACCTTCCTGTCCCCTGGGGCTTCATTTACAAAGATGGAAGTGCTCCAGGCTGGGTCACTGGGAAACTCATTTGAAAAATGTGAGGAGAAAAACAAGAGGATGTCTTTTCCTTGGTGAATATTGTGTGTGATAGCTCACAATGAGGAGTGTATGGCAAATCAAACAGGAAGAATTCTACTGCAGACTGCTTCTAGGAGAGCACTAGTAATGTTTTTCATCCTTAGAGGTTGGGTTTTCAGGGCATGTAAATAGGACAGTATAATGAAAATCTGTGTTAACACTAGTAAAAGATGAGAGTTTATCGTACTTGTTGACAGCTAAGATCTGACATGAATAGAAATTACAGGAAATAATAATACTGTGAGAACCCTGGTCCTTTGAGGGCTCTTCTGTTGCCTCCAGCAGTGTTTTATTAGAAGACCAATGTCAAGAAATCCACATAAAGGAAAATGTACTGATAAATTGATATATTAGCATCTCAGACCTAACTTTTCTGTTTTCAGAACCTCTTAAAATAATGTAAAGGAAAGACCATCCCTTTTTCCTTCTAATGAGGCTTCATTTTTTAATAACATGTTTACGAGTGACTTTTTATTTACACTGCTCTAAAAACTTAATTAATGGTGTAAATTACAGATTAGAGAGATTACTCTTCTGAAATTGTATTTTGCTCTTTCTTTCCCTTCTATAAATGTTTCAGAACTACATGTACTGTACCTCTAATAGATTACATAGATGGGAATGATTATTCCATTGAGCCACAGCAAGGTGGGGATGAAGATGGTTTTGCCAGAGGGGCCTGGGACTGGAGTTTGCTATGGAAACGAATTCCGTTAAGCCACAAGGAAAAGTCCAAACGAAAACATAAAACTGAGCCTTATCGGTAAAGAGAGCTGTTTACATCCTGTGAATGATCATGAATAATTGTCTCAAACCTTTCGTTTTTCCCCCCACCCCTCTCTCCCCATGAACTCCGGTCGGTGCACGTGTGCCACGCGGGTCCTTGCCCATAACCGCGCCTGCCGTGCCCGCGCCGCCCCGCAGAACCACATGCACGGTGCCGCTTATAGATGTCATAGATGGCAACACTTATAAGATTGTGCCGCAAGGGGGTGGTGACGAAGATGGGTTTGCTAGAGGAGCGTGGGATTGGAGTATGCTATGGAAGAGGGTTCCCTTGACCAAGAGAGAGAAGGAAAGCAGAAAGACAAAAACTGAACCGTATCGGTAATCACTAAATCACTTACCCGTTTCTTTTGTTTTCTGAAGTCAATAATGATCCACTAAAACTTGCATGTACTTCTGGCCTGAACCTTCACATTTCTAACCACACTAGCTGCTTTATTAGTCAGACCTGTTTGCCACAACTGACTATTTGCTCAAAATATCTTTGCTACCTTTTGTTGCCTCTCCATTCCTGCTCTTGTGTGGTTAATAGAGTGTACTTTAGAATGACTGGGTTCTCTTTGGCAGAGTAAAATACTGTATAATTTTGTTGCCAGGGAAAACTTTATTTAGCTGTGATATTTTCTTAAAGTACTGTTGGAAACAACAGTGCTTGTTTAACCGTTTGATTTGAAATAACGAGCATGCTGGAAGTATTTATAATAGATGGTAATGCATAAAATCCGTAGGCTGCTATCATGGCCTGATGCATGCATGCAGCTGGAGGATTATGCATGTGTATCAAAAAAATTCCTTTTGTCATATTTTTCCCACTTGCTTCGCAATGGATCACATCTGACAAAGCAGCATACTGTTTAAGAATCTTGGCTAGATATTTTCTAAGAATTTTAATATAGCACACATAACTTTAAAAATTTAAAAAAAAAAAAGGAAGAAAGGAAGAAACCACCTTTTATTGTGGGAAAGCTCCAATAATTTTCACAGAATTTCTGCCTTTTTATTATGCTTTGTAGTGGGGCATATTTTCTTTCCAGCAAACAAAAACTGCCTAGAAACCCTAGCTTAGAAACTAGGGTTTCTGGATGGCTTTTCAAGACTGAGAGACTGTGGTTCTGCTGGTTTTTATTACTTTCCCCTTCACACTTAACTAATCATGTTACTATATTTGAAAGCAATCTTCACGTCTTCAGAATCTTATGTCTTCTACAGCTTGTATATATGATTTAAATATTGTAAGAATTGATGTTGGTAATTCCCTATCCCCACCCATGATTGTTCTTTGCTAAAATGGCAACACATGCAAGCAAGTTATGAAGCTTTGATCTGTTTTGTATATAGTTTAAATAATACCATTTTCTGATGAAGCTGTCCACATTGGAACTTTAATATTCACTTAGAGCGGGATAAGCTATTTCAAACATTGATGTAGTGTTCTGTGTTTACCATCCAAACAGGTCTTAAAATCGTTTAAACTGTTCCCAGAAACACAGAACACATGTTTTCAGACCGTTTTAATAGACGACTTTATTTTTAATAATACCTTTAGAGTTACAATGCTTCCTTTAAAAAGAGACATGCCCTGCATCTGTTAGTGTCCAGGCTGTGTGCATTTTCTTGCATCAACACCAAGGCAAGTAAGACCAAGTAAAAGTCTTGCTCAAACAATAGCCAGGTTTGCTTGGTTTAAGAAGGAAACAAAAAGATCCTCAACAGCTTAAAGAGCAGACACAAAGTTTTTGTAACTTGAAAATTGCCTCAGGACCGAATCCTTCTTTCAGTAACAGTATACAGATACACTTTATATCCTATAAAGTAAACTACTGAGCTTATGTGATTTTACTGTGTTCTTTAACACACTTGGCAGCATGTTGGAGACCAAGACTGAAACTTCAGTATCTGAGGCTTCTGCACTTGCCAGCTCCTTATGGTGCTGAGGAAAACCAAAGTGCAGGAAAGCCATGGGGCTGTGCTATGCAAAGTGCTTCCCCCTGCTGTGTCTTCTAGCTTCTTAACCTTTGAAAACCCCCAGGGATGCGAAAGCAGCGTAGAAAGCAACATTTAGCAGTAACTTGGCATGTGATCACCTAATTTGCCAGCAACTAAACTGATAATTAATTATTCTTACAGTCGATGGCTGTGTTTTTGTAGCCATGCCTCTGCTATGCAGAAATTGGTATAAGTTAAAACCCTACAGGTTACTTTTTCTTTAGCAGTTCTCCAGACCTTTATCTAATAGACTGAATATGCTAGAAATGACCCATCTCAATAATTTGGTGATGCAGGAGTATTTCACTTGGGTTTTAATTGAGTCACCAGGGTTATCTGATCTCATGGATCCTCCTTTCCATGCTGTAGATTATCTGAAGTCAGAAAGAATTCACTTTTTCATTACAATTTCTTTTTTAAAAATGTCAGCTTAGTAAGATTGTATCCATTAAGGTTTTGGTATATTGATTGATCCTTAGATGAAAAATGCTTGCAATATGCACTGGAAACGGCTTAACATATCTTACTCTCTGTTTCAGTGTGAGCAAGCTACCAAAGAATTTTGGTTAGAATTGTTCTGCAAAAATTCTTTGTTGTGGTTTAACCCTGGCCTGCAGCCAAGCAGCACAACAGCTTGCTTGTGCCCCACCAGTGGGACTGGAGAGAAAATCAGAAGAGCAAAAGCTGGAAAACTCAGGGATTGAGATAAAGACAGTTTATTCAGAAATGCAAAACACACACAAGCAAAGCAAAACAAGGAATGAATTCACTGCTTCCCATGGGCAGGCAGGTGTTCAGCCATCTCCTAGAGAGCAGGGTCCCATCACAGGTAATGGTGACTTGGGAAGACAAATGCCACCACTCCAAACATTCCCCTTTTTTCCCCAAAGCTTCGTATGTTTAGCATGATGCTGTATGGTCTGGAATATCCCTTTGGTCAATTGGGGTCACCTGTCCTGGCTCTGTCTCCTCTCAGCCTCCCATGCACCCTTAGTTTCCTCCCCAGAGTGGCAGAATGAAAAGGAGAAAAGGCCTTGGCTCTCTGCAAGCCCTGCTCAGCAATAACAAAAATATCTCCACATTATCAGCCCTGTGTTCAGCACAAATCCGAAACAAGGGCCCATTCCAGCCACTGCGAAGAAAATTAACTCCACCCCAGCAAAAACCAGCACATGCTCTAATCCAGACCACAGCATTTTTTTGACACATTAAAACTTGCTAATTGATTCATGGCATATAGGAAGGGATTTACAAAGTAATTAAAAGAAAAAGGGACGGGGGGGGTGGGGGGGAAGACTAAAGCAAAATGGAAACCTTGTATTACTTTATCTAGGCCCTCTTAAAAATTTTATTGAGTATAATGTAAAGTGTCTCCTATGGCAATAGTAAAAAAAGAGCTGGAAGATCAGAAAGCTGAAAAAGCTCTGTTCCTTGTTTAATAGACAATATGTTTCAATGTGGCAGCTCCTCGGAACATAAACCTGTTTGTAGTTTCCTATTATCTCAAAAACTAGAAAAACTTTTAAGAGAGAAACCTCTCATCACACTGATTCTCATCTTATTTTTTAATATTTAATAGGTGGATGTTGACTGGCTGAATGGAAAATTCAGACCAAGATTTTCTATTATCAAATTAATTAATTAAATAAATAAATTACAGAAGAAAACCCACAACATAATAAAAGCTGTGACTTTATTAAAAATTATATAGGTGCCACTTAAGAAAACTGCTGCAAGCTGATGACAAAGCTTTATGATTTTTCAGTGTATTGCCATTTACCTGATCTTTACTATATGTTAACTGAATTGCTTTCTTAGCTAATGCTTTCTCAGAGTGCTGTTGTATCCTTCTGGCAGAAGGAGTTACACTGTCTTCCTCTTCCAGGTCCCCTGCAATGGCTGGTGGATTGTTTGCCATTGAACGTGACTTCTTCTTTGAACTGGGTCTCTATGATCCAGGGCTTCAAATCTGGGGTGGCGAAAATTTTGAAATTTCTTACAAGGTAACACCAATATTTGAAAACTAATTACATTTAATAGATTTTTGTTTCTGTAAATACTTCTGTTTGAAGTTCAGACAGACCTACCTCTTCCTCATGAAGCCGAGGTTTTGTTGTGAGGAAATATTTTGTGACAGAGATGTGTCTCCTCGGTGTTTCCTTGTGGACTGTGGGACAGAAGTGTTTCCTTGTGGACTTTGGGACAGAAGTGTTCAGAGAGCTGACCTAGTGCTGAGACACGAATGATGCATAATCTAGATTTTGTAAATGGTTTGGGATTGCACCTGACTACCCAAATATCTAATATGAAACCAGACTGGCACATTTGGAGGGAGGAAACTTTATGTTCTCAGAGTGAGTATAGAAAAATGTTGTTTCTAATGAAAGCAATGATAGGGAACAAGTAGTCCTTAGTTCATGCATGTGTGCTTGGGAAGTATATAATGGTGCAACAAAAAGTAATCTGCTTCCTCCCTGCCATTTTTATGTGTGAAAAATTCTCTCATATACTTTTCAGAATTTCAAGAACTTCTTTACAAGATAAGTCTTCATAATTGAAATACTAACTGCATAATTCATAATCACTGAGGAGAACTTTATTTTCACTCCTAGGCATGTGCATGCTCTTCAATGTGCAGGAAACGTAAGATGATCATCATTAGCTTCTTGTAGCTTCAATATTTGTAATGTCACAAGTGGCAGACAGCAGGAATCCATCCCAATTAACAGACAAAAGTAAAGATGTCAAATATCCTCAGCAGTGATCTGTGAAATCGTAGCTGAATTTTACACAAAGTACATTCAGAGCTCCCCTAGTTACTCTTGCTCTTCATGATTTAGAGGAAAGCTCTGAGTGAACTTGCTCAGCCTTAAATCCATATGCAAAGGGTAGTTATTGAGGATGTTACACACACAGGGTCTTTATCCATATAATTCTCTGTCTTGCTTAGATCAAAATCATAATTGAAATTACTTATACTAGGTTAGTAACTGAAATGTTCATTATGTAGAGACCTCCAAAGTGGTTTCATGTAGATCACAGCCAATCTTCAGAAGAGGTAAACAATTATCAGTCTCGTGTACTGACTTCTAGATGGCAAATAAAATTAATGGCCTTGCATATCTGAGGGAGTTTTTTTAATGAAACATAGGAAGATTAAAATCATGATGCAATGAAGAAAGTAAGATATTCTGCCCATCTTTCTTAATACTGGTAAATCATATTTTTAATCTGGAATTTGGACCAATTTAAAACATTCCCAAAATTAGCTTGAATTTTGATTCGATGCTGCAATTAAACTTCTCCAAACTATGGGCAACTAAATTCTGATTTAAGCATGTTTTCTTTTCCTCATTAAAGGATTATCCAGAGATATGTGGGAGTGAGGGAATTTCAGAATGGTAACATATTTTACCTGTTTTTTTATTTTCAGCTACTATAGTCACATGTCTGCTTCTGTTTGGAACAATGGGCTTCCTAAGACGTCCTTATCTCCTACTAATCTTTATTAAGAAAAACTTAAGTGTGAATGGGCATCTAACCAAAACCCATCTTAAGGATGGCATGTAAATTACTTCAATAAAATCAAAATATCATTAATTCTGTTGTAATAAATATTACCCAGTTCCAGATTTTGTGCACTTATTCATTACTCTTGTTCTAAAATAGTGATGGAATGAGACACCCAAATTTTTAAAAAGCTTTTTAAAAAAATATTTTAGTTGAGTAACTTCCTGGCTGAGTTGAAGTTCTATGAGTATACTTTCATTTCAGAGACCTATTTTATTTATGCTTACCTCTGAGGCAAAATATGTAAATATATGATAGTTAGCATAATAAGAAATGTAGCTGACATTTCTTCCATAACTTATTAACTATTTGTCTGTCTAAAATTCCTGTGCATATCTATTAATAACACCTTTGTTTTAACTTGCAGATCTGGCAGTGTGGGGGAAAACTGCTGTTTGTTCCCTGTTCCCGTGTTGGACACATCTATCGTCTCCAGGGCTGGCAAGGAAATCCACCCCCTGTATACGTTGGGTCATCTCCTACATTAAAGGTACAGTTTGGAAGCAACTGTGAAGGTGGTTTTTGATTTCAGACAAGAACAGTTTTCGATACATTTGTTTGAATTCTCAGTAACAATTTAGAGAGCACTTCATCCAAAGCTATTGAGTGTCTAAAGCTAGGATGGTCATCCCCATGGAAGAGAAATTTTTGTGCTAATCCCACTGTTATTAAGAGTAGAGAATCCTGGGACCCATCTTCTTGGTCTAAAGCCTTCCCCACTATCTTTGAGGTACAAATCCATTTCCTAATACTTAATCTCAGCACCTCAAGCCTTTGCTGCACTATGCCCAACTAAGTATGACCAACACTAGTAACTACAGCACACTCCTGGAGCTGAAGATCGTGGGCTTGAAATCTCTCTTTACCTTGATGAAGATGGGTATGATCCTAGGCCGAGTTAGTGCATTCTGGAGTCTAGCATCTCTCAGACTCTTGTGCTTGCATTTGCTAGTTCAGAAGCAGTAAATGGCACCTGGGAAGACGGCGTGCTCTGCACTACACCATAAGGGTTGGTAACTTCTCAACTACACTGCAGGTTCTAGAAGTGTTACTCAAGCCCTGAGATTAAAATTAGACATCAGCTCAAGAAAAGAGTGAGCCAGCTGTCTGTGTCTGAAGAGATAAAGTGAATGAAGAGAAACTGTTTCGTATCAGTTTTCATTTATCAGCAGGAAGAGAGACAATCCTCCTGCTAAATTTTTGTATTGGCCAGTTTAAGCTTTCTCTTGTGCACAGTTTTGGCATTGGTGAATCCCATTCCCAAAGATCCAGCTCTTTGTAAATTCCAATCCCAGAGCAATCTTCCTAGCCATTGCCTCTGACAATGAGTACCTGTAGGGTTATAGAGTATGGCTTGAGCCAAGCTAGCAGTTAGTTCCAAAGGGAATGTCCCAGCCTGGCTCAATGCTGAAAAACTAACCTGGCATACAAACCCCCACACTCCAACCCCCAACCCCCCCAAAAAAGGCCCTTATTAGTAGTGTGAATTGATTAACATTTTAATGAAACAAGGACTAGGACCAGTATGAGGGAGACCAGGGGGACACAGCTGGCAGTAGAGACAGAGCAGTGTGCAACAGGATGGCGAATGATGGGTCTATTGCTCAGTGCAGGCAAGATACTTGCTTGCCTTGTCTGAAATTATAAAACCCATTTCAATCTTCTGACAAGCTGATCAAAAATATTTACTGCATATCTTAACACCTTCCATGAGTCTGCTGGTCCGCTTACTGAATGGAACAAAACATGGCTGAGCACTCTTAAATACTAAGTTCCTTCTCTATACAAGGCAGGATCTACAAATAGCTTTTTCCCTCTTCAGGGACCCTCCTATCCTCATAGTAAATGTCCTTTTCTTATGGCTTTGTTCAATTTATGCTGGATGTCTATTAAAGTAAAAGTCACAATAATTTATACCTTTAGTCAGGTCTGTTAAGACTGTTTTAACACCAGGTCATTAATGAGAGAAGAATTGGACAAAGTGAGGTGTGCATCTAGAATGTGTACAGGTAATGTAGAGATAAGAGCCATCAAAGAGAATGAGAAGGAAGATGTGAGGGAGAGGCTTGTTGCCAAATGAACTATTCAATATTCCCCCTTCTCCAAATAGCTGACCCGTTTAAGACTGAATTTTTTCCCTGTTAGTGGACCAATGCATATCCTTCTCTGCAGTAAAAAAAAAATGTAGAAGGTGAATAGAAACCATGAATTGCAGTTCTAGTAGCAGCAAATTAATGCAACATTTTATTGCACCCATAACTGATAAGTCTTTATTTTCAAATAAACAGTCTCTAACCTTAGAAAAAGACTTTGCACTCTCATTAAGCAGCCCAGTTTAATTTGCTGGCTTCAGTCCTAAAATGTCACTTGAAAATAATATTCACGTGTCTTGTATCATCTACTGATAATGACAAATTATTATTGCTATACAATAATTTCATGCTTTTTAAAAGAATAAATCCTTACATTTCTGTTATTATCTGGCCTGTTTGTGTGTGCTTTGAGGCTACAGCAGTGTCTTTATTCTTCACAGAACTATGTCAGAGTTGTAGAAGTGTGGTGGGACGAATACAAAGATTATTTCTATGCCAGTCGGCCGGAGACAAAAGCACTACCCTATGGAGATATATCTGAGCTGAAAAAATTCCGTGAAGATCACAACTGCAAAAGTTTTAAGTGGTTTATGGAAGAAATAGCATATGATATAACTTCATATTATCCCTTACCACCCAAAAATGTGGACTGGGGAGAGGTAGGTACAGCATTTTACCCCTATGTATTTTAGGAGCTTTTTTTTAAAAAATGCGTATTTAAAAGGAAGCAATTGTTACTTGACATGTGAACAGGCTATTTGATTACTGCTATACTAAGATATATGATACTAACCAGAGAGCTATAAAGATAAAACCCCAGGGAAAAAATTATATCTACTTCAGCAGGTGTGATTTTTTTAATTAGTTCCACAGGTCCTTGAAGGATAATTTATGTCTAGCCTTGCCTAAAGCACTTTTTTCCATAATTGGAATTTAGGTTTTCTCAAAAGAAAAAATGTGAATCCTGCATGTGGGAGTATTAGTGAAGATTATTAGGTGAAAATACTTTTTTCTGTGTAGGCCTAGAGAAGAGATCGTGAAATGCAGGGGGAGAACCTTCTGCCTGCATTTGCCAGACTGGGATATGCTCATACATTTAGAGCCTCAGTGAATCCCTTATCTGCATGTGATAATTTGATACGATTCTGTGACCATCATTTCCAGCATTAGTGTGTATCAGTATGACCTCACTAAATAAAGAATGTAGTTACAAATGTGGCACTTTCAGGTGGTTGACAGAGAGAGTTGGCTTATCACAGGTGACTGCAGGACACCTCACTGAACTCTGCCTGTCTCATTTGGCATTTAGCCCACACCATGGAGAGTACTTACTGCAGGTCTCCTGCCTGCTTTCAGATTTTTTATTCCCCTCTGCAATTGATTTCATCTTTGCCTTGTCTCTCTTATTAATTTCACTTTTGCAGACTGTTGAGGCAAAATCAGAAAATCTTCTTGCTGGATGAGAGCTCCTGTGTCCCACCAAATTTAGCAACCTTCTTTCCTAAGATCTGATGGATATAATATGTAGGTTTTTAACTTCAAAAGTGGATTAGAAAATACAGATCTATGCTGTCTCCTATCACCAAGAAAATGGCATCTCTAATTAGTTAGAAGAATTAGTGATGCAGAGTATGTGTATGGTGAAAGGGGGTACAAATAATATTTTACCTGTGGGACTAGGTGAACAATGCCAGCTTGATTTCTTACCTAAAAGCTAGCACAAAACATCAGCTACCATATTAGCCTTAGACCTCCTTTGGAATCTGCATAAAGGGTTTGGAAGGTACACTAAGTATTGCTATTCACCAAGGTGAAAGCATCTGAAGAGAATAAAATAATACTGGCAACCTTGCAGGAAATCATCCCTGATAAAAGCAAGTGGGTCTGGGGAAGCAACAGGAAAATTCTGAGTTCAGAGACTTCTCTGAAGTTTTCTTCAACTTTTCTTCACAGGCTGCTAGTTATCCTACATTTGAGAAATTCTGTCCCCCCTCCCCCCGTTTGTAACACCGCACTGATTGCATTTCCAAACTATAGGGTATGAAACTGTAGGGTATGAAGTTCATCCTCCCTGACACTCCGTGGCAGAGCCTAAGCTTAGTCCTCTAGACTTTTTATACCATTACCAGGAGGAAAGAGGCTCTGGAAAAGAAAATAGGTCTGGAAAAAAAGTTATTTGTGTCATAAAGTCTTTGTTGGCCCTTCTGAGAAGGGAGTGAGATAATCAGCAGTTGAGACATGCTTTATGACAGGACTTCTGTTCTTTATCCCTGTGCCTGCCCCTCATCAATTTTATTTCTTTTTTTTTTTTTTCCCTGTGTAATTGCTGCTGCAGAAGGTCCATCTGAGCAGCCGGGCCAGTGGGCTGTGCCTGGCTGTGGGTAATTGCTGCTGTGCATAACTTCTCTGCTTCCCATTTCTCTTCATCCACAAGATGAGAGCAACTTAGCTGAGCTCCCGAGCTTATTTATGAAGACCTGGGAGATGGAACATTCTCTGAGAGGAGATAGAATAAATTAAGATACTTGAAAGCGCTGTATTTTTGTGTTACTAATTTGGAATTGAGCTTTGCAACTCTAGCTTTGTCAGCATACTCTGACTCATGTAGGAGCCTGCAAATTAGCATGGGCAGGTTGAAGCTCCATCTCCCAGAACAGTTAACATCAGTATTTAAATTTCATACACAGGTTTGTTTCATCCCCCTGTCAGATACCTGTTTCTGCTTTGGGAGATAAGTGAGAATTTTCTGAACTCCTTAGCACTTATTTTTCCCTTGAGACTAACTTAGAGTGCAAAACCTCTTTTCCAGATTAGAGGCTTTGAAACCTCTTACTGCATCGACAGCATGGGGCACACCAATGGGGGCTTTGTTGAGCTTGGGCCATGCCACAGAATGGGAGGAAATCAGGTAAGGAGCTTGGAGGCAAGTCTGAAGGAGAATTGCTTGCTGTGGATTGATAACAGGCAGGTTTTCTCTTAAGTCTGCACATAAAGTCACCTGGGTGCCAGCTACAAAGGTGAGAATTAAGGTTTTCCATAAACATACTGACATTGCTGAAATACAGCGTCTGAAAATACAGTTTCAAACATAAAAGGTATGAAATTGAAGGTAAACTCATAAACTGTTCATCTGAGAATGGGGTACATGAAGAAGCAACAGTATCACTGTGTTAGAATAACTTCAGCTCTTAGCATTGCTCCTGATTCACCACTTACCTTTACTTAATAATTAATCTTTCAGGAAAAAAACCCTTACTTTGGCACAATTATTTCACAAAGTTGTTTTGCTGCAATGGAAGTATAAAACACTTTTGTGCAGTAACTCATCTCCCACCACATGCGAGCAGCAGTTGAACAGAAATTTGTCTCTGCTTCATTTAGAAACTAATTGACAGAATATAATTGCAATTAGAGGGTTGCAATGCAGGCTTTTACTGTGTTTGTCCTGTATCTTTACAAACCTATCCACACTACCACACAAACATGCTGTTCTGTCCTTATATCTTCTTTTCTGGTTGGAAAATTTTTCGGAATTTAAAGTCCTTATTGAAGCTGATGTTAACTTAATCCAGGCAGTTTTACAACATCAATTGTAAAATGACATGTAGGATGATGTTTTTAGAAATCCTATATGGATTAACTCTTGGTAGTCCCTGGAAATGTCTCTTTTAATCTGCTATTTAATGAAAAGGGTCCCTAAACTACTTTTTCTGCATATGATACCCAAAGAAACATGTAACAATTATTCTGTAAGAAGTAGCTAAGATAATCTTTTTGTATCTGAATGCATTAGATTGATTTCCTCCATGGGTAAAATGCCAGTGTTTTAGTGTCTTCACATGAAATTACTGTCCAGGACCAAGGACTTGCAACCAGACTTTTATAAAGATAATGAGTTGTTTGGCCATCAAATCATAGAAAGGTTTGTAATCAAACATTTTCAGAAGTCTCCTGAATAGGAATCCCTTTGCCACTTTTGTGTTTCTGGTTAAGTTCCTTAGCCTTCTAAGTCCTACAGGAAAGTTATCCATTTAATATTGTGACAGTGAAAGTGTGTTACGCAAAATAAAGAACCCTCCTGAAAGACAGGTGTAATAAAATCAGAAAATGTTTTGAATGTTGCCATTTCATTGTATTTTCAGTGTTTCTAGAATGCTTGTTGAGTCAACTGTTATAAAAATGGCTTTTTTTCTGTTAGCTTTTCCGAATCAATGAGGCAAATCAACTCATGCAGTATGATCAATGCTTAACTAAAGGACCAGATGGATCCAAAATTATGATTACACACTGTAATCAGAACGAATACAAGGAGTGGCAATTCTTCAAGGTATGTAACAGATATATACAAGAAAACTAATTTTTAGATTTCATACTGATTTAGATTTCATACCTTTTAAAAATTGTTTGATGTATATCTCAAATTAAAGATCTATGACAAGGTTATCTGAATTGAGTAGAGTAAAATTAATGGCACGTTCTCAGAAATACATGCTTGCTAGAAAAACTGCCTCTAGTGGAAGATGCTTTTGTTTAGCGTTTCTAGTTGCTGTCATCTGTAACAAAATCTTTAAGGAAAATCTCATGAGGTTACATGTGCTGCCACAGATATGTTAGGAGTTAGCACTTGTCTCAGAGGAAGCAAAGAGCACGTCCACTACCAGTGACAGAGTTTCTAAAAGCCTTTAGTGCCATCACCCTCTCTGCTTGTATGCTTTACATCAAGAAAGCTTCTTTATCTCATATATGCTGTGAGAAGATGGCTTAAATGCTGGAGTGAGTTTAGCAGCTAGGGTCAGTATTAGGTCTCATTTTGGGGAGTCTGAATTGAAGTGTTTCTCTGTTAAAGACAGAAGACATTTTTAAGCCTACATAGAAGCAGGTAAATGTAAGATTACTCTGCCTTTTTGTGTTGTCTTCTTCAGTATTCCATTTCCTGTTCATTAACCATTCTCTAATAACAATAACATGCTCTGTTCTTAATCCTGGGTGTGGTGCTGTTATAATGTCATTGCAAAATCTATAAATTTTTAACAAGGACTTGGAATGTTGGCTGATATGCATGTGAGGGCTGCTACAGTCTATTTAGTCATTACATCTGTAAGTCTTCTGTTCATAGAACTTTTGTAAATGTTACTGTAAAAAAAGTCTACATTTCTACTTCTGTTTGTCTCTTAAAAAAAGACTGAATAGTCTAGGGGTGATGTTATCCTTGGATATAACCAGACATGGAACTTGGTTCTACATCTAAGAAACTATTCTGTGTCAATTTTTCTTCAGCCTATCTAGCATATTGCATATTTATTAATTCAATAGGTGGTTATCTGGATTTTTTGTTGTTTGTTTGAAAGATGCAGGCAGAGTTGAATGCAGTGAAATCTGTTTGTTACCCTTAAGCCACTCAACATTTTCTGGTGTTTGCAAAGAGCTAGGAAATGTCAGGTACCATAATGCCATTTCCACCCAACTCAGCTTCCTTGTGCTGGATAGACAGACAAATTTCTTTAAACCTGAAATTTAAAAATCTATAAGTGGTGGCAGATAAGTGCCAACTTCAGCTTTAATATTGGAATAATAAATAGCAGTTTTTAACTCTCCAGCCACTCCAGTGTGTCCCAGCACATTACTTTGCTTCTCTCTAAGAATTTTGTTTCTGCAAGATCCATTTCCTCTACGCCGGTGCCAGTTGTGTAATTGTTTGCTTATTACCACAAGTTATAAGGAAGCCCGGTAGGCACAGTCTGGACTGTAGAACAAAACACTGACTGGCTTCTAGAAGGAAAAAAAAGGGAAGGAGAGGATGAAAGGACCACCAAGGGTGTGTAACCAAATGCTAGGAATTGGGCACACTGCTGTGCAGTACAGAGGGTATGACTGTTTCTTCTAATGATGGAGGTATAAGGAATGAAACACTTATGAACTACTGGAAAATGTTGTGGCCTTGTGTAAATCAAGGCTTCCAAGAGATTTTATCTGGTTGTTCAATTTGTTGTCTCTGGAATGAGCAGTGTGCCAGTTTGGTGAGTGTAACCTGTGCTGCTTGAGCACTGAGCAGTAGCAGGGTTCAGTACCCGAAAACAAACAGTTTTGCTCATTTTCTTGGCATTGCCACCTGAGAGGAACAGGAAGCATCTCAAGTTGACCTACAGGAACCAAAGATTTCATATGAAGGCTGCAAAATGCTAGGTTTAACAAATAGTAAAATGAGTATAGAATTGGTTTGTTCTGGGATGCTGAAACCTGGCTTTGTAAATCGCTATATTGCAGATGTTAAGAAAATGTTACAAAAAAACCTCCAAACAAAAATAAACCCAGTACAAAAACCCAACACATTTTCCTGGTGGTTTTGTCTTGCAGAATCTGCACAGATTTACTCACATTCCATCAGGGAAGTGCTTGGATCGCTCCGAAGTCCTCCATCAAGTTTTCATTTCAGAGTGTGACTCCAGTAAAGCAACACAAAAATGGGAAATGAACAACATCCTTAGTGTGTAGACAGACAAAACCTACCTACTGATGCATTCATTTGTACAGGACTGAAAATAGCCTGAAAACTGCTGCAGTTATTAACTTTGTACAGCTGTGAGCCTCCTGGCTTGGATGAAGGACATAGAGGAACTGTGATTATTACAATAACATTATCATCCGCAGTTAATGTTTACAAAACTGCTTTACCTTAAACTCTGTAGATGTTTACATCTTTTTGTTTCAAGATGTTGGTAAATTAATGTGCTGTTAGCTATGGTTCATAGGAACATAGTTAAAAGCGTTGTCGTCTTCTTTGGGATTACACTCAGGGGTCTGAAGGCAGTTTTTTTACACACACTTGAAAAGGTTGGAGTAACCAGATTTTCATAGAACTTGGTGATTATCAACCTGTTGTATATTTTTATTTAATTTTACATCTTACTAAGCACTGCCACAGGTTATTAGCCAGGGTGGCCTTCTCTCACAGTCATGCTGCTTTTTTGGAAGATGAATTTCAACATATTTAGTGCCTCTTTCATTTCTCTCTTTCACAAGAAAAGCATTTGTTGGAAATTATACAGTGGATTGTTCTGAGCTGTCACCAGGGGTAGGGACCAACCATACAACCCTATGTAATTCCTGTGTTAACCAAGACAAATTTCTATTGCCAGTTTGGCTGCTTTGCTTCGACTGAATGCTTGGTACAGTGGAAGGAAGACTGTCGAGTTTAGTGCTAATGTGGTACAGTTTGATGGAGGTAAGCGCCCTCATGAATCCAGTTAAGAATTTATAAGCACTAACTTGCTTGTTTAAACCATGCCTTACATGAAAATAATTAAAATAATCAACAACAACAAAAAAGCTGCACAATTATGTAAAACTTGGAAAGAATCAAATACTAAATTTATATTGCTATTTTAAATGGAAATCACTTAGAGGTGGACTAAACCTTTCAATTTGGAAAAAACATCTAGCTTCTTAAACATCTGCATAATTCGTCACAAGGAGATCTGTCAGCCAGTTTGCGTGCCAGATTTAGATTCAAAAAGAGAAATGGAAATCCTGAAACCACTCTTGTTCAAACTAATTTTCTTCTTATTTCTGTCATTTGCAACTTCTCCAGAGGGATTACAAACACAAAAAACCAACTGCTTGGTGCTATAGCGTACAGAGTAGAATGTGAAGAAGTTGTTTCTAAAAATGTTCTGGAAAGGAGTTGTTAACAAGTTATGCTCCTTTACGAGTACAAATATTTACTCTAAATGAATAGAGAGGTGGAGAGGAAATGACTTATCCTCACTTCCTTTGTCCAGATTTTGTGACTTAGATGTTGACATCAGTGTACTGATTTCATAACTGTTATCCCTATAACACGTCACACAATTACGTATGACTAAATACTTCCCTGAAGTCTAGAATAGCATTGCATGCAGCTTCCATTGATGTTAACAAGGGGTATGTATCATATTTGGTGACAGAGTTTGATCTTTATAGGGCTGTCTGCACTGATCTATTAGTTTGGGATCTTTCCTAGTTTCTTTAAACTTCTCATCTATCCTTTCAGAGATACGAAAAATAGAAAATAAAGGAGGTAGAAACTGGGGGGGGAAAAAAGGAAGATAAAGTTTTGTGCCGGTACTTGTTCCTTGTGTGTGTGAAAACTGACTCCATTTGTGTGTTGGGTAGATTAATTTAATCATACAACTATGCATAAGAGAAAGAATGGTGGCACATAAATTGTGCGGGTGTGCATTTTAAATGGGTATTATGTGCAATTCATTGAAAGCTGATGCTGTATGTGAATATGAATCTGTATGTGAGACTGAAACCTTACAAAACATGAGATCATAAGAAGCTGTTGCTGTAATGACTTTTTCCTACTATAGCCGGCTTGGAAAAAAATAATTCCCATATTCTTGCTTTGTAAGTTGATGATAATATCACTATGCATTTCTACATATTTTATAAATTTGATTTATGCAGATTTTGATACACTGTATGTTTCTGTAGAAATTGTATAAATCTTAAAAAAATTTATTAGGGATAAATTCGGGAAACCTATGTAAATCTTACTCATGGGTTGCTTGTTTTTTAGGTGAAGTAAATAAAATATTTGAATTTTTCAGTTTACTATACTTTTACAGAGTAAAAATGGATTATTATCTTTATAGAAACCCCATATCTCAAAATCTAAACAACTTCAATGTTACAAACTTACAAATATTAAAAGCAGTTCGTTTTGAATTTTATCTAGGTACCTTATTTTGCATCTGTGGGGTCTCAGATTTTTTTTCCAGTGAAATGAAAAATTAAATTCCTACTGAGAACTGCCACATGGACATATTTGGATTTTTGTATCACCTGCCCTGATCTAATCAGGTAGATTTAATATGCTCATAGAAAATGAACTTGAGAGTACAATCAAAGGTCAGGTCTAGTTTGTAATGCTTTTACTATATTTTATCTTAGTTCATTTACGTTTCCACCAAGAAACATATTTCAATCAATGGTTTTTTTCTGATAATGTTCCTTAGCAAAGGACTATGTAATTAAATCAGGGCATGAAAGACACACGTTCTAAGAGCAAACCTAAATGCTGAAATCTACAGGGCTATTTTTACAAACGGGATTCTTGTTTTCTCGGCCATATCTGTCAGTGCACTTTTGGGTATTCAGATTGCAAAAGGCTCTTTTGACAAAACCCTGGCGTTATAGCACAGAAAATTCATGTAGGCAACACCCTTTTATATATGGAAACAGGGAGGGACCTCTTTCTTTATTACCAGAGATCCTGGCACCAGGAGAACCTACCGCACACCTTGGGCAGTACCAAAGACACTGTCCCCACCGATGGCATCCTAGAATCAATGCACTCTCTTTCCCTAATGCCAGCCAATCTCCTTTACTACTGTCTGCTCCTTCCATACCATTTGCCTCCAAACTGCAGTCCCTAAAGCCAAAAATTATCAGCTTACTGCTCTAAAGCTAGATCAAGAAACTTGAGATAAATTACACCATGCCAGAGATGTAAAAATTTTATGCATAACTCTGGTCTGTGAGCCTTCCCACAAGAAACAGCAAAACAGCCTGTAAAAACACAAAAAGTGCTTTGGTAAATTTTGCTGTATATGAAGCACAATTTTACTTTAAAAAACATCAAATTTCTCAAGAATCTGTGGAGGCAAAGTAACAAGGGGAGCTTAAGAACATGAAGAAGAAATTACCTACACCATTGAACACAAACTTTGTTTCTGTAAGAGCATTTATTTTTTGTTGCCTGCTGGTGAGCTTAGATCCATCAATTGTAATAGGTGAAAAGAAATAACTCAAGGGAAAACAAATTGGCAGTGTTTCTGTTTCTGATTGTTCTCATTGCTATGAAAGGCATGAGAATACTAGGTCTTGCTGCATTCCGAAATCTTATCCTGCTTACTTTTACGAGACTATTCCTTGAGAAGTGCCAGTGGTTATCTTCCAGGGTAATATGTACTTTCAGGGAACATCAGAAGTGGTTGCCAGCATTTGGTCCTCTGGCTGTTGACTTTAATCACCCTGCAAGCCTCCTCTGAACTCCTGCAGTGTTGGAATAGCAAATTGTGTAGCTTGGCTGGCACTGTATGAAAGGACTCTCTAAGTAGAATGAATCTAGTTAGAAAAAGTGATAGGCTATCAAAATATGTAGGTGCTTTTGGCTCCCTTGGGTTTTGAACAAAACCCAAAACATAAACTGTAAGTGACCCCTGAATTCTGAAACCACTTTGGCCCTCCTGTCGCTGGGAGCCTCACTTGCTGCTGCCTTGAGGGTGTGCATCGGTGTGAGCTGCCTCTCTCGTCGTGCCCCCAGCTGTGGGAACTGCTATGGAGCCCAGGAAAGCAGGAAGAGGTGTTGGTGTGGATTATATATCTCAGTGACCCAGGTAATGGTTAGTAACCTTTGTTTGTTAAAATCTTAAAAATCCTACCCATCCTTTGTATGGAGGAACTAATGAAATGTTCTCCATTACCATGTAGCATGGGGCCTGGTAAAATTCAAACTAAGGTGTCTGCACAACTGTTAGGATTTTTACCACATTGCACTGCTCTGTGGCTTTTTTGAGCAGCAGTGTGCTGGAGACTCTCCAGCACAATAGTGGCATATGGTCCATGGTGGTTGATGGTCTGAAGTGACTGATGAAAAATGCGCATTCCTTCAGTCAACAGGTCAGTGAAGGTGACAAGCACCAAAGTCCGTGAGGAGGAGTTACAGCTGCTCAAGCACCGACATGAAAAGGTATGTTTGAGTGTTAGAGCCTTACTTTTTCTTACTAATATGCTTCACAGAGAAGAAGCACAATTGTTTTAGGGACAAGAACAGTGTCCTCTCTGAAGTGGGAATGCAGATAAAGCAGGGCTGAGGGCTGGGTATGTCCAGCAGCTCTGTGAATGCAGTTGTTCAGTATGAAAGCAGAACTGCTTTCAGTGATCTAACAGTTCAAACAACTCCAGGATGTTTCTTGTGCAAGAGTAATCTCTCCTGCACAAAAAAA
>VZRL01003667.1:90322-102905 GCA_013397895.1 Origma solitaria | reverse complement strand
CCCACCCGCCCGCCAGGAATCCTCCCCTCAGCCCCAGGCGCGCCACCCGCCCGCCCGCCGCGGGAGCCCCTCGCTGCCTCCGCGCCCAGGACCGCCGCCGGCATCCCGTCCTTCCCACTCTCCCTCCTGGCGCGCTCTCGCTCCGCGGGGCGCGGGCCTTGCCTGGCTGAGCGGAGCGGGCGGCGCGGGGCTCTGCTCCCTCAGGTGCTGCTGCCGAATGGTGCCCAGCCGCGCACTTACCGCCTCTTGTTTTCCGCGGCACTGCCCGCCACAGCAACCCGACCCGTGGCGCCCAGAAACCCGCCCCCCGCCGCAGCCGATTGGCTGCCGCGCCAGTTCAAACTGCCCGGAGCCCCGCCCCCTGGCGCGGAGGCAGCCCGGGATTGGCTGCGTGCCGCTCTTACGTCAGCGGCAAGGCTACTCCCGGGCTAGGTCGAGCGCGAGGGGGTCGTTGGTGCTCATACCCGTTGGAACCGGTTGGGGTGAGGAGAGCGGGGGGGCGGGGCTGGGCGGAACGCGCTGGGCGGCGATTGGGGGAGAGGGACGGTTTAAAAAACCGCGGGGGCCGCCGCCATT
Source organism: Origma solitaria (assembly GCA_013397895.1). NCBI lineage: Eukaryota > Metazoa > Chordata > Aves > Passeriformes > Acanthizidae > Origma > Origma solitaria. The sequence goes on along the minus strand of VZRL01003667.1, from coordinate 102,329 downwards.
GGCCGGCGGGGGCTACGGCCTCTCTGATTGGGCGGAGCGCGGGCGCTGCAGCGTGGTTTAAAAACACAAAGGGAGCGGGGTCGGCCGTGGGTCCCGCAGCTCCGCCTGGCCCGGCTCGGGGGGCGGCCGGGGCGAGCAGCGCCGCCCTCCCTCCGTGAGGCGGGGGCCTGGCGGACAGCAGCCCCTGGCTGTAAAGCTGGGCCGAAAGTTGGGTTTCGGCGCCCGAGCGAGGCCCGTTCCTGGGGGCCCCTGAGCCGGCCCGCCCCGCCGCGGGGTAGGGGCTGGGTTGGTTCCCGCCCGCGGGGCCTGGGCTGCGCGTGTCCCCCGGGAAGGAGGGCTGGCGGTGCCCGGCTTGTAGTGATCCCTGGGCAGGGAGAGCTACCCTCTCCCAGGCTGAGGAGTTTGGAACAGCTGCTTATGAGAGGTGGGCTCCCCCACTCAGGTCGGACCAGGAAGGTGTTGGCTCTCCGAGCTCGGTGCCCTGCATAGTGCAAGCGGCAGCAGTGGAAAGCCTGGGACCCGATCTCGGTAGAACTGAGATTATAATGCAAACCGCGCTTGTGGTTTGCATTAATGCTTTCAGGTGCACCCTTTGGGTTTGGGGAGAAAACTGAAGTTTCCATATAGTCACTTATTTTACTGCGATGCAACCACAGACTAGATGATACGAGTTTTGTTGACGTTGGTTTTCTTCTGATTACTCATCCAGTTTTCTACTTTGGGTAAATATTCTTAGTAATCTAAGCAGGTTTTAAGACTCTTGTTTTTTCAGGTGTTGTTTACAGCCCTGGTGAAAAGCAGGTTATAACTTTGTTTATTGAAGATGTTATGCCTTCAGTAGAGCTTTAATCACGTTAACCTTCCTCAATGGTAAGAAAAACCAAATCAAACGTTAAGACAAATATGTTAGCTATCTGAGAGTATTGAGTAGTTCCAGGTTGTGAGAGTGGTCGATGTCTTGCTCTCGTCTCCCCCACCCAGAGCTGCTCAGTATAAGAAGAATTTATCAAGTTCTTCAAGCCTTTTTCTTCCCCTTCTGACAAGGACGTGTTCACATGGAGCAGTTCACTAATGTAATAGTAAATGCCTCCTTTTCCCCTGTTTCATATTAAGCTTTGTGTATTTGCCCCAACTGCAGCCCTAAAAGCCAAAATCTGCTACGGAAGAGGGTAACCGTGAGGTAAATTGACAGAGCAACCCACAGATATGCATTCCCTCTGCACATGTCAAAGCCTTCACAATCCATTTATCCAACATCTTGTATCAGTTCATTTTTGTGGCTACTACTTTTGATAGTGTTTAGCATACAAATAAAGCTTAGCCTTCCTTACCTTCTAAACTAAACATTTACATTGGGGATGTTTCATATTCCATTTTTCGCTTGTTATTACTGTAAACCATTCCACTACTTCTCAATAGCAAGTTGACATTCTCAGTTCTATGGTCCTGACTTCTGTGTAGGTCTATCCACTTTGCAAAGAGTTGTTTTAATTTGTTGTGTGGCTTTAAAATGGCTTTCCATTATGTTTTACAGGGAAAGCACTATTTTGTTTGGTGAGTTAAGTTGCCAGATGGGTCACTCGTTTATTCTGTGGTAAACCACCTCTAAATGACAGCTTCTTATGAAGTGTTTTCTAGCTAATAAAGCAGTTTTATAAAAGATGGTAGAATTTTATAATACTAGTGTGTACTGAGTGAAGCGTAGTGCAACCATCAGTATCTGTGATGTAAAACCATTCCTTGCCTGCCAGACTGACCTAGACACTCTCAGTTATTGGAGGGGAGGGGGAAAAAAGCTTTAGGTAAGTTTTATTAACATTTTCACTCTTAACATTACTATAGTAAGTTCATGGAAAAAAATTACTTTGGAACAGTCTTTGGAAATTTTGTGATGTAATTACAGTCAGGCTTCTGCTGTTGCATCTGTTTTTATATCTGCTCTAAGAATATGAAGAAAATTATTGTGGAAAAGCAGGTGGGGTGAGAAAGTGTAATTGCTGTTATGGGAAAAAAAATGACATCTGCCTTTCAAATGATTTAATCAAATGTTTTAAGAGAGAAAGTTGGGTTTTTTAAATTTTCTTACCTGGAAAAGAAAACTTTTGTACACTTAAACAGATTCATAGAGTGTTACGTCATGCTGTCTCTTGCAATACAGGGCACATAAGATACCAAACAGTTGTACTCCTTAACATCTGTCTGTCCTCCAACAAGGAAGGCAGTATTGAGAATTTTCCATGCTTGAACATGATACCGGAAGCTTCCCACAACAGTGCCAATGCTGAAAGCCCCACACAAGAATGCTGATGTTAGAAATTTGTCATTCCCAAAGCCATGCCTTCCTCCCAGCGCCCTCGTGCCTGGAAAAACGCTTCTCTGGTTCCACAAAAAGCTGTCACTGTTTTTCATTGTGCCACACTGTTCCTTTTCAGACGAAAACACAATTTCTGTCTCCAGAGATTCAGTCACTGTTACTCTTCTAAAGCAGTGATCTATGCAGTATTGACTTTGGTCGGTCCGCATGGTTAATTTTTTAACCACATGTGCATGACAGTTGTGGGGAAGAAGCATAAACTCCGGGACTTGGAGTTCACTTCTGCGTGAAGAATTCTGCTCATGAAATGACTGTTAAGTTTTATAGCTCCCTGGCTTTGAGCCCCTCTGACTTTCTCATGTGCTCCACAGTTTGGGGCACTATTGTTAACTTGGCTTAATCTTCAGTAAACTGCAAGTGATGAGAGATAAGCCATGAGGCTAGAAATGCTGGATAGAAGGTAGAGAAAAGACCAGAAGGGTGAGACCAGGTTACAGAGCTGAGAACTGGATTTAAAGAAAAGTATGTCACGGGCAACAAAAATGTGTGATGGGAGTGATACTGCTTTCTATCATACTATATCTCTTGGCTTCTGTGGGCAGCTTCTAGAGCTTTTCTGGAGAGTGGTGTCAGTGTGGACAAAGCAAGGGAAGAAAGTAACAAAGGCCTTTTATTTGAATTAAATCATCAGCAGATCCATTACAACAGATACTGCTCAGCTGATTGAGATTGCAAACTACAGTTGCATGACCTTAACTCTGACCAAACTTTCATTCTGGTGTATTTATGTAGTGATGCTGTCGGTTTTAATTCGGTCAGTTGAATAAAGAAGCTCTACTGTCACTTCCCAGAAAATCTGCTACTAGCCAAATTCCTGTATGGAATGTGCCTTAATGTAGCCTAATGGCAGTAAAATTCTGCTTTGGAAAGTTATCACTCTTGATTGGTAGGTAATTTCTTCTTCTGCACCTGAAAAGCCAGTGGATGAATAATGAAAGTGAGTTACAACTGCTCTCGGTTTTAATCTAAGGTAAGTTCACTAATAGGAATGGAAGATGTTGAAAGAAAGCAAATTTAGCTTTAATCAGCAGGTTTTTTGTTACAGAAAAAAAGATTAAAATTCAAGACACAAAAAGCATTTAAGTAGGTCACTGCTTTGAAAACCCTTTTAGTGTGAATTACGAAGCCTACAGACAGCAACAACATTTTTGGCCTATTTTCTGTGAGCATCTCTCACTAGATCTATGGTGGGAACTTTAGAACGGAAAACAAAAATCAAAACTGCTTAAGCTACTGCTTACCTAATTCAACACAAAACTTATTTTGTTGCAGTGTTCCAGGTATAAGCAGTAATTTTCATTGTACTTTGATAAAAACACAACTACGACTGCCCAAAAATTTACAAAACTGGTATTTCTGTCAATATCTTCAAGAATTGCATTTAAGATAATATATTAGAGCGTTCCCTGGGTTTTCTGGTGTTGTATAACATGTAAATAATATGTGTGTTGTAAAAATGAAATGTATTTACCCTTTAAACATTAGAGTTTTATTATGTGGGCTATTGTGAAGCCTGCATAACCAGTTAAGCAGCTTGTAGGCAAATGTGGCTGTGTTAGTTACACCAGGCTGGGTTAGGCTGAAAGCTCAGGAGTTTATTTTGACTTTGTGCTGTGTACCCAATACCTAAAACAAAGGCAGCCTGCATGAGACACTATCTGGGACAGCTGCAGAGCAAAGGCTGAAACTGCAGGGCTCATATGATAAGAAACAAATACAACAAATCTCTTCTGGTACTAATGCAGATAATATTAGGAACAATAGCAACTCCTGATCAAAATAATTCTTACCTGAACTTTTCCAGTCTTAATTTGACAGTAACTTTTATTACATTGGGTTTACAAGCTTTTAACTTATTTTTAAAAGTCTTTTTGCTTTTCTATTCACCTTGCTTTCACTCACTTTCTTATGTATACTCAAAGTAATATTCATGCAACATTTTCCCCTCAAGGTATTTAAATTTTTTCTTTATGTTTTGCTATACTGCTGATCTCTTTTAAAAGGTATGGGAAGAAAGCAGCAATTTTTCTTTATCTATTGGATGGTTTCACAGACAGCTTAGATGGGCTCTAAAATCTGGATAGCCCTAATTTACAATAAAAATACAGTTTAAATGGATAAAAAACTGGTTTTTATTCTTCTCCCCACCCTCAAACTCTTCCAGCATTGGTAAACATTGGTACTTTGTCTGAAAAATACACAAAACTTACTCTTAAGAAATGAAATTTAATTGTCCATAGAATTGTTCTGTCATTTGTGAATTGGAGAACATAGTTTGAGGATATTTTTTCTCCTTCCAAGCAGTAAGACAAAGGGTTGGTCTGTGTCTGGCCCTGGAGGTGTGACATGCAGCAAGCAGATCCAAAGAGGCTGTAATCACAGTCTAGCTTTTGAATAGTCATGTGTGACTTTAGCTGCTGGCACTTGCTACTGCCAGAATGAAGTACGGTCCACCTATGGTGACTTACAAATATTGATCATTTCTACAGAACAAACCAGAATGTTTTGTTCATACCTTTGTCCAGTCTGAGGGACTGTTTCCTTCTGTGGTCACAAGGGCTAGAAACTTAAAATCAGGCTGAACATGACAGTAGAAGCTGTTTCCTAAAGTGTCCTGGGAAAGAGAAATAATAGTGGGAGTTGACAAGGCTGTATGTCATGGGCTACAGGAGGAAGGAGCCAGCAGAGATAAGCAGGTTTGGCTGGTAACAACCAGGTCCCTTGTAAGCACTGTGATATTCGTCAACACACTGGTCTTTGTCTTGCGTTCAGGTAATGGAAAAGCTTAAATTAATTTCAATGGGTCTCATTAAACTTAAAGAGGTCTCAAGTTTTGGTCATGTGGTTTGCATCCTGTGCTGTTGTTCATGTAGACATTGTTGGGAGAATAATTTATTCTGTTACTTCTGGCAAGTAGTGCTGTGATATGTGTCATAAAAATGACCACACAATACATAGGTGATCTGAGACTAAAAATAAAATGCTCATGACGTTTTGAAATTGTTGATTGAATCATCAATCTCATTTTTAGTCATGGATCCTGTGGGATTTTCTAGCAACTGCTAATATAAGTGTATAGTTTCTTTACAGCACCCCATTGCATACCCTACTCTATACTGCTAAAGTATTTTACAGTAACAGGACAGGTTGTTTCAGAGTTGTTATGCTACTAGAAAATGTGTCTGTCTATAATACCAATCAAAAGTTAATGCTTCTATTCCACAGCCCCAACTCTTGTGGGGAAAAAAAAATCTTGAAATTTGATAATAAACCTGTGGGCCAATGGTTAATCCTCATCATTTAGTGTGACCATGTGTGAAGTTAAGTAGAAGCTCTCCCTAAGTACTGGCAGGAATAAGTGCCTACTGCAAATGAAAAAGAATCGGGGAGGGGCACAGTTCTGCATTTGAAAACATAAACACAGAAATTTTAAGTTGTTCCCTGTCAAAGACAGGTTTGCTTATTCAAAGCTACTGAGAAACTAAATTGCAGCCCAAAACATGTCTTTTTCAGATTTTAAAAGTTGAAAAACAAAAGCATCTGTACCTGTAAACTCTCAACTTCAATGCAAGACTTTAAGAGAGACACCACCTTGATGAATATGCTTCAGTTCATTGGCTTTGTCATATTGTGTGATTTTTATGTCGCTATACTTTATACTAATAACTAGCATTTATATTGTTAAATTATTGTAATATGTACAAATACTAAAAGCAGAGAACTCTCATTCTCATTTTCTAGTAGTTAAAAGTTTAATTTGTAAAGATGTGATTCATTTTTGAACAGATTTTCATGATATAATTAGAAACACAGATAATCACACAACAAAGAGGTGAAAGTTAAGAGGTGAAATATCTGTATTATTATTTTCCTAATTCTGACATAATTTACAGGATGATGTAAAATCCTACTCCAACAGTCACTTCTGGAGAAAGGTAAGGTTTTTTTTTTATGCCTATGAATAGCTGTAATAACAAAGTTGGGTCTCATTTGTAGTGTTTATGAAGTTATTAATATTAACAACCAAACACTTGGATAAAGAAAAAAATCAAAATACCAACTTCTAAACCCATATTTATTTAAAACCTTTAATGTTGAAACTGGAGGGTGAGGGTATCTTTGTGTTTTATGGTTTAGTGTATGAACTTCAGCAGATTCAGACATACCTTCTCAACGGTAAAGGCTAGAAGCTTTATCAGCATGAAAGCTGAGACTCTAATATTAAAGTTGAGGTTTGAGAGCATTAAAGATTAACAGCAATATCTAATAAAGAAGCAATGCTTTTGATCAGCTGCTGTGTATTGAAGGTGAATAATAGTAATAGGTACTATTCAAACATAGGAATGTGCTACATTCTGTCTGGTGGCCATTTTTTGTGGCAAACTTTGCAAAACATTTTAGTTTATCCTCTTCCCATAATACTTCTCAGTTAAGGGTTTATTGTCAAGTAATATCAGCAAAAGCCAACTGCAGTTCAGAACTATTGTTATACTTGAGTTTGTTGGAGTATAAGCCTATCTATATCGTTTACCCCGAAGGGGCTACGCAGGAGGTCAGGAAAGCATTTAAATCCCAAATGCACATGCAATTTTATTAATTTTATTTTTATAAAAATGTCTGCATTAACATCAGATTATTTTGTTTTTATTAATGGAATCCAAGCATCCGACTGATGGTTCGGTGGAGGGAGTGTTCACCCCCTCCCAAGGGGTACTTAAAACCTGCTGTTGACTTCAAGAGCTAAGTCAGACCTAGTGATGGTTGTAACTGTCCTGCAAAGACATGGGCACTCAAAGAGGCTTCAGAGCTACAGAACTTTCCTATTTTCCTTTCTGTAAAACAAATCTGTATCAGAAGAGGGCATGATAGTGTAACAGAGCCCTGTAATTTCCAGGATCCTCTGACGAAACTGTGAAGATGGAGTAGTATGTGTTATACAAAGCATGAAGCAAGTAGTTAAAGCCATTGTCAAATCTGAATTTCTATAATAAGAAAACAGTGGCTTGCAAAATGCCAGACTGTAGCACAGAGTATGCAGTGCTTTTTGTAGTATCAAGAGTGCATTAGAGACCAGCAAAATTTACTGAAAAGATATGACAGTTTATCTAACAGGGAAAAAATATGAGCAAGTTTTTTTATTTAATTTCAAGGGGCCGAAAAATAACTCTTAAGCAGTATACTACACTGGTCTGTTACTGGCAGTTAGATTTTTATTGCATTGCACAAAACTTCTGGGGGTGATACTTTTCCACAATACATTCCAGATAGCTGCATTACATTTCAGAAGAGCATGAATGATGGTTTAGTGGGGTCCCTTTCTAAGTGTGTGATCTCATATAATGTGAAACAAAATGTTAATCAAAGCAACCTGGATGAACAAGGGATCAGTGACTGTGAAACAAGCAGATGGAGGTGCACTTTGGTTGAGTGGGAGCTGAGGAGGAGGAGGAAGAGGAGGGGTATTCAAACTGAGGCGTACCTCCGTGCAAAACTGGAGGTTGGCTTCCCTGCTTCTGTGCAGTCGTGTTTGAGCTCTCTCTCCTAACTCATCCTTCATGGTTTAAGTCCACCAAAAAACAATTCATCCAGTACATTTAACAAAGAACATAACAGTTTCTGTATTTTTGCACATAAGAACAAAGCCTTCTACCAGAAGATCCTTTGATTCCTCCTGTAACTGATGGCTTATTGTGAAAGTGAATTGGCACAAACCATTAAGGGGACTGTATTACAAAACTTTAAATCTTTTACAGTACATGGGTTTATGAGTTTTAATCCTGTAACACCTAAATTATTCTTAAAATACAATGTGTAGTTTTGGACATTCTTTACTGCTTCAAATCTTTTAATAAAAGCCTGTGTTGTATAAACTCTTTCATACATCTTGAGTTTCCATTGTACAAGGCCGAATGCTTAAAAAAGAAAGACTGGCTTCAGCTGGGTTCAGACCTGGAAATAATTCTGGTTAAAGTTATGATTTTTTTCATTACTGCATTTCTTGAATCATATACAATAAGCTCTATGTGTACTAACACAGATTAAGTTTTGTTATACAATTAATTATCTGAAGTTACATTTTAGCCATCCTAACATAAAACATGTAAAGAAGTAAAAAAAAATACAGTCTGTAGGCAAGTTCCAATATTCCTATGCTTTGGGCTCTATGCTTTAACAAATTTGGACAATAAATTCGAAGCAGAGCAATCAGCAGTAGCAGCTTAGGTGGTGCTGGAGTGGGAAAGGAAAATGAGATATTTTTTAAAAATCAGAAAGAAAGAAAAGGAAAAATAAAAAGAATAGCACTTGTTTCTGGTAAGGAAGGAGATATTTGGTCACTGTTCTTTATCCAGCCAATGAATGCCCATCAAGTAGGTTGCTTTTTTATTAAAACCGCCAAGGTGTGTGGTGGAATTTGCAGAATTTCTCAAGTGTTTTAAAGGTATCTATTTTCACTGAAATAGTTACAATACATAAGAAAGAAAATGTGTTCTTGCTGTGAAAAATGTATACCAACAGTTTTCCTTATTATTCCTTTTGCTAACAGGATAATTTCAGATGCTGTGCACAAGTGCACTAAGGTACACTTGGACTTCAGGTGAATGGTACTTGCTAGGGAAGGGAACAGTCCTCCCCAGTTGAACTCTATCAGTTAGAAATGCATACAAAGTTGCAAGCCACACTTCTCTTCCAGGACTGATTACTAGGAATACGTTTGCAATGTGCTTGCAATACATCCAAGGTGATGCATCTAATTATCATTCTTCTGTCTCAAATTACAAAACACATCAATCAAAAGATAACAGGAGCTGGGACATATGGCATCTCAGAGAAGCACAAGCTGCTGGGCTCCCACCTGTGCCTGGCCTGCCTCAGTGCCAGGAGGGGCCACTGAGTCCTGCTGACTTCAGAGCTTGGGAGCTGTGAATTCAGACAGACTTTTTGAGATGCTGTAGTTCCTGCTCTTTCTGCATGCCACTTACAAGCCATCCATGCTGTGTTCTTGGCACTCACAAGGGATATAGATTTCTGCTACCTTCTGTACTACTCAGCTCTGCTGTGAGTACTAGTGACATGTCATGTACAGGGTAGTTGGTTTGAAGCTGCTGTTTCTTTTGAACCGATTTAATTTTTGTAGTTTAATCAGTATATGGTTGCAATCCTCTAAGTTTCCATGTTTATTTAAAATATCTCCCCATACATGCTTTATTTATATCCGAATACTTATGCTGGCCACTATTAGAGCTTATGTTATAAAATAATTTTATGCAACGTACTTCACAATGACTTTTTATTTCATGAGCCCCAAGCTTCATGAAAATTAGCAAATCCATTTTGTAGTAAGTAAGCTTCATACTGTCTGATAAGCTCATCTATCTGCAGCTCTTTGTATTTTTCATCCCACATATGATGCAAGATTAAAAGTGACATGATTTCTTTGTTACTGTAAGCAGGCATTCATACCAAATGAGATGGTCATCCCCCTGCCCCCGTCACACGGTCCTGCCCTTCTACAGGACCATCCTGTGTGCTGGGGCATCATGCAACTGAGCAGTAAAGCAGATCAGGATTACATTTAAATTATTTTTCTTGTTGCTAGTCTAGTTGTAACCCAATATGGTTTGCTGTGCAGCCACAGCAATGTTTTTACGGGCACAAAGAAGCACAGGGCACAGGTGTGAAAATGAGCAGCTTACAGCAGAAGCAGAACCATCTTGCTAAGTCCCATGACTCTCTTATCATGATCTAATCATGAAACTATGATACTACTTTACTTGAAATTACACTTATAAATTAGCATCTTGGCAAGCACGGCTGGGTAACATAATCAGGCTTTCAACTGCTCCCAAACTGTACAAAGAGGATCAGAAACATTTAAAATGCAAAACTGATCTTTCCATCAAACCAAACCACAGCAGCCAGACCCAGACTGACATATTTTATGCTCACAGTAAGGTCAAATCCATCTGAAAAAAAACCAAAACAAAGGGACCTCAAAAGACATAGTCTCAGAGTCTAGAAATTGCTATTCATGACCCAGATTTCCACTGAAGAATTCCTGAAACTCACCCTTGTCCCACTTTTCCCAGCTTATGCTTCCTATATTCTCAAATTTTAAGGTCTGCTATGATTGTCATTGGGTTTTTTGTTCTTTTTTATCTTAACATTTTTTCATTTTTTGAAAGCTTGAAATCACAAGAAAGTCAAAAAGTGAGTTAAACTTTTGCTGCCGAAGATTGCACAGCAGCAGAGTGTGGAATTAAACCTAGGCATTACAGTCTTCAATTTGGCTGATAACAAAGCAGAGTTCAGTCTTTTTTTCCAAGTCTCCTCCTATTCCCCTCTCTAATCACTAAAACGTGCCTTGTGGATAACTGCTGTGACTTTGTGCTCAGTTTAGCTTCAGTTACTGTATCCTTCATTCAATTGCGACAGTGAGACCTACCCTTCTTTAATACCGGGTTACGCAATCAGATTAAAGAGCCATCTGCAGCATAAACTGAAACTGCTCTATAATCGCGTTCCCGGTTCACGCAGAACTTTGGCTTACGCAGGATCTGTGTCTCCTTGAATTATTCACCGGCCTCCCTGCTACTCCTCTCCTTCAAGCTGGAAATGCACAGCAAGCGATACGGTCAAATATTTCAGCGATTAAATCATTGCGCTTTGAGTACGCTCAGCTCAGATGCCGTTTCTGAGATTTAAAGGAGTATTTGCGGTAGTTCAAAGGGAAAGCAAAACCTCTCTCTTCCTTGCGCGTCCTTTGAACGTGCTTGAAAGGACAGCGGATCAGAGCTTGCTGCTTTTGCTACTCTGCTGTCAAGAGCTGAATTGTTAAACAATTTCATGCCAACGCATCCCTTATGTAGCTTTGTAAAGCCTCAAAACTAAAAATACCTGCTTTTGTCAAGTATTTTCACAGTGTCTGTTTTAGCAAGTCGTGTGCACAGCAAGGTCTTGGTTCATCGTTAGCGAAAATAATTCTGCATTCTCAGTCTTTCCGGTTGTTACAGTCACCTTTACTAACAAAAAGTCCTTTTAAATAACAAAACTGGAAACTCGCCCTGTAAAACGCCTTTGTCTTCAGAGGGCTTTGCCAGAGGAACGCAGGACGGAGGGAGCCCTGACTACGTGTGTTGTAAAAGCAGCTCTAACAAAGGACGGAGCTTCGTTTGTTTTCTGCCGAGAGAGACACAGCCGGTGGCTGCGCTGCGGCTCCCGGGGAGCTTCCTCCCGCAGGCGGAGGGGCAGGAGCGCCCGGACAGAGCCTGCCCGCCCTCTCCGGCCGGCGGGAGCCGCTGCCCAGCCATGGCCGGCAGTCAGCGGAAAAGAAAGGAGGCAGAGAGGCAGGGAAGGAAGAGGCTAAGACGGAAGGCAGGAGATAGAAGATCCGGAACGAGCAGCCCGAGCAGTGCCGGCTTCGGCTAAAACAGCAGAGCGAGAACAAGTGAACAGGGGGAGCTGCTGCGGCACAGCGGGGCGCCGCCGAGCGCCGGGAGGAGGCGGCGTTGGCGCCCGGCCCCGCGTCCCTTGGAGCGCGGGTACGCGCCCGGCCGTGCCGGCGGCAGCTCCGACCCGCGACACCCTCGGGGCCGCCCTTTCCCATCCCACGGCCGCGCCGCCGGGGAGGCGCGG
>VZRL01003667.1:20971-89312 GCA_013397895.1 Origma solitaria | reverse complement strand
TGCATCTGGCTTAGTTGGTTTGGAGACTTTTAATGGAGTTTCGTGGGGGAGGAGGGGTGTTTGGCGGCGGGGAAGTGTTCGTTCCCCCTTCCCACCTCTTTTCCATAGCACGGTCGAGTTTGGCTGGCGCGGCAGGAGCAGTGCCTTAAAGTCCTCTCCCTCCGGGCGGGGGACAGCGGCCGCGTCTCCTGCCTGCTCCTGGGGTCCCCTCTGGCCCCAAGAGCCGGGGCATCGGCTGCGTGTGCCCCCTTGTAGCCGGAGCGGGAGGCAGCGTGGCCGGGAAGCGCCGCTGCTCGCCGGAGCGGAGCGGAGCCTGCATGGCTCCCAGCGCGCTAGTTTGTCTGTGTTGCTGGCGAGGGCCGCTCTCGCTGCCCCGCCTCGTGTTGCGGCGCCGCACGTCTCCCGTGCCGCTTTATCTTCCGCTCGGCAGCCATCGGGCCCCGCGCAACGCGGCTGGGCAGGGCGGGCGGACCCCCGGGCGCGGGGGCGGCCGCCTTGCAGCGGGGTGGGATGCCCGGGAGCTGGGAGAGCACCCGCCCTCGCCGGGTGCCGCGGGAGGGCAAGGCGGGCTGCAGNGATCTGCAGGCCGGCCCCTAGCGCTGCCCCGTGCTCTCATGGCTCTTAAAGCACGCGGACCTGGGCATTCAGGGCTGGTCCGCGCCGAAATCCCCCAAAGCGTGCAGATCCCTGGGAAAGGGAAACTTGTAAAAAAGAAAGAAAGTAAAAATAAGTGTGTTGCGTGACCACGCCGGGTAGCGGAAGCAAAACAAGGAGGGGAGGATATAGCTGGGGAAATGAGAGCCGTCTCTTTGCCCTGCAGAGAACAACTGCAAGCTTGTTTTTTGTTTGCGTGCTGCCCGGCCCCGCGGTGCGATGCGCGGCCGGAGGGAGGGGGTGCTGTGCTCGCGTGGCTCCGCAGCCTGGCACTGCTGCATCGGCCGATTGCAGCATTCCAGCCTGCTCGGGGCCCAGCCGCTGGCAGCGATCTGCAGCGCAGCACGCTCTCCGTTTAAAAGAAGCCAGTAGAAAAGCTTCCCCAACTCAGTTCGCGTGGCTTTGATTGCTGAAGGGTTGTCTGTCTACGTGCGCTTTAGTCTGGGAGATACTCTACATAGATCTGATTGAAAGACGCCGTTTTATTGTTCCAGGCGAGACATCTGTACATTTGTGACTTCCACAAAAATTTAATTCAGAGTGTGAGAAATAGAAGAAAGAGGAAAGGCAGCGATGATGATGGTGACTCACCAGTGCAAGACATCGACACTCCAGAGGTAGCTAAATGGTTGTGATTTTTTTTGGAGTTGTTAAGCTTGTTCTTAATGACACAGAGTCTGCACCAATACCACTCTCACACTTTTACAGCTTTTCTTACATTTGGTAATGGGAAGATTCTTGATTCTCACTGTTCTTAATATAACAATTTAACTGAATTTTATGGCATGTGTTCTGATTAAATGGTGCAGAGTAGAATGAACAAGAGTCTCTATTTTTAAGTGTCTGATGGTTCTCTCAGAAATCTGCTGTTTTCAGTGTTCTCCTGCTCAGTGTTTTGCCACATACCATTGAACTCTTATCTTTTGCCGGAGTTGACAACCTGAAGGGAATTGTACATAGGGCTTGGCATATAAATGCTTCTGTCCTGTCCCTCCAAACCATTCTTTTTGTGCTAAATGCATTGCAGACGGCTCTTGGCAATAGCTCCATTGCCTTAGTCACATAAAACACTGAAAGTTTCATGGTGGTTGCTTTGTTTCTGCCCCGCTGTGGGGGGAAGAGCCATTTGGGGAGCTATGGTACAAAGGAGTGGAGTAAAGATGGTGTCTTTTCAACCTGTTTTCTCCACTGCACACCAGTGAAATCTCACCCATTAAAATAAGGGAGCTAAAGCTTTCAACTTTTTTCATGGTGTAATGGGACAGTCTTGAACCTTAGGGTATCTTTTTCTTACACGTGCTCTGGGTTATTTTCTTCTACAGTGTTACTTAGCTGTACCACTCAGTGTGTTAATTTTGAGCAGAGGTTGTCATGCCTACGTTGTCCCTTCTGAGAGGGATTGTTAAAGCATTCTTCAGAAATTGCTCCGTAAGTGGTAATTTAATCACATCCTTATGGTCAGCATCTGCAGATAACAGCAAAGTGAGGAAACTTTGTACAGGAATCTGTGCCTAAAGGCACGAGGCTCCAGTCTGAAGGCTCTAGCTAAGAGGATTTTAGGAGATTGAGAGTAGTTTGATGCTGGGTGGTGTCTGTCTATTAAATATCTGGGATTGTTTCTTGGAAAGTTCTGTCTAAAGCCGGTGCTGTGTGTGAATTCAGGTGCCCCCCGACAATGTAATTGCAGCTCTCCTGCAAGCCTGTTTTGTTTTCTTACGCCAGTATTATAAAATATGTCACAACTGATGGATATCTCCAGAACAAGAAAACAAGATTTTTTCTTAACAGTATTATTACAGAAAAGAGAACTGGGAACTGTTTTTGAGGAGTGTCAGCTGGCTGTTAGGACAAGGGCAGTATGTTCATTTGTTCTAATTACCATGTGCCTTAGATACTTGTTTGCTCTTGACCACCATAATTTCAATTATTATCCAGTTTGCTAAGGAAAAAAGTATCATTCTTGTGAAGGCTTTTAAGGCTCTCCCATTGCCATCTCGGTCATTACCATCTTTACTGGTTGGAAGTTATTCCTACAGGAGCGGAAGAAATTCCTGTGATACTGGTAGCTCCTGGGGCTTGGTGAAAAGCTGCTGCTCTTCCTTTGCATGATGCTCCAAGGGTGGGTTCCCTGTTGTGACTTGGGAATGCCATGTAAACTTTAAAAACACCAAAGGATACCATCCCTTATCATGCAAGGTGGCCTCATCTCAAGTCTGGCCAGGTTGCCAAGCATGCAGTAGCACTGCTGTTTTAAGTATTCTGCAGTGAGGCTATGAAATTAATTTAAAGTGAAAGTCAATGCCTTCATCAATCTTCAATGCAGTGAGTTTGGAGAATACTATTGTAATTGCAACTGACCTGATAGAATTTCTCATTCAGCCTTCTTTCTGAGCTTGCTCTCCCACTCAGTCATCTGATTAAGCTCTCTTAGGATGTCAGGGAGGATGGAAGCGTAAGCTGTTGCTGGGAGAAGTGACTGATCAGAGTACATGGGATTCAAAACTCACGGAGTACTGGATTAAGGCTGTGTATTAGTATCCCTGAGAGGACCTTGTGTAATTCTCTCAACTGTTGACTCACGCTGAGAAAGAGTTTTGGACATTAATGCCTGTGCATGTAACTCCTGCATTTTGCTTGTGTAGCAGGGTTACATTTGGAGAGCAAGAGCAGTTTTCTTTTCTCACCTCAAGCCAAGAAAATTTGTGCTCTGGACTTTGTCGTGATTCTAATATGTGCTCTTTCATGGTGCAGATGTGCTGTGTCTTGCCTGTAATCTACATAAGGTTTAATGTCTGAAATCACAACATGGGGACCTCCTTTGAATCAACATCTTCATAGATGTTGTGTGAAAGTTGTTACTGGACTTTGTGTTACCGTGCTGGAACTGGGAAGCAAACAAAAAACCCAGAACTGATTAAAGTACAGTAATGAGTTCTAAATACTGTCGCAGCTAAGGGGAGATAGAACCATGCTCGGTAACAACAAAACTCTCTTAAACTGAGCTGGGCTGTTTCCTTTCTGCTGGAAGGTGCAGGGTAGAGTTTGTTTTTTGTCAAAATGACATCTGCTGGGCTGACTGTTTACTCTTGCATATCTGTGAGATTCCAAAATGTTTTTGTGAGGTGAACTATTAATGACTGAATCTTTTTCAGTTATATTCGATTGTTTTCTTCCCCTTCCCCCTCTTTTCTTCTAGGTTGATTTATATCAGTTACAAGTAAACACACTTCGAAGGTACAAAAGACACTTCAAGCTACAGACCAGACCGGGACTCAACAAAGCACAGCTTGTTGAAGTATGTACGAGTGTTTTCCGTAATAGAAAATGCAACTTGCTATGGCATGTGGTTTTCTATACAATCTGATCCTTGCATAAAATGCCTATATAATCTGGATTTTAGGAGGACAAAAGGGAGCTGCTTATCTAGCTTCCTTCATTGGCCACAGCTCCTGAGCCAAGTAAATCAAAAGTAAAAACTCTTTCCAGAGGAGGGACTTCCAAAAGGAGTGTGTGCTGCTTAAAAACACAGTGTTGAGCTGGAACAGTAAGATGATCTGCATGCCCCTGAATATCATAGAATCATGGATTTATTCTGTCTGTGCATCAACCACAGCTTCACCTGAAATGTCCTGCTGAAAAGAGCTGGATACTGAGAGGTGTCAGTGAAGTTCTGGTAAGGTTCAGACTTTGCTTTAAAAAACTAATTACTGCAACTATAGGTTTCTGTATATCTGAAGTACAGAAATCTGAAAAAAACATGCTTCTATTGGTAATTAGTTCTGTTAAAACCACTGGAATCTGCTGTCAGAAAACTGGAATTTCGTCGAATTAGGGTTTGTCTTACCACTGTTTCTAAAAGCTGTGTGTCAGTACAGCTGTATGTTAGCATCTTTGTTTTGCTTCAATGCAATTTTAAAGGAATTCTTTTGTGCTGCAAAGGTGCAGTCACAGCATATTGATGTAAATAAGTGGAAGAGCTGGTGATCTTAACAGGGAGGTATAGCTACTGATTTCTCACTTTTATGCAGTGATACATTCAGCTGTATTTAAGTGCAGGCACTTTTTTCATCTCTCCCTTAATCTGTGTGGATTATCAAGGCTCTTAAAGGTATGTGTGATCTCAAGGCTGAACTGTAAAACAGTAGTCCTGCTGCCACTAAGTGTAAGGATGCAAAATGAGTCTTTCTTTTTTTATATGTAGGTTAGCTCTTGAATTAGCAGGACTGATTTGAAAAAGCGCAAGCAGCTTTTGCTCTGCGAAACTGCCGTTTCTAAGAGTCTTCTCTAGGTACATGTCCTATGATACTTGCACTAGGTTATTGCTGTGCTGCATGGTGTGCATGGGCAAAGCTGCTTCTGCCACATGCTTGATTTGATGGACCTGCAGGTATTTGTGAGCCAAAGCCACAGAGCTTCCTTAGTAATACAGTACATTTAATTCCTTGTAATCTGATCTAACGTACAATAGACACTCCTCTAGCTGTTACTGAAAGTCCACTTCAAATGACTCTGTCAAACTGCTTCTCTGTGAATGTTTTTGGGCGTAGAGTTTAGAAAGCTTCCTAACTTTTTAGTCAGGCTAAGCATTTATTCTTATATCCTATGGTACTTAAATGAGCTGTCCCATGTTTTTCACTTCATAATTTTAATCTACCGATCTGGCAAAAAGCCAGAGAATAGACTCAGACAGTTACAATATTTTGCAACTTTCTTTTAAAGCAGGTGTTCATTTTGATGACAGGAAAGACTTCCGAAATGACAAGTGATTCAGGAACTGCTTACAGATTGTCATATTTCAATGGTTGCAGCATGGTGAATTTTCACTGATAGCTCTGTTTTGAAGAGCTGAATGATTAATTATAATTCTCTGATATTCTTGTGTTGTGTGAGATCTTTTGTATGTGATTTGATGCAGACACACACCACCTCCCAAGCTGAGTGGAGAGCAGTAGCCTCTCATTACTGTGCTGTCACTGTTGATATTCTGTAGTCATTACCTGTTATATTCAAGCTTTAACTAAACAGATACAATGATAGTCCCATGGTTGTTTTGATAGCTTTGAGGGTTTTTCCCTGAAAAATTTCTGGACTTTTTACTTTGGAAATTAGGGGTACAATCTGCTACATTTAGTTCACAGTTATCAGAAAATGGTTCCCGTTTACCTTTTCTATGACTACTAAAGACTTTTGAAGAGATGCAACTTTGCCTTTTTTTGTAAGTTTCTTGATCAGTCTTTTAAACTTTAATGTATTAGATTTAAATCTGAATCTTCAGTTTTTGAATGTAAGAGTGATTATCTAATTTCCTTGCATTCTTCCTTTACAGATAATTGGCTGCCATTTTAGGACAATTCCAGTGAATGAAAAGGACACCTTAACATACTTCATCTACTCGGTGAAGAATGACAAGAACAAGCCAGATCTAAAGATGGATAGTGGGGTTCATTAGGTGGAAAAGGTTGGGACTGAGACTCAGGCTGCAAATCAAAAGACTGAGGTTTTGTTGATATGCAAAAGCTTTCTTTGTAACTTTTTCTCCTGAGAGAGTTTGTCTGTTTTATTTTTCATAACCTTGCTGACTTGTTTGAAAACCATCTCTTATGAAACAAATTTCCTCAGCAAAAGTATTTTAAATAAATATCACTGATATTGTTGCTCAAATGGGTGTGTCTGTAATTTTAATGAGTTGGACTTGATGATCCTGATGGGTCCCTTTCAACTCAGCATATTCTATGATACTTGTACCTAATAGCTAAGCTTTGATGAACTATGTAATAATATTAAAATATTTTTCAATTAAAATGTGCCAAGGATATATTTATAAATGTACCTCAAGTTCTCATGATGCAATGCCTTAAAAAAAAAAAAACCTGTAGCAGACTTGGCAATAGGTTCTTTTTCCTAAGGTAAAAGGCTTTAAGTGACTGTTCTGGTTGTTAGCTGGGCAGAAATGGCTGAATAACACTTTTTTTTCCCCCGCTTTGGAAACAAGAATTGATGGAGTATTTTCTGATTTGTTTATTAATTTTGTCACTGCTGAGATACGTGCTTCCTGCTCCTATATTAAAATGGAAAAAATGCAGCTCTCAAATTTCAAAGCTGTAAATACAGATGAAGAGACTGCTGCAGCTTACTGTGCTGAGAAATCCTTCGACTCGGTAAGAAATCCTTTACCTGCTGACTTCTCCATTTGTCTGCGTGGACTGCTGCTAGGAACTTAATTGGAGAATGAGAGTCAAGTCTGTGTGGGATCAGTAGAGTCTCTTCTAATAGACACACTGTTTCTTTTTCATTGCATGCATTAGCTCTGGTCTGTTCCTAAGGAACAACCCCCTCCCAATAAACCCAAACCATGGTAACATAGGAGAGTAATGTCCAGCAATACCTAGACTTTTGATTGATTGTCTTAGAAAATTCTGATGTTGAAGATGGTATAATGAATGACTTCTTGTATTGTCAACTCTTGTGCCAGTCTAAATGTATGGTGTATGGAATATGATTTCTTTCTGCTTAAAGCTGTGCACTTAGGTTGAAGAAAAAGCTGAGGGAAAATAGTTTTAACCTTAAAGCCAAGGAGGACATGGCTTCAGCTTGTTCAGCTAGCATTTATTGTAACTCCTAACCTTATCAGATGTTTACAAGCTTTTTCTTAATTTGGGAAAAATGAGAAGGCAGTATGTCCATGACTAATCTGCTTGATGTTAATATTTTGAGGTTTTTTGAAAATTACTACTTTGCTGGCATCACTACAACTAAGACACTTCACTTTGGTGTTTTTGACCTGTGATGCTTGCGCAGAACTGAGTGATGATAAACCCTGACCTCAAACTGGCTGCCTTCCCAGTATCTCTCAGTAGTGTGATTTCTTTCACTTGTATTGCTTTATGTATTTCCACAATACAGTTCTGCAGTGTTTGCCTAAGTTCAAGACAGTGATATCTAGCTAGTAACAGCTAAAATTGCAGATACATTTTTATGTCCATTTCACTACAGGACCTGTAAATTTGTTTGCTGAATACCCTTTGCACACATTCGGCTTCTTACTTTCAAAGGTGGGAGTTGCATAAAAAGCCAGGGAACCTAGCCATGGATAGGACATGAGAAGGATAAAGACTTTTTCTCTGAGTGAATGACAGGGTTGAATGTTCTCACCTAGGCCTGGCAGGACCTGTAGAAGAAGCTGGGTGAGGGACGTAGAGTGGTGAGAGGAACAAAAGCAAGTTTCTATGGAAGTCAGTCTTAAAGTAGTAGTTTAAGCGACCCTATCTTGCTGCATGTGGAAAGCGGCAATGTTTTGCTCCAGTGGATTGTGGATTTTCCAGGAGTGATGCAAGAAAGATAACTGAAAGCCACCAACTTTAGTACCCAGCTTTGTATTTGCCTTAAATTTTTTTGCTACTGCTGCTTTGCAAAGCTGTAGATGCCAGGCATATGCAACATGGTTCTTGTAGAAACTAGAGGGCACAAATAACAAAAATTACGTATCCTAGAAGCTTATAGGACTTAGAGGACTTTGCACAAGAGCACATACTGTAAGTTTTTTTAGCAGAGCACTGAGTTGAAGTATTTTTACTGGGTTGCCAGATTTATAGGGTTTGTTTTATAATCAATTGATTCTTAGGTAGGAAGCCCAAATGACTCAGGAATAATTACACAAATGTGGCTTTAAAAGCCTGGTGACACAAACTGTTTAACAGTCAGTAGGGCAGAAATAGTATATGCAGATTTACTTGAAACATTTATTATTAGCAATGTATAGTCACCCCCTCACCCAGTATCCAACCCTTGTTTCCTAACAGGAAGAAAAAACATCATGGTGGTATTTCATACTGGCCTATGAAGTAAGCCTGATAAACTGGCAGTAGCAGTTTGGGCTAATGTGTAAGATTGTTAGGTGAACAGTGAACTTTTTGAGTAGAGAAGACTGCACAGTTCCTTCAGTACCGCACACTTTCCATGTGACTGACGTGATTTTAACTTAATTTTGGGGTACTGTATTTCAAACAAAGCTTGATTAAAAAATCTGCTGTTCTGGTATTTTTAAATGTTCAATGCTAAGGTTAAGCAATTTAAGGGTTTAGAGATTGCATAGTCAAGGCAGGTGACCAGTTAGATATAAGGCCTAAGTGTGCTTTAGTACTGTTAATGTCAGTCATTCCTTTTTTTTTTTTAATTCCAGCGAAATACTTGCAAATGTGGAAATACATGCTTTTTGTATGTGCATGTATTTTAAGATGCCTACATAAAATATGGGAGCCTATCTGCAAAAGTGCCAGGGACTGGGTGGCTTCAGTTTAAAACAGCCTTAAAAGTGTGATGGCAGTAACAAAATAGGAAGCTGCACTGCCGTAAGTTGCTATGAGAGTCATGTTTGTAACAACGTGAAGGTTTATGCTTGAAGTTTCTTTGTCCAAACTAGTTAAGAGTATTGTGCTGAGTAAGAAGTTATGCTTTTTGCTGGGGGATGCATCTTAGAATACATTAAGAGCTTGTACAGTCTCTTAAACCATGGAAAGGGCATTATGGAAATTAGGTCAGCTACCAGATTTGAAAACTTATGTATTTGGTATTCCATAAAGGTATAGAAAGGAAATTTCTTCTACAGTATAAAGTGAGGCAGTGACTTGTGGTTAGAAAGGAAGTTTTTATTGGTGGTGGTGGTGTTTTTGTTTCTCCCCTTGAAAACATTATTACATGATCATAGAATGATGTCTGTTATCTTCACTTGCAGACTTGAATCATTGACTGTTGCAGGGGATCACAAAAGATATCTTTGGTCCAAAGAAAATATCCCTGAAAGATACAATCACATATTTAAATAATTAGATCATTGGTTTATTAGAGCTTTAACATGACATGCATTTCTCGTTGTGGATATTTTTTAGCCTATGTTATGATATATGTGGGATTACTGTGTTTGTAGGATGTCCTTCCAGCGATGCAAATGTAACGGCAGATCTGGATGAGGATACTGCATTTCTACCTCTGCTGGCCTGGTGTGGAAGCAATGCCAAGACCTTAATGGGCTGACCAGGTTGCCAGAACTCCACCCTGGTATTTTAGCTTTGAAAAAATAAACTTAGCAAATAGATTCTATTATCAAAATAAAGAACTTTGGCATGTGCACACATACTGTTTTAGTGCGGTTTGTCCCAAGAGCACATACGCAAAGCAGGTCTTGTGTACCTCAGGATGGTGGAAGGAGTAAGAGGACTTATTGTGCTACTCAAAGCTAAGAGGTTGAAGCTTGAGACCCAATGTGTGGTTCAGGGTGAGGACACCATCCAGTTTCAGGGAAAGTGAAAGATGAAAAACTTACTTGAACTCTGCTCTCAGTCTGAATATGAGGTTTTTAGCTTTAGAAGTCCTTCCCACTTGCTCAACTTGAGTCCACTACAGGAGTGCTGAAAAGTTGCCTTTGTTGGATTTTCAGGGTCTTGAGAAATGCATGTTAAGAGGACCATATATAAAAAAGTAATTTTTGCTTGCCTATATAATGCCATCACATTTTAGTGCCTCTGAAGTATTAATAAGTTTTGAACTATTGATATTTCTAATCCAGATTCACTGAAGAAAAGATGTTGCTGAAAAGCTGATTGAAATAATAACTCGTAATACATACTTAAAACCAGTATGGGCTTTGGTGTTTATTTTAACTCAGTTATGTTCTTTCTATATAACAACAAGAACAAAAACCCCATGTTCCATGAGTACTTCACTGCTCAGCTTTGTCAGCAGTGCCAGCAAGTCAGGGAAGTGTTGATGTTCTTGGGCTAAATCTTTTCCTTGCCTTATATGAGTATTTGTGAACCTCTGTGCCCTTCCTTTGCTTTTCTGCTTTTAACAGCTATTTTTACAGAATCATTTGTTCAACTGACATATGTGCATGCATTTTAGATTAGCAATACAGTTCTCTTCCATGGGACAGAAATCAAATGGTTTTGTTTATGGTCCTGAAAACATCTTCATTGCAAAATGCTGTGAATAAGGGTTTGATGTAGTTAAACTTAGACAGGAGTCAGACAGGAGTCAAAAGTTGGATGGCTTAAATGCTGAAGTCCCTGTTAATAGGACAGGAAGGTTTACAAAATATGCTAAGCAAGTCCTTAGGTGAGTCCCTGAAAAACAAATCCTCAAAACTGACAGTAGCAGAAAATTGGTTATATTTTTATATAATTTCAAACCATCTGAAGTGATTAATTTCTTTAAAATGATAGCTTGTTCTACCTGTGGAAACTAAAATGATGGAAATATAATGGGCAGTTGTGAAGAGCTATGCAAGTTTATATGAAATGTGTGTGGTCTTACTTTGGGCAGCAGAGCAATTCGTTCAAGTTGCAGTAACAGATCACCTCACAGCCCTTCCCTTCCCAAAAGTGATCTTGCAGACCATTGTCGATGTGTCTGAGGTTCTCCTTGCCCTCGGGGATGGTGTGACAGCTGTGGTCCTTGAGGGCCCTCTTGTAGCAAGAGAGGCGCTGGGAAGGCACTGCGGGGGTACCCAGGAGGGTGCTCAGCAGAAGCAAGGCCGAGACCATCTTCATTTTTGCCAAGCTTCCCACAGCAGGGTGCTAAAGAGAAATGAGGTACGTGACACAGGTATCGCTGGTGAATAGACCTCTTTCCCTGATTTGCTTTCTGCCTTGCATTTTTCTTTCCTGTGAAGTTTTAAGCATTTGAGCCTGAGTGCTGGAGAATGTTTTCTCCTAGGAGGTAAATAATATTGCAGCAGAATAGATATTCATTACTTTCTGTACAACCTTGGGAATCCTTTCATTGGGAATTGAGGCTTCTGATGCTGGCAATTTTGTTGTTTCTTTGGCCTCTCACCTTGAGAAAATTGCTTTGAGCTGGCTGTGTTTTCTCGGTGGTGTAAGTGATTGTATCGATTGCTACCAAACCAGGGGAAAATGTCTGGGTGTGTGTCCTTGCCTTCCTGGCCGCTTTTCCTGTCAAAAAAAGAGTCACGTAAAATAAATAGTATCCTTCCCCATCTAAGTTGTGGAAGAGCTGCTTGCTGATTGAATCCTCTGTCGGGGGCTGTGTGAGAAACTGAGGCATTAAACAGCTGAGGAGCCAAGGCTGTCTGCAGTGCCGCCAAGTGCTGCTGCCCTGGGCTCGGCTCATGTGTGATACGGCATTATGGAGAATCTTCTTTGTTGGGTTTTTTAGTACTGCACACTGCTTAGTTGAGTCTTGCTCCTGGAGGTCATTATGGTTTAATTGGCTTTTTAAAAGGTGGGATAAATGATCCCTTGCAAAACTCTCCTGCTGGTGACCTGGCTTTCCATCGTTTTGTTTAACATGAGCTCTGCTGTTCTGTGCTGCTTTGCACGGTCTGGCCATGCTACAAAGCTTGGGATCCTTGAACTTGCATTCACTTTTAGATTAGCCTTTTGAACAACGTTTGAACAGAGCTTTAATTGGTATTAGGAGAGAGAATGTTTTTTTTTTTTTAACCTTTCCTCATGCTCAAACAAAATGGATCTGTTATCTTAACTGAATTTAAATAGGAATTCTGCTCTGAAAACAAACCTGAAGAATTACCAGCTCTGCCCAGCGCTCTCCCGGTGTGCTCATTGCTGTTCTTGTGTTAGACTTAAGGAAGACTATGCTGTCCTTCATCCTGTTGGCACTTTAGAATTGATCTCCTGATGCAATGTTGTGGGCCAGCCCTGGTCTTCCTTGTGGGGCTGCAGATTAGAATGCTCTAGGCTGACCCAAAAATAACAAGGTGTTAGCCAATGCCTAATCAAAGACTAGCAAAGGTGAAGTTAAGATGGCAGAGCTATTATCTAGATAAGGAAAAAATGAGGTATGCCAGCTATAGAAGTGGCTATAATATGGGTTACTTTGTAAAAATATTGAGATCACCCTTGAAAAACAAACAGTAACCTTTTAGATATATAAATCTACAGTGGTTTTTAGTCATTTTTCTTTGGTAGTTTTCTTACCACCACAGTTATCTTGCTTATCTTCCATTTCTTCAGGTAATGAATGACATACCAGAAACTATAAGAAAATCTGGGAATTTAGATTTATATTAAAATGAGGGATAAAACACACCACCTCAATGCTTTTTGATAATTTAAATTTGGGAGTTTTTGAACACCGGTAGCCACATAAAATACAGAAAGTGGACAATATTTCAAGGAACATGAGTGAAGTGAAAATATGCTCTTCTGTATTTTTTTAGCTTCTGTCATAGAAGCAAAATTCATTGAATAATTCCTTTTTGTTTCCATGAACTTGTATGGGAACTTTTGAGTAGAATACTCCTATAAACTACTAGTAATGGAGCCTTGGGGAGCTATTTTTAATTACCTCAGAGTGCAGTATTGAATAACATATTGTCTTTATTAGTTTTAGACCTCAAAACTACTACTCAAATAAAGCAAACATTGTTCTAACCTTGCCTGATGTTGTTTTTTTAGACTTGAGTAAAGAATCTGTGTTATTATATTAATAGTTTTATTTTGTAGGAGTATAAACACTGCAGTTATGAGGGTTTTGTTCAGAGAAGTCTAATGCTTAAAGAGAACAAATTTCTTTATACTATACCTAGATAAATGCTAATGTCAGGGAGTACAATTTAATATTCTGTTCAAATAGTTGAGCTTAATTATTTAAATATTTAATGGAAGAAAATTTCCATTAAAGAGAAAATTAGGAAGCAGGGGGTTTATACCTTTGTTTCCTGTGATTGGATTCTTTTGTGGTTTTCCACTGAGGATAAGACATTCATGATATCTTGCTCTTGTGTACTTTTTGTTTTATTTCTAATAATTCAGGTGATCTTTCCCTACCTGGAATTCAACTGAAATGCTCATTTTAATCTGTTGCCAGCTGCCTGTCTCCTCAAAATTTGTAGGTATTCACTTTGTCCTGAAAATAGGCTCATTCTCTATACACTCAAGTTTCTAGATTCAAAAATCATGACCTACAGTTTTTAAGGTGATTCTATAACTCACTAGTTGCCTTGAAAAATAATAGGATGTTGCTGTAGTCCATCATCAGGAGGGTTTCTCTGGGTGGGTACCAAAATCGATATTTGCAAAGTCGCCGTGCTGGAGAGCTATGGATAGGCAGCTTCTCTGACCAGTTATGCATCTTCCCAGTGTTAAACATGGTTATTATTCAGAAAAAAAAAATTGTTTCTGCTTAAATATTTCCTCTGGGTTTTTTTTTTACATATCATAACCAAACAGAAAATTTTAGTCAAAAAACATTTCTTCCAAAGGGTATTTCTTTCCCGGAGGAGAATGGTCCCTATTTGCAGGTGAAAGATTGCCAAGGAGCTGAAGTGTTTCATCAGCTCCCTGGAGAGGATCAATGCTGGTAAACTCAGCAGAGTTTTCAGATGCAGCATCTCTGTCTGACAAACTGCTGCAACTTCTTTTCCTGAGTGCAGTTGAACGGATGTGGGAATGTCACTGATTGCCTAGGTAAAGACAGAGCTAATATGTGCATATTTATTTCAAAATGAGTGTCAAATGCATTGTCTGCTTTTGCAAAGCACAGAAGATAGTCCTTTCTCATAAAACAAGTCAGGAAAATGTGATGAACAAATCCAGTCACTAAGGTGGCTCAAAGACTCACTCACTGCCAGAGAGCATCCTCTTATATTTCTTTATTTTATAAAACCTTCTGCAAAGATAGCAATGCCAGGCATGCTAAGCCCGACCAGCTTGCTTTATCAAGACTGTATAATTTCAAATTCTAGCAGGAGTAAGGCCATCTAAAAACAATGAAAATTAGCTCCTTGCATTTACATTAGTTCTTTTCAGTTAATTATTTTGATTACTTTGATATTGTGTAAGTAAGGTTTGAGACCAGATGCACCTGGGAATAAAAGTGCTTTGAAATAGTTTGGAGCTTTTACTAAAGGAGAATGGTGAGTTTGGGAATATGCATGGTGAGTCAGGAATTAGTGCTGTCCCTGCTTGTTCAGCTGAGAGTGTTTGAATTATCTTGCCAGGTACTTTGGTACTGTCTAGTCTTTGGACCTGCTAGATGCAGAGGTAATCAGAAAAGACCAAAGAGAAAACCCCAAGTTTCAGCCTCCTTGTCCAAGAACAACAGGGTAATAGCTCATGAGAAGTCATGCCCTTTAAAGGTCAAATAGTAGCAGTAGGACCTCAGGTATTAGAAATAGGGAAAACTGAGAAATTGCACAAAATGTGTGTTTTGGCACTTCTAGAGATCTTTTGTGGTTGGGAAAATAGAAATATTTGCAACTGTTAAAATACCAATTAACATTAAAAATATCAATTAAATATACCCTTCTTATCCCATTAAGTAGGCTGTATTTCTAGTTGCCTAATGTTGAAAACATGAAATACATTAATTGGTACCCTTTTGGTGTATGGTCTTTTCCTGTCTGTCCGGTGGCATGTGCCAGGTTAACAAGTTGCACTTACAAAGCAAATATTTATTAATATTGTTGCATTTATTCAAAATTAAATGTATTTTAGTGATTATTTGTTTGTCAAGTTTGCCTTTCACAAGTACCTGTAAGATGCTGAGTATTTAGTATTTAGGAGTGTTAGTGCTTGATAATAAGATTTATTAGTGCATTACTAAAAAATCATTACACAAGAGCTGCACAACTGATAATATTGTGAAGAATTTTCTCCATTAAAAAGATTCTTAAATCTTTTTCACTTGAACAGCTGATGCACTGTATGGACAGCAGCTATTCCACTGAGGACAAATTCAGTGAATTACTGCTTTGTAATTATCATCAATACCATGATTCTTTCCAGAAACCGAGTTCTCATTAAACCTCGTTTAATTTTCTTTAAGACAGCAATTCATTGTGAAGACACCTCTCTTCACATTATATTGAGCACTATAGTGAAGGCAATATAGTTTAGTTTAGTGACATCAGATGTTAATATGTAATATCCAAGAAAAGCAAGATAGTAAAAGAATTATTTTGAACTGGATCACAGCCATGCAACTGTCTTGAATAGTATCTCTTGCCTGCAATATAACAGCTTCTCCCAAATCTTCTTCTGTGTGTTCCCATATGTATTTCTAATTCTGTACTCTGTAACTAGAAGGAACAGAACAAGTACACAAGGATAATTTCAGGAGCAAAACGTACCTTGATCTTCTGGTTCACTCCCTTCCACTTTCTTGGCAGCTGTATCCTTTTAGATGTACCCAGAGAGAGCTAGAGCTAGCAGGGATGAGAAGAGAGAGAGGGAGGGCTGATGGGAGATGCTGTACAAACAGCCCTTTGTTTGTCCTGACTTCTGCCTGGGACTGACGAGCGCTGTTCTCCAGCCCGGGTCAGAGGATGGGCTTCAGGAGCCACCTTTTAGTCACTGCCAGCCTCGTCCTGGGGCAAAAAATGAACACATCCTTTCCAGCAGGAAACAATTAATTCATCCAGGATCTGATGCAAAGGTGTCTCCTCAAAGAGCAAAGCATAACATTCAGAGCAAGAGAAGCGGGAGGACCCTGTGCAATAACTGTGTCTTGCTTGTGGAGTGTGAGCAGGCTGGGGACATGGGAAGGAGCAGTTTTCTGGAGTTGCACAGCCAGAAGAACCTGGTTTCTGGACAGATGCCTTATTTTGCATTTGGTGGACAAGAGCAGACCTACTCAACCATCTCATGCAGTACTTTAATTTTTGACTTCCGGATCCTTTCAGTTTTCTGAAACTGACGTAATTTTAAAAACCCTTAATTATTTTAACCAGATTTCTAGTACAGCATACTCAATGATGCCATACATCAAGTTCTTTACTGAACAAGTGTTCAAGTATTACATTGATCAGCATTTCAAAGGAAGTTATATTAGACTAATACGAGATTAATCAAATTGTCTGGTACCATAAAAACACATACAAGGTTCTTAAATGGAATTGGAATATTATGTACTAACAAGAAAATAGTCTTGAGGGTGAAGCATGTGTCCTCATATTTCTGGTTGCAATTTGACCCTTGTTCTATTATAACCATCCTGGACCTATTTAGCAATGGGAATAGAGAAGGATGATTATTGAGCTGTAATTCTTATATTTTTCTTGTGCGCATTGTTTTGATTCTGATGTTGTGTTTTGTGTTTCTGATGTTGAGTTTTGTTTTCTCTGTCTGTTGGGCTGCTTCCAGTACAGAAGTTTGTTAGGAGTGCAAAAAGGTGCCTCCGCTGAGCTGGTTCAGTTTACAATTTGATGTCTTGGTGCTTGTTCAGTTTGATTTATTGCATGCCAGAACTGAGCTAGGGCCTCTGTAAGAGGTGCATATCCCATCTTCTGCTGCCTCAGCAAAGAGAGGGGCAAATGGCACAGTGGTTTAGAAGCAAACCTTTTGAAGCAGCCTACTACTCGTGGTGGTCCCATCCAGCAGGGTGTTCCCCCCTCTCTGCTGGGATGGATAGAACAGGATGCGTGGCTGTACCTCTGCCTCTAATTCTTGTTAGAAACGTCGGGAAGGACATTTTTTGCCGCTGTGGTTACACGCACATAGCAACTTAAAAGGGGAGGGAAGAGATAGCTGCAGGCAGTGGCTGTCAGACCAGGACAGCCTTGCGTTTTCAGGGTGACAAAATGCCTGGTGCTCCCTCTGCTTTTCTACAGAAATTCTCTCCTGGCGCAGAGCCTGGCCCCGGCGTTCCGTGCCTTA
This sequence comes from Origma solitaria, assembly GCA_013397895.1. Taxonomy (NCBI): domain Eukaryota; kingdom Metazoa; phylum Chordata; class Aves; order Passeriformes; family Acanthizidae; genus Origma; species Origma solitaria. The sequence goes on along the minus strand of VZRL01003667.1, from coordinate 72,024 downwards.
AATGAGATTATCGTAATGCCTCTGGGAGTACGCGGTGTTCCAGGGCAGCACTGTCCCTGCAAGGAGGGAGGAGGCTCTGAGCCTGCTGAGGATGTACAGCAGCAGGGGACTGGCTATATATAAGCAGGGATAAAACTTGGAGAAGGGAGGGAGAGCATATTGTGCTGAAGCTATGTAGTTGAATGCCTTTTTAGTTACTAGAGAATAAATTTTGGTCTGAATAATTTGAAGTTTTTATCAGAAGATGTAATAAAAGTGTATTAGGATTATTCCCGTGTTTTCTATTTAAGTTTTTTTGTGTTTTGCTGGGAATATATGTGTTTTCAGAACACATTTTCAGAGCCCTGTTTGGACAGCAGTCCAGTGAACTGATAGTTCTGTATATAAAGTGAAATGTGTGAGGGATAGTTTTCTTCATGAGATGTCCTGCTGCATTTTGAGAAAGGACAGTTCTAACAAAGTGGGTGTTTCGCTGGTTATTTTTTTTGCTCTCCCTCCACAGTTCCATGTACAATGTTTTCAGTCACCAAAAACCTTCAAGAGCAAGGTGAAGTTTTCTCCCTTGTGGTGCTGCTTCAGAGACTGAGAAGCAAAATGGGATTTGGAGGTAGCAAAAGGTTTGGGGAATTTTCTCAGCAAAATGCAACCCAAGAGGAGGTCATTAAGGATGCTGTAGAACAACTCTTTAAGGTATTAAAAATGAAGTACGGGAAATGTATTGAAGCCTGGGAAGCCTGCAATGGGAGAAAGCAAAGTGCTTAGGAGTACTTCCAAATCTTACCTTCCTTTCCCTTTCTCCACTTTACCCCAACCCATTGCCCTGAATATCTGTTTCTGTACTGACCCTGTCTTGCTCCTTGTCTCCAGCCCTGGTGGCCCTTCCTTTATTTTCGGTTTCCTTGTGCCTTTCTGCTCCAGCACCGCATCCCCAGCGGGCTCAGCAGCCGGTGTCTGGCACAGGCTGGCAGGGCGCCAGCTCTGACAGAGAGCTATTGAAAATTGCACAAGCTTTTTTGCTCCCTACCATGGCATCTGGGAACTACAGGAGAACCACAGGGAAATCTTGCTTTTTCACCCTCCTTCATCTGTGTAGAAAGAGTAATCCTGAATTGCGTTTGACTTGTTTTATTTAGAGACATTCTTTCAGACGTGCATGTATCCCTGTTTCTGTCTGAAGAGCTATGGCATTATTAGAGGTAAGATGCAAAGTAGAGCTAGTTTGGGGTTTTTTTTCTCTTCCTCAGGCTGAAGTCAGCAAGAAGTGATGGCCCATGAGGAGGCAGTGGCAGATGGAGGCAGGAGGGGGAGTGACAAGGTAGCAGCAGCAATCCGTAGGAGAAAAGTAGTTTTCAAAGGAGAATGGCCCCTGGTAGGGTGAGACAGAAGAAAGAAAAGGCAGCATTGAAATTCAGCTGCAAAAGCATGGCTGCCTCTGACATACAGCATTATGCTAGACTAAATTTGTGTAACATGCCCTGGGAAAATGATCTTTTTCTTTTTCTCTTTTTTCTTTTTTTTTTTTTTTTTGAGTACCCAGCGCACTCTAAAATGTACTTTGCATTTTTAACGTGAGCCACACAGGTTTAGCTTTTTGCTGTCAACCAAAACCACTTTGCATCTTATTTGTATCCTTGATACCAACACTAAGCTCTTTGCAGGCTGACAGTGAGAAATAGTGATGCATCTCCACTCACATTAAATCTTCTTAAAAGATACCACTTTACCTTTGAGTTAACTGGCTCATTTGTACATAGAGCTCATATGAGGAGATCCATAAGGAGCTTCAGAACCTGATTTTGGCAGATGATGCAGTCTAAAACTGTACTTGAAGATTATAAAGGAATGGAAGTATTGTAGGGATGCATAAAGACCTTGGAGACATAATGCCTGTAGTAATGAGAGTGCCATCAGAGCTGAGATATTAACTGCTGTCTTCATTTGTTACAGGATCACAGTGGATAGGGGACCTTGGGTTCAATCATCAGCACAATGGGTTTTTAAGCAAAGATAAAAATCTTATGTGTTCATTTTGCACATATACATCAGTGTAAAACAAATACGTCTTGTGTTATACCCCTCGTGTCATATTTTTCATCACTCAAAATGTATTATGTCCATCAGAAAAAGTATTTGGAAACTGATTTTTGTGCATTTATTTTGTGTCATTTTAATTTTGTCCTTTGTTCTCTTGATGGCTTATTTTTAAGAAAATGTGCTGTTAAATGCTCTACAATTGCCTTTGCAACTCTTGCATCTGATAATTTGCTTTATACCTTGTACTTGCATTAGCCTGGGGGATTCATCTGAGTGTTCTGGAATGCTGTTAATTGTTTGTTCTGTACTGTAGTTCTTGTTCATCCAACATTTCTTCTGTTTCTTGCCTTCATTGTTGGGTTCTGCTTTACTTCCAGTGCCTGTTCTCTGTGGAGTTCCAGAGCCCCTTTGTTTCCTCTCTCTCTCTGATTTTTGGCTTCCTGGTTTTACTGCTGGTTTTCACAACTTTTGTTGCAGGATGCAATCTGTGCTTGGTTAAAATAGGCAACCAAAGTACTGGACCAACCAAAGGCATCTTTAAATGTATTTCCTCAGATCAATGGTCTGTTGACAGGCTCGGGTTGTTGCTGGGCTTTTCTATGAAGGCAGAGAGGATGCAGTATGCTCAGAACCTGCTGATGTTTTGAACTACCAATTCCAGACACGCCAAATGAGTCAATGTTATAAGTGTGTATATATGGAGTTTGGTGTCCCAATCTGGCAAATGAGTTATGGAAAAATTATTTTAAATTGAGAAACTGTTCCTAGGCATCACAGATATTGCTTGTCTGATACCTAGAAATCCATGCTGCTCTGATTCCTTAATAATTCAGGATGCTATTGGGTTTTGGTCAGGCTTGTTTCATTACTGTTTAGCTAGGAATTAGCTATTGATACTTAATACATGGCACCTCGGATTGAGGGCGTGGAGCATTCTGCAGCTGCTGAAGCTGCCTGGTGCCAGGAGTCTGAGAGAAAACCAAGGAATACCTCTGCCTATATCACCTGTGCTAGTTTCTCTCTAGTTAAAGAAAATAAAAATAAAACCTGCAAACTTCCAATTAAGTTTGTCTTAGTTTTCCTTAATCACCATCACCAAAAACATTATGGCTACTGCACTGATTTTTGAAGTCCTCGACCACACTGCTGTCTTTTGCGTGGAATGCTGGGTCCAGATCAGAGTGCCCTAGTATGGAATGAGTGTGGATGAACTGGAGTGAAAGGAGTGAAAGCCACAAAGGTGATTAAGGGACTGGAACATTTATTGTACGAAGAGTCTGGAAGAGCTGGGACTCTTCAGCCTGGAGAAAGGAAGCCAAGGGGACATCTTGAGTGTATCTCTCTCTCTCTATCTAAAAATATCTGGTGGAGATTGGGCAAAGAAGGAGCCAGACTTTTCTAAGTGGTGCCCAGTGATGGGACAAAAGGCAATGGACAGCAGCTTGAACACAGGAGATTCCACCTCAAAATCTAAAGAACTTTTATATCTGTGAGGAAGGTAAAACATTGACCACAGAGACTGTGGAGATCTCCTTAGAGATATTAAACCCCCAGCTGAATACAGACCAGACCAAAGTGCTGTAGCTGACCCTGCTTGAGCAGGAGAGTTGGACTACTTGGTCTCCAGAGGTCCTTTTCAACCTCATCTGTTCTGTGATTTCAGCCCCTCACTCAAATGAAAATCAGTTAGCAGAGCTGCATAGGCTCGTGAGCTGTCATCACCTGTGCTGAGTGCACCATCTTGAGTGAGCTCGTGTAATTGTGGTTTTACAGAGCAAATCTTTTGTTTGCAGACTCTCTGTCTGTCCCTATCGCTCTTTGTCAGGTCACAGCCCAGATGCCATGGAAGAACAACAACTTCCCTGTGTTGTGACAACTAATTTTGTATGCCACCATTTGTTTCTGAGCACTAACTATGAATTGGCAATTTCGTTTCCTTAAGAGCCTCTCATGAGGGATTTTTGCAAAAAGCTTTCTGAAAACTGCAGATGCTGTAATAGAAGCTGAATGACTACTACCACTTAGTCACAGTTCATCTCACAGTGCCATTCTTCCACCTGCTTTACCTGCCAGAAATAGTTTTGGCCTATAAAAGCTGAAAGGTCTTTTGCCTTTGAATCTCAACAGAACCTCTTCATTTGTTGATAGGTTAAAATGAGGTCATTCTAGATGTTTATTGAAAGGAAAAGGATTTGTTTTTCTCATAACTAACATAGATTAATAATTACAGTTCTAAAGTATTCATCTTATTTTTGCAAAGTTGTCCCTCAGGACTCTTTCATCCAAGGAACTATTGCCTTTAGCTTCAATTACATAGTTTCTTGGTAACTTCAAATTGATTTACAAAGGTTTTATACCTGTAAAGGGCTGTAGCTCCTGAGCAGAACTGCTGCTGGTTTTTTTTCCAGGTCTTCATGAATCCTATAGGCTCTGATAGCAAACGCTACCAGCTTTAGGAATAATACAAAATGGCTAGCAAATCCACCTGTGTTAATAGAACTAATGGTGTCTGTGGTATTTCATATCTTGTGAGATGAAGTCGTGTTAATTGCTCTTTATTAATTTTACTGAAATCACTTTTAAATCCAGACTTTTATTCTGGGCTCAAAACAAGACAAAACTTCAGTGTCTTATGTGTACACACTACAGATTGCATTCATAACAGACATTGAGAAAGAGTGCTCCCTAGACTTTTGGGTAACAAAACTGCAAATCACAGCTGAAACCTTTTTTTGAATGATATTGGACTTGACACTCAACAGAGACAAATAACATGGTCTTATTTGTAACGTATGTCAGTGTAGCTTATTTTCAGTCAGCTTAAACTACTAAAGGAGACCATTTACTGTTGTAGTTTACCATCATCATAATCCAGAATATTCCACAAAGGAGTGTTATTTGTGGAAAAACTAATTTCAGCTAATCAGTCTTTATTTCCAAGCAGAAGCTGAGCAGGGATGATAATTATTCTCCCACTGGGGTATACAACTTACAATGAATACTTTTCACATTGTTCCCCTGGGTCACTACAGTTAAGTGTATTACTCTTCTGATGTTATTTGATTTTTCAATATTTATATATGCTAACTCAATAGGAAAACATGTCATAAAATTATGTCTTCATGTGCCTTTTTTGGTGATCCTCAAGTCAATAAAGAGTATGTTTTTGTTTCCACAAGGAACAGCCTTGGTAGCTCCTTCAACAGTACTTATGTGACTACTTCACTGTTGAATGTTTCTTGTCATCACTGTAAATAGTTTGCAGAGCTTTTAACTTTGTATTTAATATGTCTTCTTACAGTAGATCTCTGTTTTCCAAGGTTTGAAAACAATATACATCTTTACAAAATATCTTTATGCAGTATATCATATATGTGTTTATATAGGTCCATAGCTGCTTCTTATGCAGCCCTCAGTCACTGGAATGACTGAGAATTCAATCCAAAACATTGTCAAAAATAATTTCCAGGCTGTGTCTGTTTCAATGGAGACTTAAACACATCATTTTCAGAATATCTAGAACTGAATTATTCCTTTATAATCTTTGCACAAACTCTTGATTGTATTAGCAAGACCCAACACTTGAGTGTTAGGTAAATATTATGCAACTCTTCAATATAAAACTAGTAGAGTTCAACGTGTTTTGACAGTAAGTTACCCAAGAAAAAGGACAATTTTGCATAAAGAAAAAGCAATGAAGTAATTTACTGCTGTCTTCAGCAACCTTGGCACTCACTAAGCTTAAGATATACCAAACACATGGAAAATAAAATAATAATTTGACCTAGGAATATTGTGTGTGTATTAATGTAGATGTTTATATAAAATTAATATTTTATATATGTTGTCCTAAGTCTGTTCACCACCAAATTAATCAGAACTTATTACACAGGATCACAGAATAGGGAAGGTTGGAAGGGACTATAGTGGCTTGTCTGGTCCAACTTTCCTGCCCAAGCAGAGCACATTGCCTTTCTCCTCAAAATATTTCATCACTGTATTTGCAAAATACCTCTATGGGAGTAAACTATAGAAATAGTTTCATCTGGCTTTTGTGTGTATATCTTAGCATAAAAATTTAATTGCCTGTATGACATACATTTGCAGCAGAGTTCCCACTAGATGATGAACATTTTGTGTCTCTTTTTGGTTTATAGTTTCCATTTTAATAGTTCAGAAACAGCTGCAGAGAAGCCTTTTTGTCCATAGGGTGACAACCTAAGCATGAGCATTCTTCACATTTCTTGAGGCATGCTTGTTAGGGAGAGAGCTGGTTAACCAGTTCAAAAGGTTACCCAGTCCCTGTTTCCTACATATTTGTATTGGTTTTGTTGTGCTGCAATGGGACTGTCTCACTGGGATTCACAACTCAAGTGAAAATGATTGTTTGAGTTGCACTTCCTTTTAACCCCTCTTGCCAGTGCTGTTCCTCACTGTTGAACTTGTATAATTCTGAGTCAGTGTTACCAGATTGCTTTTGTCAGTACCAGCACGTTAGAATGTACAATTCAGGAACAGATTTTGTACCCTGAAATATAAACTGTCACTGAAAGAGCTTGTACAGTTTGGCAAACCTGTCCTTGAAAATAATTGGCATGCAAAGCAGCAAACTGACTTGTAGGTGGTGAATATTCACCATTGATAAAGTCATCATGAGAAGTTCATGCTTGAAAGTTGTTTGCATGAAATATCTTGGGTTTGCTTTCTCACCAACTTAATAAACATAGGAAGGCTTACTTAAACGCTAGCCCTCATTCTGCCAGTTCTCAAGGGCTTTTAGTTATCCAATAGGAATGTAATTTGTTGTTAATTGTATTATATAAATCTGGATTTGTTGAAGATTGTGAAGATTCATGGTTTGAATGCTCCTGCAGTGTTTACTGCAATGCATTTTTCTCCATGGTACATCTAACCTAATTAATGACTTCATAAGTTCTCCTGTTGGATAAGGATTAATTTCTGCTCTCATATTACTTGTTGATGAGCCTAATTTAATGTGAAAAACAAACCCAAGCATAGGTGATTTGCTAATTTTTCTTATCTTTATTTGCTCTTCCAGTTCTATCACTGCCCTATCACATGTAAAGCTTAGAAAACACCACCCAGACCCCCAAGGCATTTAAAATGTAAAAGTATGAATGCTGTTAACAGCACACTATAGCAGCATACTAAAGGTGGATTCTGAAGTGGAATAAATCAGCCTTGGAGTGACCACAAATTATCCCTAGCTGGTCAAACTTAATCACCAGGTAGCTAATGATTCTTCTAAAAACATCACTTTGGTAGGCATCACATATTCCTTTGGGCTTTTATTTTCCCAGTTTATGCTTTGAAGAGGTTACATGTCATTTATAGGTTGTTTTAGCAGTGGCTGCTCAATAGCTGGGATTTGTCTTAAATTTAAACCCCAAGGCTTGGTTCTGCTTGGGGTGGCTAATGGATGAGGGGATAATGTTTCCCCATACCAGCTTCCTGGAGCTGTCAGCCTTTGGTCTGTTATCACTGTTAGAAGTATGCAAGACATGTATGAGAGGGGAGTAAGAGTGCTGAGGAGCTTCCTTCCCTGATGGCTTTCCCGAAGAAATGAGATTTTTAACGAAAAAGGGGTTGTCAATAAATATTGGTCCATAAAGTGTAATGTCATTGCCTGATGATGGAGGAGGTGTTCCTGCACAAGATTAAAAGGTAGAGAAAGTCTATACAGTCCAAGAAGATATAAAGTCTGTATCCATAGTGTGAGATCTTATGGATTAAATATACCAGAGGTTTTCAGGGCTCTCATAGCCCAACACTTTTTGGACCCAGAAGCCTAAACTCTCTCACTCAATACGAAAGTGAGAATCAGCTCTCCTCTTTCCTCAAGCTAGGGTAGGGAACCATGCAGTAGCAGTTCAGTGGTTAGCCAGTTTTACCAAGTTAAGAAGGGCAGTTTCTTTCTCTGCGACTTCAGGGAGTGCTCCAAGGAGTTGGGTATAATTTGTGTGGGATAATTGGCAGCTTTTGTGTTTTGGGTAGTTACTTTTCTGTTTATGGAAGAGAAAGAGGGGAGAGTAACTTGTCTCCATCACAGATAAGATGAGCTGTCAGTTGGAGATCAGGCATCGCAGTTCTAGATGGCCAAACTGAGGCCTGGCTAATTTCACCCAGGCTGATCTCTGATCATTGCGGATGAGTTATTGCATGAAACGTGGTGTTTCCCTTGCCACTGCTTGCATTTCGTTTGGTGGTCTGGAAGATGCCAGCCAGACTGGGTCCTGAGAGTGAGCATTGGGAGGAATGCTATGTTTTGGATACAGTGAGTTTTAGATAACTGTTATAGATTAAAGTAATTAAGCCTTTTGTAACTCTGGCCTGCTACTGCTTAAATCTGCATCTTACATTTTAAAAATATAATGGCAAGAAAAGCAGTGATTTTTTAAAAGTTTTTTAGTTGTACATTCTGCTAGTTTGGTGCATATGTTATTAAGCATCAGTCTCTTGAAAATTACTTGGGTTTGCTTACAGAGAAAAATGAGAAATTATAAAAAAATTCTGTAGAATATAAAGCAATTTTTTAATTCTGGAGGTAAACATGGTATCATTGTCATTGAAAGTATCATTGAATTTTGAAAGTTCACATAATATGCAAGAATGTCTTGTCATGTTCATGCAAATAGCTCTCTGAGGAAAGTTCTTTATTTGATTTGCTTGAACCCTTCATTCAAGCTTTGTAGGAATATGTCCTTGATCTTTTATCAGAGGACTCTTATCCCCAGTCTCCATATTGTGCAACTGGTGTCCAATCTTGTAAACTTTTACTCATGTAAGCAATATTTGCTTATTTTAATTTTTTTTGAGCTATGTGTGGATGGACAAAAAGCAGAATTTGTTGGTGAGCCAGGCAGTTTCAGAGTAGGTAAGTGGGATATTGGACTAGTAAGGAAAGTAGATTCTTTAAACTTTTTCTCCTTGTCAAAAGTAAAAATATAACCTAGATAATGATTTGCGTTAGATTTTGGTGACCGGCATAGAAAAATACAACTGCCACAGAAGAAAAAGCAAGTTATCATTTACTGAAGCTGGTGTTCAATTTCTCATACCCGTCATCAGTATCACCCTGAGCAGTGATCTTGACCTGCAGATATTAAGTCTGGAATTTGCAGAACTGCATCACTCCTTCCATCCTTCCTGAGCCCCTGCTTTAAGGAAGGAAGTTACAGCAGTGCACTTTGTCTCTTCAGTGGTGGAGAGAGAGAGCACCCCTAATGCCACTGAATTCAGGAAGGATGCCAGTTCTGCCATTTAAGAAGACAAAATTCAAGACTCCTGCCTGATTACTAATTAAGATAGAAAACATTCTTTAAAGTTCGTGACCTAGTTGAAGGTCTGAAGATATCTAGCTTGCAGAGATTCTGGTAGGTACAATTTAAATTGTACCCCAGCCATGTAAATCAGAAAGGAAAGAGAAAGCATAACAGGAAGCACATTGCAGAAATTGTACCTCATTACTGCATCAGAAGGCAGTGAATTAGGTTTATATAATCGCCTTTGGACAACTTCATCTTCAAAATTCAGTGGTAACTATTAAAATGCAGAACTGGCTTTCCTTACTGACATTTTTAAACAGGCTGATTGACTTTATTTAAAATTAATTCTCCTTTAAAACTATAAAAAACCTGACTTGAACACAACCTTTTTAGCTGATCAGACCGGTGGCGCTTGTGTGGCTTTGTGCTGGTTCTTCGCTTGTTCTGACAGTGCTAACCACAGCCCAAACTTTCCATTGTCTGGAGAATTTATGTTGGGATAACTGTGAACCTTTCCATAAGATTAGTTTGATAGCACAATGGCCATATAGCATGTATATATAGTAGGAACATCCATATTTTTAGAGATAAAATGGTGTATTTTATTCTGCTTCCCACTGCCCAGCTCTCCCTGTTGCTCTACCCCGAGGCAATGGGGACTTAATCTGTGAGAGCTGGTACCCATGGGCTGTGCCTTCATCCCGAGGGAGAGTGACCCTCGGCTGGGATAGCCTCACTTCGTCTGCTGGACGGTCTCTAACAGAGGCTTGAACTTCTTTTACCATTAGAACCTGGGGAAGCTTCTGGGTTAAGTCTCTGCTTATGAGTTTATGAGCAGCCTCTGTCCTGTGGAAGTTGTGAATATTTAAATTCTGATCACCCTCCTTTGCATCCCGAAAAGGAAATGGAATTAAATAATTGGCATCAGATTGAACACTTTCAGCATGTAAAAGACAATAATTAAAATAACTGTATTAACCTTGTGTAATCAGGCTTTCCTTTCCCTTAGTTTGGAAAATCACCTATGGCAGTAGTGAGGCTTTTCGTCCTCTTATATGGTGATCTTCGAGTGTGTTTTTCTTGTGCACACACACACAGAGTCCAAACAGAATAACTTTACTCATCGTATCAGTTTGAAAGAGCAGAGATGCATTGGAATTTTCACCTGAGAGGTTTCTAAAACCTCATAGCAAAAGATATTGAATTACCTGGTGTAGCTTAACTTAGCCCTTCTTTGAGGATGAATGCAGTCCCTGGCTTCCAAAAGTCCCTTTCAATAGTTTCATGGTTCTGTGAAACACCATGCTGCAATGCCTTCATACCAGGTACAGGCACAGTGCTTCTACAATTATAATTGATTATGAAAATGTTGAAAAAAGAGTACTGGCCTTGCTCTCTTTGGCATGTTATGTTCTGATTGAGTGGTGTTATCAAATGGTGGCGGCAAGGAGAGCCCCATTCAGAAACCTGGTGACTTTGTAGCAGTTAATTAGGAGGAGTATGCTTCTGCTGTGAGCTGCTGAGATAGTTATTGCTGTCAGGTCCCGTAAGGAGCATCTGCACGGGCAGGTAAGGTCAGGAGCGCCTGTCTGCCCCTCCATCTCTCCCCAGCGTTGTTAGGATAGAGGTGCTGCTCTTGGTGAACTCACCCCAGATTCATTCTGAGCTTTGCTGGGGTTTTCTGTTTGTTTGGGTTTTGGTTTGGTTTGGGTTTGCTTGTCTGGTTGTTTGAAGGGTTTTGTTTGTCTGTTTGGATATTTTGTATTTTTTTTTTACACTATCACACATTTCCGTGGTACCTTTTCACTAATTTACAAAAAAAAAAAAAGAAAGAAAAGAAACTAAGAAACCGACCAAGACGAGGCACGCTGTGGAAAGTTGTTATTTGGTGCCACCTGGTGTTTAAGCGGCCGGGCTGAGGCGGGAGCTGTGCCCGGGAGGAGCGGGCTGGCGGCGCGGGCAGGCGGCAGGGCACGGAGCGTGCGGCGGCGCTGCAGCGGGGCTGGGCTGCCAGGGGCAAAGGCTGCGAGCGAGGATCGCACTCAGCCCAGGCTGCTCTGCGAGCCATGCTCTCCTGCGGGACAGGCCGGCAGCCTGCGCTGGAATTCGCCCGGACAGACGGCAGAGGGCATGAGTGAATGCCTTAAGCATCTGGGCTTGCTTCCAACGGGAACCTGAGTTTCTCTGGCGGTGTAAATGTACCCTTTCCCTTCAGCCGCTGTTTCAGCGTGATGATGGCTATGTTTGTCATTGATTCCTGCATGCTTTGTTTTAATTTCTGCATGTTTCTTTCATATACCTCCTGTATAAATATAACGCCAAATATTGCTGACAAACCCGGGTCTGCTCTGCCTGAGGGAATGGGAGTGTACTGAGTGGAAAAAGACTAAAAAGTTAGGCATGTGGTTGAGGAAGTCTAAGCTTTACGAAGAATAGCAAAAAGCTCAAAGTCGTTTTTCCCTCCTTACTGTTCAGTTATGGCAAAATGAGTCAACTGAGACATCCTTTTGATGGGAGTATTGCTGGGTTTAACAGACCCGATGGACTACCTTTTTAAATCTGTAAGACTGATCAAAAGAAAATGCTCAGCTACTCTAATCCTTTATAGGCATGTTTCACTCTTGTACTATTTAATTTCTGATAGGCAAGTTCAGGACTGAACTAATTTACTCCTGGCATGAAGCCTGGGATGTAACATGCCAAAGAGCAGTATATAATAACTACAATTGGATGGAGGAGCGTAGGTCAGCACATGTTTCACACTGCTCCTTTTACTACTGGAGTCATGGGGTAAAATCTACTCTTTTTGCCAACTTTGGTGAAGGTGTAAATGCACATGCACAATGTAATGGCTTTAAATCTTGGATTCCTACTTGTATGCACCAGATGGATCTTGTATAAATGTTCCACTTTACAGCATGTTAGCATTTGCTAGTAGTTAGCTGGAGGTTATAGCTGCCAGACTTTTCTGTGGCAGTTTCCAGGCTTGAAAGAAAAAAAAAAGGCAAAAAGAGAAAACACAAACAGAGATAACAATCACCCACACAAGAGGAAATGTCAGAATAATAGATAAAATTAGTTTTAAGAGTTGCATGTACCTGTGTTTGTTCATGAACAGTATTTGGTTTGGATTGTACTGATTTGAACTACATGGGGTACATGAATATTAGGATTTTTGAGAAAAGCTACCTTGATGTATCAGTAGTGATTGAAAAAGTCTTATGAATGTTTATATGCTGTACACAGGATTATATTTATCTTAGGATATATATATATATATGTATATGTGTATATATTTTTCTTAAAAACAATTCTGAAACCTAGATAGGTTCCAAATTAATTTAACAATAATTTAATTTGATTATATAGGTCAGAAATATTTTTCAGCTTATGCACTACCATATATGAAATGCATTTTTGCTCTCTGAATTTTTTAAATGCTTTTGTCTTTACTAACTGGAAGTCTAAATCTTCCAGACTACATCTTTAAGACATGATAATATGTATTTTAGTAGGCCATGAATTCTTGCCTCAAGTCCAAATTTGCTCTTCTGTATCCCTCAGGCATATATTAATGGTCTAGGAAAATATGCTTTAGAATGCCTACTTTTCATATTTCTCAATTTCTCTTTTCTTTTAATTTTCCTTTGGAATTAAATATGTAATCGCTGGGGGGCGGGGGGGGAGGGGAGACAAAGAAGGTTCCAAAAACGCAGAAGAAAAATTCATTATTTAAAACCTAAAATACTGGCTGGGCAATTATTAAAAACAGGGCAAGGCCAGGCCTTTCTCAGCTGACTTCTTTCTCTTGTATTTTTTCTACTGCCTAATTCCCACTTCCTCCCACAACTTTCTTGTATTCCAGCAAGCATATTTTTGTCCTAATGAAAAGCATGTCAACACTTTAGTTCCAACATTACCATTTCAGGTGTATAATAAGAGGTACATGATGCTGCTCCAGTGACTTGCAGGAGGATTTCATCACATACAAGAACAGTGGGGTGCTGTTAGCCCTGCCAAGTGTGAGGGACATCTTCATCTCTCACTCTCTCTCCTGAGCGTGTCTGAGGTGCAAAGCCTGGGTATAATCTGGCTGCAACCCTGAATGGCCAGCACCTCTGGAGGCATGGAGAGGAGCACCCAGCCGTGTTTGATGCTCCCCTGAAAGTCAGTGGCTGCCAAATCCCCCCTGCCTTGCACCAAAGCCTTGGAAGCAACACTGTTGGGCTCCCACATCTCTAAGAACAGCACATGGGCCCTGTTTTTGCGCTTGTTTCAACTTTAACAGGTACTTGTTTTGGGGGATTAGGCTGGCAAGACCTGTGTCTGTCCTCTGATGAACCTGGGCAGTACCACCCTTAGCAATCAGCTCTCAGGTGATGGCAGTTTGTAACACTGGGATTTTCTTTCTCTACAAGGTCATGTTCAAAGTCTTTTGTCGTGAGGGATATTTTTTTTTCCTTAAGTTCTTCCTGTACATGAAGAAGAAAACACTCATGTCTGTGATCACAGCCAAATGTTGCAGCTGCATATATTGCCTTTTTCTCCATGATCTTGCCACTACTCATGCATTTAACTTCAGATAATGGTCTCATGCAGTATTTATAGATTACAGTGTCGCATTTTTAAAAATGTAGTTAAAAATGTCTGGAAATTTAATAGTTGCACTTCCCATGATGGAAAGCACATTTGCAGAAAAACTCATTGTTACCAATAGCTCTAATTGCCTGCCTTGATCATTAAACTTTGCCTTGTGTCAGCCTTTCACTTTACCAGATTATTAAGTATGGATTAAGAGGTTGTTGTTAGCATTAACTTTGGACTCATGCGGCTTCATTCCCAAATACTGCACACTTATCCAAGCGAGCCTCAGCAGCAGAGCCCTTTTCTGAAAACTTCCATTAGAGACCAACTTTCCGAGGGAGTGAGGGCTTTAATCGGATTATTCGCTTCCCGCTGGATGCAGAGGATACAGCCTTGTGCCTGTCTCTCACTGCTGCTGGGTCCCTCCCTTCCCTTCAACAGCTGAGGTATTGTCAAATGGCCGCGGTCTGGGGCTGTGTCCTTTTGTGCTGTGTGTTTCCTCATGGTCTCCAATGGCATCTCCGTGCTGGAGTGCTCGGTGGAACATTTTAAGCTTTGGAAGTGTTTGCTTCTGAGCTCACCACACATTTGAATTCTGCACTGCTGGTCAGGAATGATATATGTGGGAGAAAAGAGCTTTAAAATGCCTTTGGATGTGGTTTCCTAAAAGCTTATTTACCGTATGAATGGTAAAAAAAGAAAAGAAACGTATGTATCATGCTGGGCCATGCACAGGTTCCAGGCACATCTTACTGATAAAAAAAAACCTTTCCTGCCTGTTGAATTTATGGCTGAGATAGCCAGATTACTAGAAACACTTATGTGTTTAATCTTTTCATGTTTTGAGCAGGAGAAGGTAAGGCAAGGAAAATGCAGTGGAATTGCTTTTATTTTGTGGAGACTGTAAATTCTGTTATGGAAAATGTAATAAAGAAGCAGCTTAAACAAAAAGAGTGGCTGTGTGAAATCGCAAAATTTCCATTGGGTGAAAACAAATCCTAACTTTATGTACATTTCCCCAGAGAGATGTAATGTGAATGCTTACAGCTGTTTTTAGTTTCTTATTCCCTGATTAGGTTTAAATTAAAGCAAGGATGTCATATTGAATTATGAAGAATTACTTATTTTGCGTATTTTGGTTTATACATACTTTCTATCACGGTCTCGCTGTGGCACTTGCAAGGACCTATTGAACATGTGCACACAAATAATATGAAAAGTGAACTGGCTGAAGGGTAGTGGTTCTGACACATAAATCCGTAGAGCTCTCACATCTCCCTTCCTGGCGCCTCCACCAGGAAAGGAAAACTACCCTGCCATGCCGAGCCTTCCCCTGCAAGACAGGTTGTTTGCCGGCTGAGAAAGAGGGGCTGTGTCTTACTGAAACCCCTCCTGCAGCACCCTCTGCTCCAAGGGGTCCTGCTGAGGGACCAGAGCCCAGAACAACTTTGCCAGCCCGGATCAGACAGGACGAGATCCCAAGATAGTCAGTGTGCCCAAAGCCGAATGATACCTGGAGCAAGCCAAGTAAGAGGCAAGAAGGAAATGCCTTAACCATCAGTGCCATTCCTAAATGCAGGCTCTTTATTTTATGTCTGCTTTCAGCAAGCATTCAGGCAATGCAGCAGCCCAGAGGTTTGAAATTCACTCTCTGGGGAGATTTATGTCTCTCTCCCAAAGGGATGTGCTTTTTTGCTGGAGAAGACGGTATTATATGACTTACCTAAGTAGTCACAGCTATATGGCACAGCTCAAACTGGGTGCAGATTTGGTTCTGGTACAGATGAAAAGATTAAAAGAGCTTGGTTCAAACAACTGGCACACTCAAAAGCTTTGTATGAGTGTGTACAAAGACAAAAAACAAATTGTAAATTGGTTTTAAGGCATTCCATAGGATCCTTCCATTATAATTTTTCTAGCAAATTATCAGCTCTGCAGGAGTTGTAAGACATAATGGATTCATTAATGAAAGCTATTCTGATATGTGTGTATATGTATGTATATATATATGTATGTATGTATACATATATGTATATATATAGTTAAAGTAGAGTATAAAAAAAGAATAAAATTGTATTAATTGGACAGAAAAAGTGCTGCTTTGAGTGATGGTGTTTACAGAGCTATGCTGTGTGCTGCAGCCTTAGGGGCTGGGATCAAAGGGGAAGAAGTCTTGCAGGAGCCCTGTGCTTGGTGGGTGTCTGCAGTTTGCACAAGTGAACGAGCAACTTGCTAGCATAGCCTCTGCAGCACAGGATGCATTAATGTAATCTAGAGATGCAAAGAAAGTGCTGCAGCCTGTTCTAGAGCATCCTGGTGGCTGAGTTCTCCCTCCATGCCTCAGAGCTGGGGAAGAAGAGGAGACCATGGAGAAGGATGTGGGATGAGAATACTGCTGATTGCCACTGAACTTTTTGAGACACACTGCTTTAAGAAAAAGAAAAATAATAATCATGGCATTGTTATACAGCAGAGCTGGCCATATCCTTCTGAGTAATTATGTGACTTATGGAGTAATTCCCCTGTTCTACTGTTCTGTCTAGAACAGAAAGAAGTTAAAACTCTTCGATGTGCTTAGAAACATCTAATGTGATGAAACCTTCAGTGACCATCAGCTCAGCCCCTGGTTTTCATCATCCCAAGTAAAGAATAGTCTGAATTTGCCAGTCACAGTGCATAACACTACTTCTAATTCTCTCCAGTCAAGTAGTAGCAGTAATAGTCGAAATAATAATGATAATAATGATAATAATGATAATAATTATAATAATTATTATAATGTTGTTCTCTTTATCCTAAGGATTCAAACAGGCAATTGCTTTTATTCTTCGAGAAAGGGTGACCAGCAAATCACATTTTCTTCCAGAAATTTCCAGATTCATCGTGCTTTATCGCTGAACATATCTCATCTGACGTTGACTCAGAATATTTCTGTAGCGTTTTCCCCTCTGTAAAGTGGAGGTAAAAGAGACATCTGCTTCTCAAAAGTACATTGTAAAATTAAATACCTTTCTGTTTTGAAGCACTTTAATGCAATATGAACAGGAGCCATAAAAGTACCTCAAACTGAGTGAAAGAACTTTTTATTACATACACTTTAGAAAAAAGCTCTGCAGAATAGACTAAGGATACTTTATCAAATTTTCTACCTTCCTTTTTAAATCAGTTATGAGAGATATAAATTTGTAACTTCACTACATTGATGCTTTACTTTTTTTCTTTCATTCTTTTCCCATAACTCATTGGAGCTTCCACATCTCCTTTCAGTCAGATTACTTTTTCCTATCAATCTGTGATGTTTTGCTAAGCAAATAGAATATCCTTGAACAATACCGCCCTTTAGTCAGTCAAGTCACTGATTTATTTCAGCTTTGTAAAACTGACACCTTTTCAAATTCCCAACATACATATTGCAACCTGTATCATGTCTTGTCTGCACACAGCAAATGCAACTGGATTAAACTCACTAGTACCACAGCAACTCTTAATTTTTTAGATCAGTGAGTAGACTTTCTGGCCTTTCTCATTCTCAGGAGGAGAGGGCAATGGGAAAGAATGAGTAAAACAGACAGGTAGCTGCTCTACACACACTCATGTGCAAAAAAAAAAGTTTAAAAATAGGTTCCCTCTGCTTTCAAAACATTGGTTTTTCTCCTTCATGTTCTTGACTGAGATAGAGACCAAGAAGGATGTTGCTCCTGCCTGTAGGCTGTAGGTCCCTGCAGTCCCTAGTCTCAAAAAGGGATAATAAAAACAAATTTTCCAGTACCAACTACTCAACTACACCCTTGCTGTCAGGCGAGGTGTTCCATGAAGTGGGTTGGTGTGTTTCGGACATGTCACCGAGTGATGCATTTAATCAAGAACACCTTGCAGCTGTGAGCCTTGGGGTTTTTTTCCTTTTTTCCTTTCCCCCTTTTCCCCATTTTTTATTCTTCTCTCTTTTTTCTTTTTCCATCCCTCTTTAGTCTCTTCTCTCACCCCTCTTTTCTTCTTCCTTGCTCTCTTCTGTATAGCTGAATCTATTGGCAAGTAAATCTCCTCCTTCAATTACTTTAATATGCTTTCATACCATGTTTGTTCCACTTTATTTCTCAGCTTTGTTATTTCCACTCCCCAGTAAAATCTATCACCTTTGAGTGAGTTATTTGCTTTTCTGGACTGCAGCAAATACCACCCACTCTGTTAAGGTCAGGCTCCAGCTCCTTGACTTCTCTATTGTTCCGTCCCTTCCTTACCCACTCTGTCATTGCAGTACGACAGCTCCAGCTGGGAGGGCAGGGAAATCACTCCCTCAAGAGCAGTTTATCACAGCAATAAATGTTATGTGTTTTACTAGGATGCCATCAACGTTCACCACCACACCATCATGCTGGATTCGAAACAATTGTTTCTTTTATTCATCTGTTGTATATACTTTATTGGGTAGGTGTCTATATCCTGGAGAGATCAGCATCCTGAAGGTGCAAGGCATTACTTCTAGCTTCTGCTGTGTTGTGAAAATTACAGAATTTGCAGTGAGAAGCATCATAATATTTTTAATTAATTACTGCTCCTCAGTTTTCTTCCTGTTCTCCCTAGTGCCTGGGTTTTAATTACTTTGCTCACATAGGCGTCTCCAAAGTCACGTCATTAAATAGTATTTGTGGCCTTTACATTTCTTTCTGATTGCTTGCTTCTTTTTATAGTACTGCCTGTGCCAGCTCTGTTAACTTCAAAGCATAAGAAGCCTGAAATTTTTGTGATTGCGACTGGTACTCAGCTGAATCTGGACAGCCAACTGAATTGATCTGTCATTCATGTAACTAAATATTTTAATTTTTTTTTTATATATATACAGGAGAGAAAAGTGAGAGTTTTCTGCTTACATTCCCTCCCCCATCTTCCTACTAAATATTGATATATCCTCAGCCAAGAGAGCTTAATAAAAACTGAGTATACGCTTTACTATATTAATTTCATCCAGCAGAATTGCTTGTAGCAATATGAAAACAAGTTGTTGAATGTGTGACAGGGTAATTCACTGAGCACTAAGGGAAATTGCTTAAAACAAAAAGAAATTTGTTATACTCTAAGCTCTCAGTGACATATGAGAGCTCCAGTATTCTGCTGGGAAAAATGGTCAGCAGCCTTGCACTGACATATGTTAGGTATCTCTATTCGCTGAAATGCAGGTTTGGATTGACTGAAATATCTGAGGTTTTAGGTTAAATTCCTAGCAAAGTTTTCCATGAAGAACATAAAGGAAACTTCTGAAAAACCAGAATATGTAATTTCAAAATTTTTCTGCAGAAACTCCTTTCATTTTCTATTTTTTGGGGTTTTTTAACTTCTTTTTTTCCCCAGAACACTGTGTCTAAATCTGGCTCAATTTAGTGAAGGGAACAAACAGGAACGCCCAAGCCCAGTGCTTGGAGCATCTCCTCCTTTTCGTCTCTCTTCCCACGCAGAAGGGGGATGGCAGCTCATCCTGCTCCCACTGCTTGCTCTCCCCTGCCAGTGGCACTGCAGTTACCTATGATGATCAGAGCAGAGAACATTGTGGCTGCCAGTGCTCCCAGGGACCTGTTTCTCCATGAAAAAGAGGCTTTATGTCAAGCTAAAATAGAGCCAGCACCTCTTAAAGTCAGCTCACTGGGGACCTTTGCTGTAAAGACAGATCAGGGATTCAGTGAGAGGGATCTGTCCCTCTGTCTCCAGTGTCAAGCTAGGCACCCTTGAGAAAACTAAGTACTCTGCTTATATACTGTTGGGATCTTAATTTCGGGACCACTGTATGGTTTATTTCATTTTATGCTATACATCAATGCCAGCTGCAGACAAATAGGACAAAACTTTGCTTTGGCTAATGAACCTTACCATGTATATTGAGTCTGCAAGAGGAAGAAAGGAAGATGTATCACCGGTGGGTGGGACTCAGCTTCAAGGCGGTAAATATCAAGTGCAAAAGCTGTGGATCATTAAATGACATGATATAGCAGGGCTGTTCCTATTGGTGTCAACAGCTGTTTTCTTTCTCCTCGTATGATCAGTGTTCACTTATTGGTGCCTGATTCAGCTGCATTAAAAGCTTTTGATCAAAAGGCAAAGGACATATTTTCCTGCTGCGTATCTTCCCACTGCATATTTTCCTGGGTTTGAGGGGTTTTTTTTCTGATGGAGATATATATTTGAGCACAAATATTATAAAAAGGTTGTGTCCTTGCCTCTACAGGCTTTCAAGAATGAATGCTCCCTGAGGGTTAACTGTTTGGTTACCCAAAACAAGTGCAAATGCTTGAGCCTAGGAGCAGTGTTTCCTTAGTGCATTCCATTTAGGATATAGTGTGACTTTCCAACCACCTTGGCCACTGAGCACTGACTTGTAGTTTCAGAGCCCAGTAAGGGACTGGGGCTGTTTTCTGATGGGCAGTTTGGTGGTCAGCAGATAGAACAAGAGCTGAATGAGGCTTCTCAGGTGGCATAATTCAACAGTTGCATGGCATGGACTTGGGTCATCTCATGGTTTCCATGGTTTTGGTCCTCTTTAGTCAGCCCAGGTTTGTCTTCCACCCAACTCTTAAACTAGGGTTTCAAAGCTAGAAATAGGAGATCCAGAAAGCACAGCACTTCTTCCACCTGCTTTCCACTTCTTTGTTTTCAAGTCCAAGCACTGTGTCTGTGTTGGGCCATGCATTTATTTCAGGGCCCCTGAGAGCGACTAGAGCCTGTGTACTGCCAGCCACGGGAGGAGAAGGAGTTTCCTTTGCGTGCTACTATTATCCCTGGTTTTATCTGAGGCTGAAATGCATTTGGGCATTGTTAAGGTGTTATTCCTAATTTTTGTCTCTTGGCTTGCCTTCAGTTTCAACTAAGCCACTGACCAAAGGTAGCAAGATAAGCTGATACTGATGGCAAGAGAATGATCACTTTGACATATTGTAATAGGTTCCTCCTGGTTTTGGGTGACTGCAGTGTTAATGTAGTTTTGTGTGAGAAAAAAAATATAAACAAAGAGTGGATTTATTTATTGTAGCCAGCTGAGACCAAAGTCAAAGAGACAGCCTCTTAATCTCAGCCAACTGCAAAATGGGGGACTATTTAAATTCAGCACATCAGCAAAGCTTGGCAGTAGAGGCATAAATGGCTGTGGACTAGCTCTAATGCCTTCCAAGGTCATCAAAAATTATGTGACTTCCATTTTGGTTCAGATGGTCAGGTCCCAGAGACCAATAGCTTAGTGGTTCTGGGAATATGCAGGTGCTCTTCTAGTCAGCTGACTTGTATTTAATTTGGTTTGAAGTGTTGCCTCTGGTCAAGGGAGTGACTGTGGCTTCCTGTGTTGAAAAGCTTTTCACATCCCTAGCCTGTGTAACAAGAGCTGTTCAATAAAATTGTGGTCTTCCTGCCATTACCTTTTAGAGCTGTGTTACATCACATCCAAGATAGCTCACTATTTTGAACCCCAAAAAGAAAGACAAACAAATAAACCAATTATGCAAAACCTTACCAAGCCTGTAGTCCTTTTGCATGGCTATGCTATCTGCAGCTCAGACCTCTGCCTACTCAATATGAGCATGTTTGGTTAAAATAGTGGGGTCCAAATGATAGATGGAATGGCTGCATCATATCTTGGGAAAACATTTAAAAGGGTGTTTTGTTTCTGTGAGCACATTTGGAGTTTGATGTAATAGTGCTTGCAAGAGTTGATATAGAGGAAATTATTGCTTCTCAATAAAATTCTCCATTTTTATTGGCTCACATACAGAGAATGGCAGCCAGCTGATAAAATAGTGGGTGGAATTTTCTTTCCATCTAGCCATGTGCTGCTCTACAGCTATGAAATGCGTCCTTTTTTTAAAGTGGGCAAAATTATGATAATTTGAAAGCACTTTGTGTTTATCTTACTACTCTTTATGTGGAAGTCTGCATATTTTGTGCTTCAACTGAAATTTTGTCTTTTAAACCTGCTGGCTGTGACAGTAAAGTAAAAAAATAACCATAAAAATAATCATATAAATCTCTTATCTCTGTCAGATACTTACAGGCAAAGTAAGATGTATATTCTGCAAAAGCATTTTTAGCTTTTCACATGCTCTTTGGATTTCCTATAGAATGTCTAGTTAAGAAGATATAGATATATGTACACATACATATATACATAATACGGCTTTGTAAGACAGAAATTGTAAACAACATTTGCAAAATATTACTTCATCAAGGCCATGAAAATCTAGAAAACAGATCAGCTCTACTATCTTCCCCAAGATAAACACAGACTTCCTCAGAAATTTAAACTGTGCAGCGTTACTTGCATTTACTAATGACAATTCCTTGATTTTCCAGAATGGAAATTCTTCCGTTTCCTACTCATTTTGTTACTGGAAAGTATGAAGCATTTTATCACATTAAACTGTTGGGTTTTGTTTTTTTTTCACAAGCTGGAATTTGATTCCTAAATTTTAAGGATGGAAGAGGACCTAGCTCATGGAGTTTTAGGTGTCTGCTCCCTGGAACTAATGCCATGCTGTCCATCTACCCGGTCTGTTCATGGAGAAAGCTGTGTTGCCCTAGGAGAGAAGCCCCAGCAATCAAAATTGCACAGAACTACCCAGATACAGAGCACCAGGTATCTTGAATCTGGTCCCTTCTGCAGTACTGTAGCAGAGGTCCTGCTTGGCATCCACAGGTATTTCAAGGGACATCTCCAACAAGAAGGGTAACGAGTCTCTTTTCGGCCCAAGACACCAAAGAGCACTCTCCTGGTGGGCAATTTTGAAGGAACTGAAAAGCACCATCTTGGCAGTTTTCACTGTTGTATGTGAGAAATCGAAGCCTGGCAATAGGGTAGGTTGTGTTTTTGTGGGCCTGCTGCGATATCTTGTCTGGGCACTCATTTCTCTGAATGGTAGTTTCTCTGTCTCGTTAACAGGTGAGCTGAGTCCTTTTGCAATCCTGGCAGATGTAGGTGCCAGGGAATTGTAAAAATTTTTAAAAAGCAGGAAGCCAGCTAAGCTTGATGCTACAGGGCTCAGCAGAGTAAAGACTGCAGAATCACAGTTTAGTACCTAAACAGCAATGTATCACCTGAACTATGCTTTCCATGTTATTTCCTGACCCGCCCTCCCATTTCAGTGCCATTTTTACTAGAATTCAGCAGGGGCTAGGCTGAACTGAGTAAAAACCTGCTTATCTGTGACAGTTCAATGCTGTTCAGCTCTGGCCTGACACATTGTAGGGATACCAGGGTACTAAAGTGTTATATCTGCTTTCTGAGCCAGCTGCAGCTGAGAAAGGGAATGGGATGTCTAAGCCCATTTCTTGGCTGAGCCCTGTCCACTACTTTTGTACTTGTGATATGCTCAGTCTATCTATTACTCTGTTGCTGGAAATTTGCCAATTGCCTTAGCTTTCTCATCATTAACCAATTTGGTTTGCTGGTCACAGGATGCACCCTCTGGAAACTTCTGTTGACTAGCTCCAAGGTGGAGGGGAAACCACAAGAAGACGACAGCAATCATTTTCATATCACTTATAGAGTACACAATGATTGGTCTGTCCCCATAACCATGGAAGACGCAAATCCTCTGACAGCTCCTGCAGAAGCTGGAAAAGAGTACAGCAGTGGGGGAGAACCTTAGTCATGAAAACTATTTCTTTTCATGTGCAGCATCCTCTCCACAGAAGCCCTGAGGGACAAGTCCCAACCTCTTGGTGTGTTGGCATGTTTCCAGCTGGTGGGTGTGATTCACCTGACTCATCTCCTGAAGTGTATCCGCATAACATCCACACATTATGTATATAAATCAACTTTCAGCTGAAGAATGGGAATTCTTTGTCGTCATATGAATGTGAGCCGTGAAGAACCTGCAAAGTGTATTATAGCAGTCCTGAATGGTTGTCAGCTTTCCAGAGGGTAACACTCTTAGCTGGAAATGTCTCGTTGTTCAGTTCCTAGGGTTTTCCAGGCCTAAAGTCTCCTTGTCTGAATTGTCAAACATATCATTGTCACCAGAGACAGCTGGCACAGGAAATCATGCCATGAAAGAATCAAGTGATACAGCATTTTTGCAAAACCTTCTACAAATCTGGATTAAAGCCAGTCTTTTATTTCTTTTTAAATTAGCATCATACTATGCTGAAATTTTTATGTACTAGTTGAAGAGTTACAGCTAAATGATGTTATGACTCATTACAACATGCAGCAGCATTGACCCAGACTTGTCTCCCAGTCCTCCAAATCTTATCCATCCCACACTTAGTTTACCACAAAAATGGCCTGCATTACTCTAAGCTTAAAACAAGAGGACACACTTGAATATTGATTCTGTATTTCAAATGCACCATGATGATTTAGTTAACAGGAAGCAGATTCAAGCCTGCTCCAGACATGCTGGCAATTAGGCATATATCAGTTATCTATTCTGCCAGAGCACAGAGTGAAAGGAGATATCCTTTCTCTGGAGCGTGGAGAGAACCAATTATGGATCTTAGGAAGTATTTAAATGGAAATACTAGGTTCTGAGTAAATGAACTGTAATAATGAAACTCATTTCTATGATGCCCACTGCTGGGAATCGCTTCCCAACAGGAAGGTATAAAGGAGACAGAGTCATCTTCTCGGGTGTGCAGAGCACAAGGACAACAGGCAACAGACACAAACTGGAGAACAGGAAATTCCAACTCAGTATGAGGAGTTGTCAGACCCTGGAGCAGGTTGTGTAATCCCTATCTTTGGAGATATTGAAAACCTGGTTGGACAAGGTGTTGACTACCTGCTCTAACAACCTTCTTCGAGCAGGAGGATGTTCTAGGTGAATGCCTGAGATCCCTTCCAACCTACACGTTTCTCAAATTGCATGTGTGTAAGAACTCTGGGTTCTGCAGCATTAGAGCAGCAGGAGGCTTGTTGCAGACACCATTCAGTAAAGAAAGGGAGGAAGCAATGTCGTTTTGAATGCAATTTTCTGGAATATACCTGAAAGATCTACTGGAGAGGAAAGGGAGATTACTTGGTCAGATGGGTGTTGGTTTCTGCATAACACTGTTGTTTTGGGGAGGGTTTTTTAAAAACAATTAAAATATTTTTATTAATGCATTTATTCTTTCTTCTGCCTCCTTTTTGTGAGGTCTAAACTAGAAGCAAACATACATTTTTAAGGTCTATAGTCACAGGGGAAAACAAACTATATCAGATATGATTGGGCCAGCTCGAGCAAGAGAGCAACTCTGTTGTGAAAAGACACAAAAACGTGGTGGGAAGGCAAGAAGTTGCAAGATGTACAAATAGAGGAGACGACCATAGGTGGTAAAAACTCAGTGATGCTTGCTATTGCCTTTGTATTTCCACAGTGCTCGCTGTAGCAGAGCACAAGAGTCAATGGCGCACAGCCCCTGGGCCATTGTGTGGTGGTTGCTGTTTACCACAGAATCACGGAGTGTCCTGAGCTGGGAAGCGACTCACAAGGATCATTGAGTACATTTCCCAGCCCTGCACACAACAGCCCCAAGGGTCATACCATGTGCCGAGAGCATTGTCCTAACACTCCTTGAACTCTGTCAGGTTTGGTGCTGTGACCACTTCCCTGGGGAGCTGTTCCAGTGCCCAAACACGCTCTGGATGAAGAACCTTTTCCTGATATCCAGCCTAAACCTCCCCTGACACAGCTTCAGGCCATTCCCTCAGGTCCTGTCACTGGGCACAAGAGTGAAGAGATCAGTGCCTGCCCCTCCTCTTCCCCTCATGAGGAAGCTGTAACTGCAATGAGGTCTCCCCTCAGTCTCCTCCAGGCTGAACAGACCAAGTGACCTCAGCCACTCCTCATACAGCTTCACCTCAAGGCCCTTCATCATCTTCATTGCCCTCCTTTGGACGTTCAAATGATGCCAGTAGACTGTCAGGAAAGTTTAGACGGTGGAACTAGACAATGTGATTCTTTAGAGCAAGAAGCAGCATTTTAGTAAATGCTTTCAGAGTGAGTTCTAAAAGATGATTTGTGACTGCCCATACAGGGTGTATATCTCATGTTGCTCTTACTGGAAGGAGTCACAGTTTGGGGCATTAGTGAGGTACTTCTGTGGCTTGGCTGATGACTGTCATTCACTTCTGTAATAGATTTGGGTTAATATCACCAGCTGGCTTCAAGCAAGCCTCCTTAACCCAATGCTTCTGATAATAACTGAAATCCTTACAAAAATGGGCATTTAAAAATTATAATCCTAGTAATGTAAAGACCACTGCTTTCTTTTTTTTTTTTTTTTAGATTCACATTCACAAGTGTATAGAGATGTCATTTATGTCCTAGACACATTAATTTCTGATTTTTTTTTCCTTTAAGTCTCTTAATTGGAAGAAAGTATGTTGCTGCTGATTTATGAACTCTTCAGAAGTGCCAGGGATCATTTTAAATGTACACAGCTGCTCTGCAGTAGTTTAACTTGGCAGATAGTATTAAACCATTGAATTGTGTCATTTATTTGTGTATGCACACAATAAGTTCCTTGTGCAGGTTCTTTAGAAAAAGTCTCAATGTTGATTCGGAAATGTGGCCTAAAAATAACCTAGCCCCATGATTTATTGTTTTGGTGCTTGTCTCCAAACAGTACATCGAAAATGAAGAATGAGATACCTTGTATACCCCAGATAAGGCAACGGAATGGAAACCATCCGTAAGAGGAGCTATGGACTGAGGTCTAAAATGGAAAAGTTCCCAGGGTGAACAAGCAAGACATACAATGGGAATCAGCTCGTGTTGCTGGTATTTGGGAATGATGCAACTTATTTCATTGCTAGGCAAGGGAGTGTATGACGCTGTGTAACGAGAAAGAGCAGCAGTTGTGACAGCAGTATCACTGGTTATAATGGAGTATAAATCAGGGCAGTTTACTCTGTTGTTCCATTCAGGGTATCATAAAAGTAACGCCTGTCGTCTGGAAAAAATCTAAACTCCAAGAATAATATAATGCATTTTGCATGCACCCTATAGAATGTATAAAATCCTACAGTACTAGAAAATAAAACACTTAGAAACTGAGTCTTTATACTAAGGGGTGACATCTGCAAATATATTCTACAATCAATACTATGTGACTTGATTTATGTCTTAAACTATTCTATGGGAGAAAGAAAAGTAGCAGTATAGATTCTATTATAGCTCTAAAAAAATTACTTTTTAGGCCATCATACTAATCTCTTTGATCCCCACCACTTAATGTATTGGAAAGCAGAAGAACTTCCCTTATTTCTCCTTTGGCTGTAAAATGGACCGAAAACAGCCTTTAGGGAATTGAAGATTCAGTTACATCCTCAACAAGAAAACCTAATGGGCAGTGTTTAAAGACTGATTGATAGACATCATCTCTTGATGATCATAGCAGAACTTTTTAGGCTGCTGATTGCAAGTACAGACACTCTGTAAAGCAAAATTTATGTCTGCCAGGCTTTTTGCCGTGTTTTGTCTCCTCTTTTCTTTCCTTCCCTCAAACCAGATTTCAGCAGTCAGACCTGGAAGTCAGTAACAACAGCCAAAAATCTGAGCCAAAGACTAATATCAGACACATAAGTTTCAAACATTTTTCTTTGGTAAATGGTCTAAAAGACAGAAATTTAAAATTAAATAGAAGGTGAGTTTCATGAATGGTTTCTTGCTGTTCATGAGTAAAAGTCATGAAGTACCACAGCCTCAGGAACCAGTCAGCAAACAAGTCCCAGAAAGCACCTTTATACTTGAACAGGACTGAAGTTTCTGTCTCTGGAATATCAGGTTTACAGCATTGGCAATAATGGTTCACTGATAACCTGTAGCTAATTGAATAATGCCCTTGTTCCGATCTAAATTTTCTGTATTCATGGAATGGTCTGTGGTATGGATAGGGAATAACTATACCACAGATCAGAAAGCACTGCAAAAGTCAGTCCTGCAAGAGAGCTTGTTCTTGGGTAATTATTCTTAAGGAAAACTCTTCAGATAAGAGTTCATTATCTCTCTTCTTCAGTCTTAGAAGGCAGATGACAGTGTTATTATTCCCTTTGCCAAAGACCTACTCCACTTTTGTATCAGTGAAAATCCACATTAGCAAGGATAAAAAGGCTTAAAACATCTTTTTCTTTTTTTCTTCTCCCTTATGGATAACCTTATAAAAGGGCATATAAGGCACAGGATGTAGCCTTACTCTTCACAGATCCTTCTGCTTCTTCAGCAATATGAACTGAATAGTTCAATGTGAAAAGTTCAGTGTGTTTGAAATGCAAAGGCAGATTTTGCTCTTCTAATTTGCTTCTAACTGTGAATGAGAAATGCTATCTTGCTTCTGCTGAAGAGGGGCACACTTTTACTGTGATTCCAAAGCCCATCAAATACTCGGCTTAGATTTCAACACCTTTTGCCAATCTGAATTAATTGGATTAATAAAAGAAAATAAATGTCCTAACATCCTTAAATATTTTGGAAATTCTCTTCTTTAGTAGTATTAATAATAATAATAATAGTAGTAGTAGTAATAGCAACAACAACAATAATTATAATTATAATAACAATCCTCTCCCAGGTTTTGCATTCAAACCAACCTAACAAAAATATTATTTCTTGTGCAGAAGTGAGAAAAATCAAGTATTCGTGTCTTGGGAGAGTGTTAATGTTCCAATTTGTGTAGGAATATATTTCTGGCAGTTCTTTTTAGGAAGTGTTTGAGGGTACCAGAGGCAAATAGTAAGATACTGACCTTGAGAGAATTTTGAAAATGAAGTTGGTGCTGCAGAGACTCTGCCATGTCCACCCAAAGGTATCAGATGCAGATCAGTGGAGTCAAGCACTCAAATCCTGCCTATCAGCTGGATGTGTGATCTAGAAAACGGAGAAAACCTGTAAGCCAGCAATTAGCTTAGAAACCTCAGTATCATCTGATGTTAGGATAAGTAAAAAGGTTGTATTTTTGACAGTAAATATTGATAGTCTTAACTTTTTTTAAGATAAATATTTTCAAGAAGGAAAGAAACCAGTGCAGTTGTCATTCCTGCTGGGCAGAACCTTACTCCCCTGACCACTGGAAAAAGCCTTGCCTGCTAAAGGCTGGCTCACCAAGTGTTTCTGAGTATGGGTGTGCAATGTTTTTACAATGAAACATAAAACCAGGCAAAACCCCACCTGGGTTCAGCTTTTTGTAGTGAGCTGGAAGTTCAGATTTGAGTTTACTAAAGATTGATTATTACTGGAGATAAATTTGAGGTTCAGGTTTGAAACATAATTCTCTGTGTGCTAAAACACAAATGCATGGCAGATATAAACTGTTCAAGTGGGGAACTTGAAATGCTGAGCTATTTCTGGGGCAAATACCTCTAAAAACCTCATTTTTCCAATTCTTATTTTCTGTACAACTGTACGTGAGAGGACACAAGATTGGAATTATGGCAACTACAGATAAACTAAATTGCTCCCCTCCAAAAGGCTTCCCCCAGGTGTGTTTGAAAGGTCAGGTTAGAACTTTCTCAGCATTGCATGGTCTAAATTAGTCCTGAACGAGAGTCATACATTAATCAAAATGAATGGAAGTTTTCCTTTAGCTCGAGTGATGAGGCCTGTGCTTTGGGAGCAGAAGGATGTGATTACTGCTCATCAGGTTATATCCAGACCAAAATCTGCTCTGTTACACTGGTGTAAATCAGCAATAACTCAGCTAGATATTGGGATTTAGAGCACAATGAGCTGGAAGTCAGAAACTGATCCACCTCAAAAAACATTGAAAATAAACGTTCACTGATCATTTTAACATCAGTATTATTACTGTAATAATCTAACAAATTCAGACACCCATTAGGTAGGCACGCTGGACAAACAAATGCAGATCCATCAGGGTATTGGAGGGCAGAGGGATTATTCTAAATTTTAAGTGCCACATTTGGACCCTTTCATGCTCTTTCCCAGCTCCAGAAAAGAAACCTCTGAAAATCCTGCTGTCCCTTCTCCTACTGCTGTCCTTTCAACCATGTCTGTAAAACAAGCCTCTCTGACCTGCTTCTCAGAATGGTAAATTGTTGTGATAATATTACAATTTTATTTATCAGTACTGTGTTAAAATTAATCAATAACTATTTCAAAAAATTAAGTCTCTTTTTAACACCTGATGCTCCATGGTTTTAGATCTATGTGCCTGATCACCGTCAGGGTACAGCTGAAAATTATCTTCTTGAACAACATTTTGGGGAAGGGAAGTTTTTGGAGAGCTGCTGTCTTGGGATCACTGGTGCAGTACACTCGCGGGAGGTTATGTACCTGCACTGGAACACTCATTCATTCCCTGAGAGCACCGACCTTCAGCCAGGGAGCCTTCAGCTTCGTTAAAGCTGGCCAAAGCTTGAGACTCGTTATCATCAGAAAAGCCACAGACTCATTTCAGCATAAGTGGTAGAACTTTACACCCCTTCCTGAACCCTCATTTTGTTTTCCTCCAGGCATTCCCTGCATGGTCTGTGGGTGGAGGGATTCCTTTGGCAATCTGGCTGTTCCCAGCTAACACCTCTGGAGGGACTGGAGTTGCGCTCTCCCAGCAAGGACTGAGTACGTGCTCACCTACAGACCTTCAGCTGTAATGCTGTTCAGCCGGAGCTGCTGTTGGGGATTAGCACTATCAAAACAAGGACAGCAAAATCAGATTTGTACAAATTTTATTAGCTATTATTTATTTGTTAGTTCGTTGTGTCTCTCATGCCATATATGTGAGCCAGAAGAGTAGAATGAGTTTTGCAGTGACACACTCGTGCAGGAGTGGCACAATTATTGAACAAGGCTTTTAATAACAACAAAATTAGAAAGAAGT
Source organism: Origma solitaria (assembly GCA_013397895.1). Taxonomy (NCBI): domain Eukaryota; kingdom Metazoa; phylum Chordata; class Aves; order Passeriformes; family Acanthizidae; genus Origma; species Origma solitaria. The sequence goes on along the minus strand of VZRL01003667.1, from coordinate 41,329 downwards.
TTAATGAATATAAGTACTTTCTTAAATGTTGCTATAAAGTATGTTGACTAAGCTATAGACAAATCATACATATATGTAATTTATTATATTTTTATATATCTATAAAATTAGGATAAGCAAGATACAGTCATTCTACAAAAATTGAACTTTCCCTTTTTTATATTTTTGCCCTCATTAGATTCCAAAAAACCAGACATTCCTTTCCCTTTATTTCTGTGAAAGCTTATAAAATATAAGTCAATAATCTAGCAATCCTGGATTTAAATTCCTTGTTAAGCAGATTAATTCTTTATTCTTCAAATTAAATTTTAAAAGGAAAAAGAAAGCTGAGATGTAAGCATTGCAAATAGTAGCTGTATTATTCAAATACTGGCAGCTGCTCTTTTTCCAGGAGCCTTGTGATGCTGAGTGTTTCTCAATGGGACTCCTATAACGTGTTCACATTTTGTTTTGGGCCTTAGCTTTGCAGTTCTTTTTCCTCCTGAGCTAGATTTGAATGGATTGCTGATGTTAGCATGAGTTGTGGGACACTTCCTAGGCTGCTTTGGAAGTTATATGTGAAGATTACCTGCTGGTGAACAGATTAAAAAAAAACTGGAATATTCTCATCCTCGTATAGTTGTAGGTGTTCTTTCTTTCTGGGGGTTTTATGGTTGTTACAGAGCTGACGGAAAGAGATTTGCAGGTATGAGAATTAAATATCTCGTGTATCCTGCCCAAGGGCATGTCTGCGCACTGGTTAACTTGGATAGGTTGGCCCGGGATGACATTGCTGTGACTGTGGGGCTTCCTCTGTCTCCTGGGTAGCTGGTTTCCTTCTCCCACAACCCAGCAATCTTTTCCCTTTTTTTTTATAGATAGCACTAAACTTTGTGCTACGTTCCACAAAATAATCTCCATCTTCCGGACACGTCAACAACTTTCCATTCTCCATCTCTTACTTCACTGTGGCTAAATGCCTTGCGGTAGATGAATAATGGGTTTATTCTTCTTTTCACTACGTACCTTTATGTTATCTCTTGGAATATTTTTGCTTTGCAGGCTGGCACCAAAACAAATTTAAAAACATTACTGGAACTTCAAAACAAGCCACCTACTCTTGGAAACCTTACTAGCAATTTGGTCTGCTTTATTTTGTTCATAATGTATTTTAAGATATTTATCTTGGAGACGAGAACAGTGGCCAATTCCAGTTTTCATGGCTGTCAATGGTTTATTCCATCTAAAAATGACCACAGAAACTCAAATGTATTTCTAAGTACAATATTATGGTTCCACATATCTGTTTGGAATGAGGTCAGAGACAAGGCTTCCAAGCAAGCTGACTCTTTGCTTTGGTCCTTACCCTGCCACTTACACGAGTGGAAAAGCTGCATACTACAATACTCTGGCTAGGACTGCACACCCACTTTCAGCTGAATCTGGCCCATAACTGTTTATCTGAGCAGAGTGAAACTCCTGTGCTGAGCGTAAGGAAAGATAGAAACTCTCCGGAGCCACCCCCTGTCCTCTGACAGGTACATTTGGGGGAGCTCAGGTCAATGCTGCCTTTGGAGTAAGTGCTGGCCCAACTTTCCATAAGTCTCTCAGCACACTTTTTTCTAGCAGCAAATCCCTTCATTAAATTAGCATTTGAGGGAAGCAGCATATGTTACTAGTGCCCTTTCAGAAGTGGAGAGCAACTTGCAGGACTGTGTTTTGGGGGTAAGGACAGAGCTGGGCACGAACTACCAGATGTGCCAACTGCTCCATATGCAGCCATCTCTCAGCCAGGAAAAGGTTCTCTGGCTTTGCGCAATCAAAATGTCCTCCAGAGAGTCTCCATTTCAATGGCATCTGTGTCCCGAGAGACAGTGAAAAGAAAGCTGGATCCCCTTCATGAGGTTTTTGTTGTTCCCACTGTTACTATGATAATTTTCATATTTTGAATACAGTCCAAGAACATTTTGCGTCTTCCCTTTTACTACAGATATGAACAGCTGTTTGAAAAGAAACTGATAAATAGTTGAGATCTTGTGTGTTTTCCAAGTATTCGCTTAACTACAATGACTGCATTGGGAAAAAGCGGTTTCTGGACTGAGACTTGATTTGTAAATAGCCAAATTATGCAAACACTTGATTTATGATGCAGTGGGTAGTAATTTATTCAGTATCATGGGACTAGACTGCTAGTCTTGTGTTCATTATTGATATACATAGTTAAAGGGAAATTAAGAGAATTTCTTCAGGAAATTCTCTGTTCAAAGAGAAATCTCAGGCTTTGGTAATTTATGATTCTCCTGGAAAAACATAATTTGCACCTTGGGTTGATTCTCAACCCTTTCAGTTTGACAACTGGAATTCCCACTGATCTCTGTGATCTGTGGGGACAAAATTTCATCCACGTATATAAGTAAATCTGGGGGCATAGGTTGTGCTGGTTTGGGCTGGGACAGTTAATTTTCTTCATGGTAGCTAGTATAGGGCTGTGTTTTGAATTTTTCCTGGAAAGAGTGCTGATAACACAGTGATGTTTTAGTTATTGCTGAGCAGGGCTTACACAGTCAAGGCCTTTCTGCTCCTCACCCCACCCTGACAGTGAAGAGGTTGGAGGTGCACAAGGATTTGGGAGGGACACTGCCAGGACAGCCTGACCTGCACCAACCAAAGGGGTGTTCCAGACCATATGGTGTCTCAGCACATAATCCTGTGGGAAGAAGGAGGAAGGGAGGGACATTTGATGTTACATGTGATGGGCCCTGCTCTCCTGGAGATGGCTGAACACCTGCCTGCCCATGGGAAGCAATGAATTCGTTCCTTGTTTGGATTTGCTTGTCTGCACAGCTTTTGCTTTATTTATTAAACTGACTTTATCTCAACCCACAAGTTTTCTCACTTTTATCCTTCTCATCTCTCTGCCATCCCGCCAGGGGTGAGTGGGTAAGTGGCTGTGCAGGGTTTTGTTGCCAGCCAGGATTAAACCATGATACAGGTATAGAAGAAATCTATTTAATTCCTAATGAGAACTAAAAGCTCCTTTCTATCTGTTGTCATGGACGTTGTTTCTCCAACAGCTAGTCCAAAATGATGTAGCCTTTAAAGAAAAATTCCAGCAGAGGTATTCAGTCTGGAGTTATTTGTCAAATTAGTCATGATACTTGTTTGTAAGTAGTAACAAATGGAAACCTTCATGTTACATGCTAGAAGGAAAATTAGGCAACATAATTCTTAAGCAATGTTCAGATGTCAGGCAGAAAATCCTGCTCACACGGGACCATATCATGTTGCACACCTTTTTGGGGGCCTTTACTGAGAAAGGATTTCTGTTTCTTCTTAAAATATTGGAAGGGTTGTAGTAGAGAGGTGAGAGGATGCCTTTAACTCTTGTGTCTACTGAGGGCAAACTGAGGCAAGGCGCGGGTTCCTGAGCACACGACAATCTGGGGCTGACTGAACAGAGTGAATGTGAGGTGCAGCCTCACTAGAAGTGGACCCTGAGCCTGATCCATCCCAGGGGACTTTGTGATGTGTCCTGCAGAGATGTAGGTGAAAAATGTCTGTGTCACAAGTGCACCAGCTGGCCTGTGAGCATTGCCAGGAGATTTTGCTTAGGAATAAGAGCAGGTTTTTTGATACTCACAACAGCAGGGTATCTTCCTGCTTTCCTCCCTTCTTCTCTCCTACCCCTCTTTCTTATCTTCCCACCTGCCTGCTTCTATGCAACCCAACTACTCTAAAACAATATATTGATCTTTTTCATTACGAATAAATAAAGGACGGTTCTGGTTCTTTCGCCTGTGCAGCATCTCTGCTATTCATCCCTTTTGTGTGACTTCTTGGGTTTTTTTTAGTGATGCAAGTTATGTGTCTATGCAGCAGCCATTGCATCCATCTCCATAGACAATTTCTATTGAAATAAAACCCAATTTAGCATAGTAACAACCTTAGCATATAAGCAACCCTGTAACAATTTTTTTTTTTCCGGGTAAAGGAGCACATTCTAACTTCTGAACATTGGTGACGTGAAAAGAAACAAAGTACATACCAATTCCCCAAGGGGATATTTAAGAGAATGATGTACAAGTAGTGATACAAATACGAATAATGTGCTGAAAGGAATGGAGACAAAGTAACAAACAAAAAAATCCTTTGAATTGCATGCAGCTCTTACTACAGTGCTGTTTTTCTTGCTTGAAGAATTTTACACTGAGCTGATGTTTCTTCCATTTCATAGGAGGCATGGACTACAGAAATTACTTTGTAAGGGATCTCAACTCCATTTACATTACCATCAAACCTATAAAAATGTTATGCAGAACAGTTTTTCTCAGTTTATGTTGAAGCATTGTAGTGAGCCTCTGAAGCCACAACTTCTCTCCCTGCCTCACCATCAGTCCAGCGCATGACCACTTCACAATATCTGTGCTGCATTCTCCCATCTGTAGAGTGGAGATGACAAAATTGCCTGCCTTCTAAAAAAGTAATGAAAATAAATAAACTTTTAAAGCTGGCAAAAAACCCTAAGAAAACATGTATTGTATTTTGGTGTAAAAAAAAAAAAAAAGAAAAGAAAAAAAAGAAAGAAAGAAAAGCCTTTCCGATTATAACAGCTAATGGAAGCAAATTATTTCTAGGAGCAAAATATATTTTTGTGAGACTGGGGAGTCCACATTTACAGCCTTTTGAAAGACACAAGTCAAGCATGTGGACAGTGCTTGAAATTTGCCTCTTCACTTACAAAAACTTTACCATTATTCATTAATACAGGAAATTAATCAAGTATAAAGATGTCAGAGTGAAAATTTCATAGAGGAAGTGGCATAAAGATCATTAGCCACACCAAAATTAATCAAGCCAAAATTCTTGAAACCGTGCTTTTTCCTGCAGAGAAGATAATGTATAAGGACTGATTTCTTACCCACAGAATTTTTCGAGCAGAGATGTTTTTGGTTTTTTTGCCTTCCCAAAATGTGGACAGACGTGGTCAAAATGAGAATTGAACTTGATTTCCAGTTCTGAACTTCCAGCTACTCTCAAGCAGACATACACAGAAATAAGCTGTTTTGTTTCTGTAGCTCCAATTTTGAGCCTAATGTGCAGTTCAACCCACAGTCACAAAAAAGAGCTTCCACTCTTTCTGAAAATATGCCAATGAACAATTTGCATGGCAACAAGTTACCTTCACTCTTCATCTTCAAAGTACTCATCGAGCCTCCACTGCTAGTTCATTATATTTGTGACAACTTTCTAGTGTAGGCAAAATTGTTCCTCTCTGTTTATTTGTGTCACAAACTGGTCTCTGTGAACTAGGTTTCTGCTGTTAGAAAATATGAAGTACCCAGAGTGTATCAGCAAAGCAGGACCTTACTTGGTAGCTTAGGATGCTTTTATTTATTCAAATAACCTTTGTGCAAGACCCACCTGACTTTAAATCTCTGGGTAAATGTAGGGAGTAAAAATGTTGCTTTGTAAATCTCCACAAATTACATGTTCACCAAGGTGCAGAGCTTTCTAACCTCTGTTGGCTGGAGACTGTGGTCAGAGCTGAAATTGCTTAAGCAATTGTAATCTTGATTAATGTTTGCACTGAGTGCATCTGCCTGCATCCCACCTGACCTGGCACTGAGAACTATCTGGGCTCTGGCTATTGGACCGGGCCAAGGAAAGTGAGCCAGCTCCAACTGGAAGTTGGTGGGGTGGAGTACATTGGAAACTGCTCAAAGAGAAAATGATTCTTTAATGGGAAAAGTGTGATTTTTCCAAGTAATTTGACCCGAGTGGAAACAAAGCTTGTCAGAGACTGTATTACGTGAAAATGTTTGCGGAATGATGTCAGTGTGTTAACACTGTTAGCAGACAGTTGGAGCTTTATTCACAAAAAGGGCACATTTTCACTGCATTTAGTAGATTCATAAATGAGACTTTCAGTGTGCAAGTGTTCGCCATGAAAATACAAGGCCCTCCATTTCAAGGAAAAAGACATTTTTTGCATAGATGGGCCAAATTATTTTGTGGGACTCTGAATGCAGGTTATCAAAGGGCCTTCCAAGGTTTCTGATTGGATATAGGTCCCTCTGAACAAAGGTACAGGAAGAAGACTGGAGAGCACAGTCTAAAAGGGACTTCCCAAGGATCAGCTGTAGCCCATGGCTCTCATCATGGTGCCTCAGGTCACAGATCCTCCTACCTCTGCCTCCTGTGTCCCTGGCGCTTATTTAGGGAAATGTGTAAGAAGCAAGGAATGCATGAAGCGATTCGTTCTCAGATATACTGCTGTGCCTCTGACAGTCTCCACAGCAACCACATCACACAATCCGCTCCATAAGACAATTGGAAAAATATGGTTTGTTTGGGTGTTACCAGACCTTCTAGCACAGCGACGTTTTCTGCTGGAGATGATAAACTCGAAGACAGTGTGGACAAGCAGCAAGCACAGGGTGAGGGAATTGGAGGGATGTTTTGCAGAATCTGGGAAGCCTGGAGTCAGTCTCAAGCTTGGAGGCAGGCAGCCAGTTCTCAATAATATTTGGGGGATGCTCAGCCATCCATTTACATGTGAGTGGGAGCCTATGAGTGCAGATTCACACACGACGGGAGTCAGTGCTGGGTATGAGGAGGCAGAGGCTGCTTGGTCAGCTACTGTCTCAGTCACTTCTTTCAGTGTTCCTACTGTTCTTTGCCTCAAAACCAGCACTGAGGAGCCTGTGGAGGAATTCTTCCAGGAAAATCTTCAGTAAAGCCTTTTAATTTTCTGAGCTGGCCCTTGCTCTTCCCTTTGGGAATGAGGAATGAATATTGCCTGTATCATTTTCAGCTTGCTGCCATCAGTTTCTGTGGAATAAAATAATCCTCTTTCCCCTCTGCTCCAACTATTCTGAAAAGAAATGATATATAATCTGCAGGTGGTCTGTGGGATGGTCCCTTGCCGGTGATTTCATTTTTGTTGCGGTGCAATATATTGCTATTGTTATTTGCACATCTTCAGTAGTAACATGCTAGGGAAATACAGATATTTTTATTAGAACAGACTGAAGCATCTTAGCATTTGGGAATGATTTGGCTTTATGGTACTTGGTGTACCACAGGTTCAGTGTCCACGTGTGCAAGCACATCTATAACAGAAGGTAAAATGTACTTCTCCAGCATCATTTCCTACGGTCTCCCATACAGGTTCCTGTCCTGCACTGTTCACTGGTGTCTGAAGCCTGATGCAGTAGTGCATTAAGTGATGCGACTAAGAGCTGTCAGGAGTTGTGCTCTGAAGGAAAGTATGTGTAGTAGATTTAAATCTCTCCTTAATGCACATGTATTTCATTTAAAAGTCTGGAAAAAAAAAAAAATCAACATGTTCTTACCCTCAGTGTTTAATTAGTTCTTATTGTGTTCATAACCCGTTTCCACTTCATTATTCATAACTGTCAGTTCACTTTTTTCCTTTCCTTGTTTAATTAAAATTGTTTAAGAGAAATCAGAGCTAGGCAAGGGTGCCTGACTTCCAGGCTTGGGGGCCAAATTCTTACTGCATAGGTCAAGTACAGGATAGGCAGCTGCAATGAAAGCTGATCTCTAATAATCTGCCACAGGCTATGACTAAGGGAAAAAGACAAAGTAAAACTGCCTTTGAACTAATTTCTCCAACCAAAGTTCTTCTTCGTTCCTGGGTTTGACTTGTGCCTATTGATACCTGGGTTCAGTGCATCAGGACTATGGAGGAGAGCCTTGTCTCTCCGCTCTCCTCAGGTCTTCCTGAAAGACAGTATAAAACAAGAGAAAGTCAAAGAGGGACCTGCACAGCAACCTCTTGGCAGAAATCATGAGCCAACAGTCTTCTGACAAAACCTAAATCTCTTTACTTGTATCTCTGCTTGTTGATGTGTGGCACGACAGACATGAAGGCTGAAGTCTGCTTTCCTGGGCAGAGGACCCTGAAAACAGCAGCGGTGATTGCCCAAGAGCTAGTTTATTGGCATAGGAGAAGTTTGGAGGATTTGGGGGTGACCAGGATTTAAATATTTTCTTTTGAGTTTGATCTCCTCAATACTGACAAGTCTCTAGAGTCAGCACATTTCTTTGACCTCAAAAAAAATCAATGAAAGTGTTACCATTGTAAAGAGCTAAACTAGGACATTACTTGGCTTGTGCATTTTACAGTGAACACTTGTTTTTGTGCCTTCTGCACTGGCATAATTGGGCCACTGTTCAGGTGCATATTGCTCTTCAGGAAGGACACATAAGCATGTGTTTAAGACCTATGAAATCATGAGCCTTTTTTGCCTTTCCTAAATCAACAGGACTTAAGCATGTGCCTAAAGTGCTTTTTCCGAACTGGGGCCTTAAAGAGCTGAGTTAACTTATCCACCTTCCTACTTAAAAGATGAATGTGGAAAATTTCCCAGATTATACATCTGCTCTTCCAATTTGCATTGCAGAGGGTAAGGCTGAGTACAGAGGGAGCAGAAAAGGGGAAAGAAAAGTAAAAACAATCCTGAACTGGCTGCCTGGCAAAAAGAAAGTGAAACAGCTGCCTGCCAGATTGGGAGGGCTGCACACTGTGTGCACTGTGGCAGGACCATCTGCACGCCAGGCTTGCACCAGGTGCTGTATCTAGAATAGAAGGAGAGCCTGTAAAGAGAATGCAAACCAGTTTGCAGTCAAGAGGTGTCTAACTTTTCAGTCTAATGTTGCTGTTTGGCCTCCATCTGATACGTTCCTTGCTTTTTCCCTGCAAATTGTTGCAACAGTAACAGTCACGGAAGGGAACGATGGGTTGAGGAAGGCTTCCGCCTTGGTTCTTGCTTTTTCTTCCCAGCACCGTGTCTTACCAGAGCATGGAAACACAAGGAGAACTCCTGGCATTTGAAGATGTGATATTTGGGGAGCCCCCCCAAGCAAAAATATGGTTTTGCTACAGACCCAGCCTTTTTGGAGGAGTGACACTGGTAGGGAAAATATGTTTGCTCCAACAAAGCTTGCACCACAGTGTGGGTCAAGCCTCTAGTGAACAAGACACTACAGACACAATCTGATCCTCCAGCTTTGACCCTGACGTGCTTCTCATCCCAGACAGTTCCAGTGAAAGTTTTTTTTGGTTAACTTTCACTGTATTTCCATCGCCATTCCTGGAAGTTTCCTCTCAACACAATGAGGATTTGGTTAGTTTTTCACTGAGGCTGAGACAAAATAAAGTGGGCACCAATACCAATCATGCCATAGGCGGTCTGAGTTCAATGTAGGACCAATAGGGCAAAATCTAGTGACCCACAGTATGTGCAAGAATGACACTCTGACAACTCCTCTGCTCTTAAGCCTGGGGAATTTATGAGCCTTATCTTGGCTGCTAGGCCATCCTTCTCTTCCTTTACTTGTGCTTTACTTCCTTCCTATAAGTTTTAAAACTTTATCTGAACCTAGGCTGTTCTTTACTTCACATACTCTCTCTTTGATTTCTAAGATGGAAGGGAAGTTATTTAAAAATAGGCTCCATCATAGACAGCGTTCTGGCAATTAGGCACGGAGCTAGACCTCGTAAGTACATCTGTGACTCTGAGGGAGGCCAGCATGGTTTAACTTTTGAGGAAGAGAAGAAGATCAAACTGTTTCACCATTTGTCTGGTGAGAGCCAGAGATCCCTTTGTATGAACGTCTTCATTTTGTTGTGCAGTTTAGGATTTTGTATTCAGCTTTCCATTTACTCTGACAATGTTGTAGGTACAAAATGGAATTCCAGGGAACGGCACTGAGTTATGACGGGGCTGGGGGGCTGGCTGGCATGCTGTGACTGCATTTATACAACTCCTAAAAGTGACCAGAACATTGCCCTGAATACACTTGTCTGTCTGTTTGAAGCTGAGATGAAACCGCCAATCTTATCTTTTATTCAATACCAGTTGAAGATGATCTCTTATTGTTCTCTTTTAATTATGCTGATTATACACTGGGTCTGACTTTCTTTTCAATGCAGCATAAACCACTGAAATCAAGGAATGTGTTTCTCCATCCATTGCATTTGCAGTAGCAATAGGTTGTGGAGGAGTCAGCAATTTCAGATTTGTGGTTCTGCACCCAGCACAGGCCACCTGGGAGGGTACTGTTCAAGGACAGGCTTTGCCACTACTCTGCAGTTTGACCCACAGGACAAATCAGCTCATCTTTTACACCTCCGTTTCTCATTTGCAACATAACATTTAGTGCTTTGCAGTCAAAGATTGAAAAGCTCCATAAAACAGATATAGATTATTATTACTTTGCACATGGCACAAGTAGTGAAGAATCAGTCCCAGGCAAACAGCCGAGGTGAGAGTAACACTTGGCTATCAGTATGTCATTAGCAATCCCCAGAGTCTCTTATACTCCCAAAGCTCATAAACGACAATATGAATGCTTCAAAAGTAACTTTTTAAAAAATGTAAAAGGCTACTTTAATTAAATGAACATATCTTTTCTCTTAGATCATAACCTTGGATCTCAATAACTATGTTGGGAATTCAGAAGCATTTCAAATAATTTAAAGATAAGGAGAGTGATGTTCTTTTATAGCTGGCAATTTTTCAGGCTTCTTATATTAAACCAGATTTCCGGTTTTTTAAAAGCAAGCTGAAAAGGATTTGTAATAAGATATTAAAAAGTGTTTAGCATCCTGGATCATCAAAAGTAATTCTTGAATGCAGACTTTAAGACTTCGAAAAGAACAGTGCAAATTTATATATGAAGTTGCTTAATCTGCTCTCTTTTTGTTTGACAGCAGGATCATACAAAAATAAAACTATTGTGTGTCAATTTATTATTCAGTCTGAATTATAAATAGAAAAATTAATCTTACTTTTTCATTATTTAATCTACTGCCATCCCCAACGTAAAGATGATGAGAGCTTGGCCTTGTGGTCTGGGCTCAGTCTGAGATTGCACAGTGGCTTACAGTAAGCAAGGGAGAACAGAGTGGTTACCTAGTGCCATGGGATGGTAGCTGCTGCCAGTCCCTTGAAAATAATAATGGTGAGAAGATGCTTGTTTCTTTGTCTCACCCTGAAACAATATGGCAGCCCTTTCCATCTTTCAGGGTCACTGAAAAACATGAGACAAATCCCCTTGTTGCGGGCACTAATCTGTCTGTCTGCATTTGCTTTCAGTCATCTGCATTTGCTTTCCTAATTTTTAACTCCTTATAAATTGTCAAACTGCATCCTTTGCTGTGGAGACCTGCGAAATATATGTAGACACTAAATACAACATTTCTGTGGGCTTCCCTAGCCCATCAGGCTTCAGGTCTGCACAACACACAGACACAAGTGTTAAATTAATAATGCTATATTGTTGATATTTTTCAGGTGAAGTAGGAGACTTGTCAAAATGGGTCTTATTTTCAGTTTAATTTTGGCTGAGCACTCTTCTTGTGTGTTCAGGATGCTCTCAACTATATGTGGAAATTGAGGTAACTTATTTAGTGCCTGTCTTGACCTGACAAAATTTTCTAATTATACAGCTATATAATTTTCTAATTATATAGCTTGCTTAATAGCTACTGTTAAGATGTCCAGAGACCTCTCACTACAGTCATGGAGAAACTGAAATCAGATTTGCATTATCCTAAAGGGTCCTGTTTCCCAGGCTGTTGCTCTACCATTAGTCTTCCCCATCATGTACCTCCCCTCCTTCATCAAGAAAAGCTTTTGAATCATGATCCCTGGGATTTATTTAAAGCTTGAACATCAGCTTCAGGGGAGTTTATGTCTCTCTCTTGTTGGAAATCTGCTACTCAGGGCACAGATCTTTTCGCTCATCTTCAGTCATCAGAGCTTTTCAGTCACTGCCCATCTCACAGCCATTGCAGCGGCTCAGTTTAAGAGAGCAGTGCCACTGCCTCAATGGGAATACATCTGTGTTTCGTGTTTGCAGAACAGCTCTGAAGGAACTCATTTATAAAAGTCAGTATGTTGGTAAATGGTAGCTAGTTCACGAATAACAACAAAAAAAAGTTGGATCTACCAGTCACTACAAATTATTTACTGTGTCCAGATTCATTTGCAACAATGGGCTTGGGTGCAAGAAAATCTTGAACTTTGGCCAGAAATCCCTTCTTTTGTTGTTAGCAGTTACATCTGCTGGTCCTTTCTTCTAGTGCTATACAGATCTCTTTAATCCCTAGAATGTGTTCCCAATTTGATTGTATTTACATATACGTCTGTAGCTTTACTGAAAATACCAGCCCTACTCTTCATCACATTTCCATGCTGTGTTAGGGTTTTGTTTGGATAATGTCACTTCTCTTGTGCCTGGAAAATTTTGCTTCCTGTCAGCTTTTGGAATTTGACTTCTTCCTTTATATGTTCAGAGGGGTTGTTTTAATTTCTCTTTTCTTTTTTTTTTCCCCTTTTTTTCTTTTTCTTTGTAGTTCTCTTTTCAGTCTACTAAGAGAACCAAGGATCTGTACTGCATACCCTCTGGCCTGCCATGTTTAATTCAGATGAGTCTCAGTATGAAAAATGTACATGAGATTTTGCATTATTCTTGAAGTGGGTGCAAGCCATGCTCCACAGCTGACGGTCCTGCAGGAACCATCGTGGAGACGCAGGAAGTGACAATAAGTCACATCTGAAGCAAATCCAATCCAACCAAACAGAACCAAAAAACCCCTAAACCTGCTGTATCTGAGATTTTAATGTTTGATTGTTGTGGTCAGAACTAGTGTCACCTCATGCAGACTCCTGGCCAATGCATTCCCAATAGCAAGTGCTGCTGGTTGGGAGCTAGCGCTCAGGAAATGTGATGATTCAGTGTCCCCCAAGGACAGCCTGTGCCTCATTAAGAGATAAAATCCAGAAGCCTAGTGCTCATGTTAAATACAAGGTTGTGCGTTGATATCTGACACAGGCAGAGCAAGGAAATCTCTCCCATGGAGAGTCCAGTCCCCCTGGTTGAGCCCCCGAAGAGTTTTCTCCTAATTTCTCAAGTAAAGAAGGGCAATGAAGGCGCTGTTGTGTCCCACACTGAACCTTTTTGTTGTGGTAGGGCTTTTTCACATCAGGAGCTGCACACCCAGACCCCTGGGAGTGGGTTTTCTAAGCCTGCAAAGTCTTCGTGAAGACCAGTCCCAACAACTTCTTCAGAATTCAGACATATATAATGATGATTGTGGGGGTATTTCTTAATGTGTTTTTTTTTCCTGTTGGTACAGAAAACATAAAATATTTTTATCTGTATGCTCTTAAAATGGTACACTTAAAAGAGCTCTGTTTTCAGAAAAGACACCTGGCTCATCCCTCCATGAAAATAATGACTAATCACAGTCGGCAGTGAAAAAATCCACCAACCGAGTTCTGTGCAAAACTAACCCAATATTCATGGAGCAGATATATAACTTTATCCAACTGATGGGATTTTTCCCATGTTTTATCGCAGAGATTATGAGGTAAAGGTAGATTAATTTTTAAAAGATATTATCAACATTTTTCACATTAGAAATCAGCATATTATACTGCATCTTATTCCCTTGAAGTTTAAATAGAAACTCAGAGTTTTCCAAACTCAAAAGAAACCATCCTGTTTCTACGACTGAATAGATCTGTTGCATCAATTTACCATGGACATCCACTTGATTTAGTTGAAATAACACTTATAAAGTAATAAATGTTTAGCTTAAGAGAATGCTTAATGAGCAAAGTTTATTACTTACTAGAAAATCATTGAAATTGAAAGCCACATATATTTACATAAAGTATGTGGCATCTGAAATAAATCCAAAGAATTTTGTTATTAATTTCCTGTGTTGTTTACATGTGTTAGAGCTATGTTTACTCCAGAAGAATCACTCACCAGGAGTGAGAGAAATCAAAGTGCAAACTGGTTTATTTTTCTCAGTAACTTATTAAGAACAGCATCAGTTTCTTGAGTTAGATAAATGATATGCAACAGACACAGATATTTTTCTTCAAATATATACATAATAAACGACAAAATAAAGCACTGTGTTGTCATGAGTTTTTTATTAAATTAAATATAATTTTTGCAATCTTGAACTTTTTCTATTAATTACAAAAGGTATTGTATAAGTCACAACACATTTTACAGTGCAATATTAAGTGTATGTTTCAATAACCAAATCCTTATACAATGAAGCACTAATCAAGATAATAAAAACATCAAGTGTTTCATTATGCTTTTTTAAGAACTTATGAATTAAAAAATCAATATAAAATTGCCTTAACAAATTAAATACAGGGGACTTTATAAATTCCTCTTTACAGCTGGAAAGGAACACGTATTTTTATGGCAAGTTACGATACGTTAAAATAGTTTCTCATTTTTCACATTTGGTGTTAAAATTATCCTGCATATTTCTTAACCTCAGAGCATCCCTTCTTAGTTTTGGCTTGACTGTAGAAAGCAGCTGACTTTTTAAAACCAGCTACAAAGGAAGTTATTCCTGCCTTTTCCTTAGCTCCCAGTCCTAACTCCTCAGTCCTTAAGTCTGCAGAATCCTCCTCGAAGGGAGCTTTGCTATAGACTAAATACAACAGTGCAGGAACTGTTTGATCCACTTGTGGGCCTGGAACAGAAAAAAAGAGAATAAGGAGTGTGTGTCTTTTCCAAGAGTGCATATTGCAAGCCCTGGAACCAGCACTTGCTTGTTTTAGTGAAGGCAGATATGGCCAGGATTGAATCCTTGATGAGTGAATCCTCTAACACCAGAAAAATAGGTTATATTTGTGTTTTACTGTGAAATATGTGGAATCTCTCTTTTCTTCATCATCTGCCAAATGTTTCTGCATTTGGAGTTTGTCTTGCAACAGCTCAGACCCTCTAGCATTTTAAGGATCAAGTCCTCCCACCGCCATTGAAAGTGCAAGCGATCCCTGCGCTACCAAGGGACTGGCCAAGCGCTCCAGTCTGTGCATGTGCAAGTGAGAGATGGGGGGGACGATACACCCACCCTCCCGGGAGAGACTGCAAGCATGGAGCTTTGCTCCCAGTGAGAAACAAGGATTTCAGTGTGCCTGGGGTGCACAAGCCAGAGCAAGCCTCACAGCAGAGGCACGGGGCTCCAGAGCCCTGCTGGGGGCTGTGTGTGCCTCCCTGGAGCTGTGTCTGTAGTACCCCTCTGCAGAGGGAGCAGACTTGCAGTTTTCAGCCCTACTGCCCTCCAAACCCAGCTCTGCTGTGGGAGGTTTAACACTTACTTAATGAGGACTATGTGTGTGCATACATATGGATGTGTGTATATCTGTCTACACATACACACAATATAAATTAACTAAGCATGTTACTAGGATACATCAGGAAAACCACAACCAAACAAAGAGTCCAATATGGAAAGAGCTCTTAAAAGACCCCAGCATTTTAGCTTGTTGTGTATAGGAATATATATGATTAGAGGATACCAGTTTTGCATTTTGTTCTTTTCTTGACAGCATTTACAAGAGGTGTTGCCTTCTGGGATTAAAGGAAAGGTTGCAAATGAACTTTTTAAAAATAATTCTGATCTTTGCAAACAACATGATGCTCATAATTTAATTGTCCATCTCAAGAAAACTTGAAGATGAGATCCATAGTTAAGATTAAGTATTAAGTGTATCAGCCTTTTTATAAATGTCCAAGATGCCTCAGCAGGACCATGAGCTCTGCCCATAGCGCTTTTAAAAGAAATGCAGGCAAAACTAATTTTTTTGCTCAAGATCAGAATACCATCGCACAAGCTTAGTACTGGGAGATGAAGGTGGGAATGAAGTTTACAATCTCCTTTTCATCACAACTTTCACTCAGACTGTCTAGTTAGCCTAAATAATTTTGCTCCTTCATCTTGAGTGAAAAGACACAGAGTTAGAGGACACACAGATAGCAGGGCTCAGAGCTGGCACACACCAGCCTGAAGCAATGCTCAGGCTCACTGCACGGAGGAGGACCTGGAGATACTCCTGCAGCCCTAAGGTGAGGATGGCCCAGTTTTGCCAAGGCTCTGCCACAGCCCTTAAGCAGATGACAATGCACCAGGATGTGGCAAATTAGACAGCTGGCAAAACTCCTTGCTAAGTCAAGGAATTGAACCAGATAGATTTTCCCTGGCACAGTTGCTTATTTAGGTCTTGTAATGTTCTATGCAGAGATGGTCTGGTTTTGAACACCCTGCTGCCTCCTGAACTACTTCACCCAAGCTCTGTACCCTACACATAATACCATGAAGGCAACAAATCAGCCAAGGCACTAGAACTGAGCTGTGCAAGCCAGGTTTCTATAGGGAGAAAGATCTGGGCAGTTGAAATAATCCCAAAAGAGAAAAGCATATCACAAATGTAGGCTCTTAGAGGTAAGGGATACAGGCCTGTGAATTCCCTGGGCACCACACCTGGTCCCTGTCCCATGGCTCAGATGACATGATGTTGTAAGGGCATATCCACTGTATTCAGGCTGGTAAAGTGCAACTTTTCTGGGCTAGACCAAATGCCTTGTCCCCAGACATTCTGAAGTGCTGGGGTGTGTAATTAAGTGCTAATTTAAATGGCACTAATCATGTAACTAAAAGTCTAGGGTGGTTTTTTTTTTCTAGACATGATTTTCCAAACTGGAATTCCTCTTGGAACTGACTTTGAAGTCAGTAACAAGCCTCCCATTGGGTTTAATGCAAACAGAATCTGCCCTCACTGGAGTTTTTAGTGGAGCTGAGAAAAACATTTTTCCTGTTAAAAGATTTTCCTATTAGTACAAACACATAAAAGACTTCTCAGAGTTACAGTGTTAAATATTTTAATGTCTTGCCAAACCCCATCAATTTTCATTGTTTAGCAAAAATGGCACTGACATTCTGAGTTGCTAGCTATGGCATTTTCTTCATATTAAGATCAATAATATGCTTTACAAGGAATAAAGAGCTGTATAATGAAAAAAGTCTTTTAAAAGTCAGGACAATTCCAACTCTAATGAATGATTATAAATTATGTGGTTATTTTTATGGGGGTGGGGTAGGGGGTGATTAAGGCCTTGGGCACATGAACCATACTTCCCGACTTCCTTTCTTTACCAGAAACTGTACTTCCCAAAACCTCCCATTATTATCAGCTATGTGAATCCTAGGTTTAGCTGCCAGTGTAAGGCACTAAGTTTTCTGGGTTCTTAAAATATTTATTGGAATAAATGTCTTTGACAGACTCTACTGACATGTACAGAAGGAAGACTTAGTTCAAATCTCTCAGAAGTTGTGCTTTTTGAACCTTATGCTCTACTCCCTATTCAATCAGCCTCAGCAAATATAAGGTACATGGATTTGGGACTTGCACTTCCTTCATTCTAAGCAAGGCACATTCAAAGGCTCCCTCACCTGTGCTGAGTTTGGCCTGGCTCCATAAAGACTGTACCCGAGGCCAGACTAAACTTCAAAGATTTAGTTTTTCGGATGTTAAGGGCAGCATGAGCTCTGAAGAAGGAATCTAGAGAGGTTAAGGAGCCAGAGTGAGGGCATGGCAACATCTGCGGGTGGCAGAGGAAATGGCTGCACAGACCCTGCAGGATTTGTCTTTGAGGTCAGGTGTCTGATGTGTGTGCATTCCCAGAGACTCTGGCTGCAGTTAGCTCATGCCAATGAGGCCTCCATAAGTGGCATCCTGCTCTGGTACTTTTGGGGACATGCGTTTCCAGCCACATGGTCACGGTTACACACTGTCTTTACCCGGGACCAAAAAATCCATCACCGTTTGGTGCAACCCAAAGACAGCCATCCAGTCTGGACCTTTTCCAGAGCGTTGACTGCTTCCAACTGACATCAGGCTTTAAAAACCTCCCTTCTTTTTCCCCTTGGGAACAGGATCTTCCATTACTTTTCTGCAAACATCCCAACATGACCTAGGTCTGTCAGGAATGTCTGCCCAATGCAATGGCTTTTAGTCTTTTCTTGCACTGGGGTGGTGGGAAATCTTTTAATCAGAAACTGAAAAATATCATATATACATATATATATACACACATATATATATATACACACATATATACATATATAGGCATAGGTGTAGGTATGAAACTCTGGGGACCTTGTTCAGTTCCTTAGGAGGGCTAAACTTCTCGCTCTGTAGCAGTATACTGATGTCTGGGTAGAAGGTGTTCTGGTGTTGCCACAGAAGAAGCGAATAGGGACTGAATAATCAATTGTGCTGTGAAGATTAATGCAGTATCAAGAGGAAAAAGACTATTTCTTGTCCCAGACCTTTGGATGCCTGATAAGCTACACACCACGGTGATGGGAAATGTGGTTGTGAATTCCCTGAAGCAGAGAGATGAAGAAGATGGACATTGCTAGCTCCTTTCAATAGCTGCATGACTAAACACCTCCTCTGAGGAATGGGGCTGCTGGTGGCACTGTGTTTTGTGCAGATCCCTGTTTGTGTGAGCGTGGGTTACATATGCACTGCCAGAACAAGCTCCTTCAGGGAGGAGACATGCTTTGTCTGTGAATCCTGATGGGATTGGGTGAGAGATATGCACTTAGCCCTGTCAAGACCAAAAGTCTTCAGTGCATGTGTGGAGCAGAACTTCAGGCATCTTAGTGGCGTCCCTGGTGCTAGGAGAATTGCAGGTAAAGACATGATGATATGAAAAAGGTAGTCTAAATTTAAACGCCAGATTTCCACCCAATTCCCAGTGTTGTTCTGTTTGCGAGCTGGGCTTGTGTCCCAGCTAAGTAATAGGAACTTCCTAGGCATAGACAGTATGAAGGATTGCAGTGACTCTTTCTAAATGCTGTGTCTTGGAATCTCTGCAAAATATTTGTTTTATTCTGGATTTGTAATGGTAATGAGAAACAAGTACACATGTCAATATGTAACATTTATTGTAGTATACTGCTGTAAGATAATTGATGCACACAAACCTATTGCTCTTTTTTTTGTAACTTTTTAAAAGAACATGGTGTGAATTAATGAATTTTTTTAAAAAAAATATTGAAACAAATAGACATTAAAAGGTGTTGCAAATTCCCAGTTTCCTCCTAAATCAGAACATTATTTAATTTATTACCTAAAATGTTTATAATATTTTTTTAATCCTCATGCACAACCAAATGGTCTTAATCCCATTTACCATCTCCTGTCTGCTCTCCAACAGTCCAGAGCCATAAAATCCTTCTCCATTTCCCAGTGCTAGTGATGTCAGATGACTGCCATGTCTATGACTCTAGACCTTAGCAGATCACAGGGCAGGTCATATGCAGTCATTAGCAGGGGTAAAGGAATATCCATCACGTTCTTGGACTTGAGGTGGACATATTTGCTGTGTTTGGCTGAACTCGATGTTGGCTGGAGGGATGTAGATGCAAAGCAGGTGAAATATTGATCGTGAGGGATGAGTTTGGAAGCGGACTTTGGGTTGATACCTAATTTGTACAGGAAAGTAGCAGGAGATGAGTTAAATCTGCAGAGGCCCAAAAACATAAAACCATCCCCGAATGACAACGGCTACTAATTTGCTGCAAGTCACTGCATCCTCATGGAGGGAAAAAAGGAAACTGGCAGCTCCCCGGGCCGCTTTGAGAAGCTGTATGTATGCTGTACGTATTCACAGCTCATCTCTATAGGTCTTTGTTGCTTCTCTGTGGTACTGTGAGGGTGCTGGGGAGCCAAGTCTGATAGGGCAGGAAAACGCCAGGAAAAGCGTTTTGACAGAAAAGGCTTGCGAGCCTCCCATGTGTGCTCCACATTGTCTATCGCGTGCCCTTTGATGTCGGGTTTGGCTCGTGGGAAGGCGTGAGGCTAGATCCTCATTCCAGGTCGGGCAGTGCCAGCCCCACACACCAGTCGCAATGACAGATAACACCCTACAACCTTAGGTGAGGATCCAACCCGTACCCAGCACACAAGGCAGTTTTAAAGTTTTGTCCTTCGTTTTTAGTCATGTTTTCTTACCCCTTTTCTTTCTTTTTGTATTTTTTATTTTTCTTTTTTCCTTTCTTGTCTTTTTCTTTTTTCTTCTGTTTTCTTATTTCTTTTTTCTTTTCTTTTTCTTTTTCTTTAATTTTTTAAATTCTTTTCGGGCTTGCTTTTTTTTTTTTTGTTTTGCTCCCCCCCCCCCTCCCCCCAATAACTAGGAGCTTGCTGTTTTTCTCGCTGCAAATGCGATTGTTTGCTCCCCGAGTGAAGCACGGTCTCGAATTGCTGCCTTGCCTGTCGGCGCAGACCGGTGCGCGCCCCGGGCGCTGCCCTGCAGAGGGACCGGCAGCCGTGCCCGGCAGGGAGCTTCTCTGGCCGCTGCCTGCCCTGGTGCCTGGCCCCAAACGCAATCCCCACCTTCCAGGCGGAAGGAAGAGCTGCTCAACGGCGCTGAGCTTCCAGCACACAGTTAGAGGAGAAAAGAAAAAAAAAAAAAAAAAAAAAAAACCCAAAAACAAAAAAAAAAACAAAAAAAAAA
>VZRL01003667.1:9891-20921 GCA_013397895.1 Origma solitaria | reverse complement strand
AAAAAAAAAAAAACCCCAAAAAAAAACAAGCGGAAAATGCTTATTCTTTTATAAGGAGGTTTTTGAAAACTCTGGACTGTCCCACGCGAATTTTGGAAACGAATTTGAGGCACTCGAGCGACCTTTGCAAAAGGAACATGAAGGAAAACCAGCCTCGCCTCCACGCAGTGCACCGAGGAGAGATCCCATCCCGTTTGCCTACTGTCAGCTGGGAGCTCTCTCCTTCGAACATTTTTTCTTTATTTTTTCTTGGGGTCTGAGGGGGGATTTGGTGTCTGCGCCTAACTCCAGACACCTCTAGGGTCCTCTGATAAATAAGATAGCTTTCTGCCGGGAAGCCCCAGAGGTGACGCAGCGCTGTCTCGAACCAGGCACTCGGGTCTCACTGCCCCAGCCCGCCCGAGCATGGGGCAGCGTCAGGGAAATCCTGTCCCTTTCCCACGGGATTAGGGGCAGGGGGCGGTGCCACAGCTCAGCTCTGGGAGGGGGAACCTGGCAGACCCCTCCGCGAACTCCACATCCAAAGGGACACTGTATCGACACCCCCTTACACCATATCGCATGTCCCACCCTGCCGTATCAGCAAACCGGAGCATTTCAGTGAAGCTGACACCTGCATTTATGCAGACATGCTGATATGTGGTTGCATATATATCGTATATTTGTGTATGATTTTATATTTTTAATATGTAAAGTGTATCTTTAAATAGTCCTCAGTTTGTGTTTCTTGCTTGTAGATCTTGCTTGCACATAAAACAAATGAAGGGAAATTACGGGACTAGCTCACTATTCTTTAAAAAGGTAACTAAACCAACTTAATCTACATTCTACTGTAATAATTTAACATTAATTAATCGTACACACGCAGGTACGCAGACGCGGAGAGAAGCCGCGCCGCCCAGGGAAGCACCTGGGGCAAGGGGTGGGAAGGAGGGTGTGTTTGGTCCCACCGCTGCTGCTCTCTGAGCTCTGGGGAGGGTGCGGTATTCGCCTTTAAACAAGAGCATCCCCTGGGGCCGCTCGCTTCCCTCCCACCCTGCCTGAGCCGCTGCGATGCGGGCGGCAGCACACTGCCCACCCCGCTCCCGGGAAGGGAAAGAGGAAAGGGAATGCACCGTGCGGGACGGGGCCAGCCCTGCCGGGGGGCAAACGGGGCGTACGGGAGCCTGCATCTCGCTGTGCCGCCTGCCACCTGCCCCGCGTAAGGCGGGGAGCTGGCAGCTGCGGGCAGCAAGCGGTGACAGCTCCCGCGGGTCACAGTTGCTGGTAAGGCCCGCCCCGGCCACCCGGCTGCGGTGTCCGCTGCTGTCGTGCTCGGGTCCCAATGTTCTCAACCTCGTTTGGCATCTGCAAAGAGCATTCTTTCCCTGAAGGTCCGCCTAGCTCTCGACTTAGTAGTCTATGTGCTATTTGAATAAATGGTACCACCGAGATGAAACGCACTCGTCGTCGGGGAGGGCACGGTTTACACTTATCCCAGGGCTCCGGCCAGCAGCAGGCTGGGAGGAGAGACTGCATGGCTTATGTTGCACCCCCACCGCAGGTCCCTCACTTTGACAGGACTCAGAGTCCTGTCGAGACCTGAGGAACGTCAGGGAGGAGGTGGCCCCATCCGCACGGACAGCCGCCCTGCTGAGATGGGCGAGTTGGCGTGTCCTGGGCAGGGACAGGGGGCCGGGGAAATCGCTCCCCCGGCCTGGGAATCAGCCTCTCATTCCCGCTTGGGAATGAGCCTGTGTCTCGGGAGCTGTCGTGGCACCGCACCCGCAGTTTCTCCCCGTGCGACGCACTCCACAAACAGCCCGCAGGGCATTTTCCGACGGCGAGGGGAAAAGTCAAATCAGGGTTGTGGAGTGTCCCGCCAAGTGCGCATTACCGATGCATTTCCCTTTCCCGCCGCAAGGTTTTAACGGGTTTTGAACGGAGAGCAAATGCGTAGCTGAGGGATGCTGCTAAGCTTACAAGGCTGAGAGTGCTCACCGGGGGCTGGGGATGATACACCTAAAGGTACAACCTGCACATTTGGTGCCCACCGACCTGGCGTCTAGATCTTCCCCGGAATTACTGCAAATTAAAGGCTGATTATGAGCTGAAGGGTACAAGAAGAGGAGCATCCGTATGCTTGAAGGGCTGGAGGGAAGCACCGCAGCGCTGGACTCCAGAGATGCTCTCGCTTTACGCCAGGGACAAATCCTTTGTTTTCTGGGGCCAAAAACGAGGGGAAAAAATTCCTTCAAGCTCTGAATGACAGCCTACAATGCCCACTGCTTCGAAGGCTGGGCACAGTCGGCCTGACCGCCGGGCATTGCAGGATTAGTTTTTCTGGGTGAATCTTGTGCTTCTCGGAGACAAGTGCTCTTGCTGCGAGCTGGGGAGACCCCAGTCGAGAGGTTTTGCTGGGGACCGTGTTTGCAGGTTTGAAAAGGAGTGGCAAGAAATGTTACCCAGGATTTTCCAGCCATTACTTCAGTGGGAAAATAGGACGGGAAATGCTTCGCCGATCGGCTCTTTCCTGTGGCGTGCGTTCGGTTATCGCATCGTCCCTGTGAGCTCAGGGAAAAAGAGGCCCGCTCCCTGCCCTTGGCCTTGCAGGATGAGTGGAGGCGCTGGGGCGAGGTCAGCTACCGCTGGAGCGGAGCGGCTGCTGCCCTCTGCCCACCACAGGGGCATCGGCTGCCGGCTGGAGCGGGCCGGGGCGGTATCGGCTGCCTGAAAGTTGAGAGAATCAACCAGTCTCGAAAAATATCCCCATTCAAAAAAAAAAATCAATCAGCTAGAGGCAGGATCCATTCCGTTTTTGATACACACAACCCCACTGTCCTCAGCGCCGTGTGGCTGCCCTGCCGCCCGGAGGTGCTGGCTGCAGAGCCCAGGCCGCATAGCTGACCCCCAACCAGCTCTCCACGCCGAGAGACTGGCATCTGATATATTACCCAGGGAGATGGAGGACTCCGGCAGTATCGCCCCGCTATTCCCCAAAAGGTATCCAGGGAATCCCTCCCTTGCCCGCCGAAGCCCTCTCAAAGTCAGCCCGACATGTTAGCCTAAGCACGAAGCATCCGAGGAATTTCCACCGGCGGAACGAGCCCTTTCCGCGGGCTGGCGGCGCTTCCCGCCGCTGCGGCCCGTCCTGCCCGGGGGCTGGGGGCCGCCAGGCGCAGCCCCTGCCGGGACGTACCTTTAGGCATGGAAGCGTTTAGCGGTTTCGGCGGTATTAACTCCTAACAGGGTGTGAAAAGTATTGGGGATTGAAAAAGCTGTGGGAAAGTGGATTCTTTCCAAGTCAGGCGGGCTGGAGCTTTGCTCTGCTCTACTGGCGGACACCTTGCGCTGCTCCTGCCGCCGGGCCCCCCGAGGAGCAGCCCCTTCCCGGCGGCTGGGAGCCAGACAGCCCGGCAGGTGCGATGCCCAACGCGGCTCGACCGTGAGCTTGTATAGCTGGAAAACACAGCATCACGTCTTGCCATCAGCCTGCTCGCCCCTGTCGCCCTGCCAGCGCCATGTCGCTGGGCGTGGGCGGTGCCGGTCGGTGGTAGCTCTTCGCAAGGGGCCCTGGCCTCGCCGGTCAAGGTCTTCCCGTCTTCTCTTGCTCCGGGAGCGGAGGCTGGGCCCTGCTCTGCCTCCTGCCGCCGCGGCCCCACACCGCTGCGCTCTTTCATCCCAGCCCCGCCGCCGCAAGCGGCTCAACTGGGTA
Source organism: Origma solitaria (assembly GCA_013397895.1). Classification (NCBI taxonomy): domain Eukaryota; kingdom Metazoa; phylum Chordata; class Aves; order Passeriformes; family Acanthizidae; genus Origma; species Origma solitaria. The sequence goes on along the minus strand of VZRL01003667.1, from coordinate 17,227 downwards.
GGCACCGGCGGGCTCGCAGAGGCACCCGGACAAAAGGACTCTTCTCCTGTCGGGGTTTTCTCCCCTGTTTTATTTTTTACCAGTACATCCATTCTTGGGGGGTTTTTTAAGAGTGAACGGTCCGAAAAATGACCATGGGACAAATATTTCAGACCTGATCAAATCGAATTAGCCGCTAATTAACACTAGTTCTAATTAAAGCAGATATTCACACCACTGCCCGGCCTCCCCGAAGGAACATCAAGATATGTCGCCTTGTGTCCGCACTCGGAGTCTACCTTCGCGCAGAGGGGGGGAGGTGGGTGGGAAAAACATCGAGGTTTGAAAAAAGATCTTAAGCCTCGGGTCCAAAAAGAGGAAAACAATGATAATGATAATGATGACAATGATAATGATAATAATAATAAGGGTTGGTTTCTCCTCGCCAGAGAAGACAGCGGATGGCCGAGGGTTAGCTCCTGATAGTCTGCGCTCGTCCTGGCCATGGCTGCCCCGGGAAGAGCAGGCAGCTGCAGGCAGTTTCCTGTCGCCGCCCGGCCTCCCCGCTCGCCCAGGACCGCCCCTTGGGTCGGTGGCCGGCGGGTCCCGGTGGTGGTACCCGAGTATGGGGTGGTGAAATCGCCGCCAGGAAGGAGCCTCCAAGGGCTCNCCCCCCAAGGGCTCCGGGGAGGGAGGGGGGGGGGGCGAGCCGCTGGAGAGGGAACCGAGAGTTGCATCGCTTACCTGGCTTAGGCAAAAGACAGAAAAAAAAAACCTTCTCTGGAAAAAATAAATACAAATCCTCCTCAAACACTCCCGGAGCTGCGTCCCTAGTGATGCACTTGGCCAGCGGAGGGGGAAAGGCACCGGCGGTGGCTGTTCCGCCGAGCCGGGCGGGAGCGGCTGCAGGGTCCGGCTTGCCCAGCCCTTCAGAGGAGCCTCGAGAAAAAATGACAGGCTCCTTCTGTGAAGAAATCAATTTCTAAGCATCAGAGAGAGATTTTAAACAAACAAAATTTTTTTTAAAGCCCCCCTCCGACCTGTGATTGAGGGACAGTTAAAAATAATTGCCCGTGTTAAGAGACAGGAGACCAGGTTACAGGGAAAACTACCTTCTTTCAAAGCCCGCTAATGGTCATACGATTCATTAGGTTACTTAATCCTAATAACCTTGCTAGCATCAGTCCCGGTGACCCAGCCCATTAAGCACCACCAGCGAAACCCTATAAAACAGGCAAGGGGGATGTCCAACATCTGAGCACATTTATTAGCATTATGTTCCTGAGATAACATGCCCCCGGCTCCCCTGCACACTGCTGCGAGCAGGCTGGGGAAAGAGGGAGCTCTGTGTTCGGAAGGGCTGAGCACAGGACCAGGACTCCGTGAGACGGACGGCTGGTCCCACCGTCACTGTCACACAGGCTCTCCCGTCCTCTCTACTTTCCTCCCCCGGCCCCCGTCTCCCCAGCCAAACAATAGCTACATTTGTGGCGAGCATTTTTTCCTTCTGATTAAAGCCAGGCAAACCAATGGCATCCAGAACGAAACGAAACGCAGAGAGTAACATTTCGATCATAAACGGGAGTTAACANGGGGGGGTGGGGGTGTGAGACAAAAAGTCTCTCTTACACCGAAACGTGAGAGTGAGTCATTGCGGTATCAGCCTCCGTGAAGGAGTCGGCTGTCGGGGGGAGAGGGAAAAGGGAAATGAGGGAAGCAGCAAGGCCGGTTCCTCCCGTGCCTTCCAGAGCTGCAGACAAACTGGACGCCTCCCCGGCATCTCCCTGCTAGGGTGAGGTCTTTGTAATTTACGACTCGCGAGTTGTTACGGCATTTGCCGCTGCTCGGAGCGGGGCTGCTCAGGGCACAGGCACATGCAAGCGATTAGAAGAGCGAAGGGCTCTCGCTGGCCGGGGAGGGACCTCTCCCATTGCGGCTGTCACCCCCTTCCTCCGGCCCTCCCTGGGCAGGCAGGTCCACTCCGCTCCCGGCTGGGGATTGCTCCCCGCGGCCAGAGTGAAACCCCTCCCAGGATCTGCAGAGAAACAAACCGTCTTCTTTGACTCTCTACAGCGGGAGGCAGCGGGATGGCGTTGCTCGCACGCTGGCCCCGCGCTAAGAAATGCCGGCCCGGAGTAACGAGGGCTCCCGGCGGACACCGGTCCCAGGCTCCTGCCGCTGCCCACCCAGGCAGCAGTCAAGGGCGGGTGGCAGGAGCCGCCGGGATAACTCCCGGTTGGGTTGAAGGTGACCAGGCAGCGTTCAGCCTCCGCAAAGAGCTGACGTGATCCCTCGCTATTTTCGCAATTGTTTTAACACGCTTGCAGAGATGAAAGAAAGAAAAGCGGCTGGGAGGGAACCGCAGCGCCCTGCCGATTGCCGGTGCTGCCGGCTCTGCGGAGGGTTTGCCGGTGATTAGCCCTGAGGGCTGATCCTGCAAGCCCTGCTCCCCGGGACTAGTGTCCGCCGCGTTCGCCGCGTCCCAGGGACACCGACCGCTGTGCCGCAGTGGGGCTGGGGGCGACGTGAGCCCTGCGCCCCGTCCCACACCTCAGCTGACAGCGATCCTGTTGTTAAAAGCTTTTGTCTTTTTTTGGTTGTTTGTTTTTCCTCAAGGGCTTTTTTAACTCATAAAATGTTGCTCTGGCTTGGAACTTGTCATAACAGGAGCCTGCTTTATTTATTGGCTTATTTATTTCTTTTACCAGCAACAATATCCCGATCACGGTCCGGTTGAAAGAAGGAGTTTCCAAAAACAAGAGGGGAAATAAAAGGGCGAGGGGGTGGGGAGAAGAGAGAGAAGAAAAGGGAGGAAAGAGAGGAAGAGGGTAGGAGAGCAAGACATAGAGTAAGCGAGAGATAGAGGGAAAGCTAGAAAAAAACAAGAAGGAGGGGAGAAACAAGAAATGGAAAGGGGAAAAAAAAGCAAGAGAAAGCAAGAACGCAAGCAAGAAAGAATGAAAAAGAGAAAGAAAGCAACCCACACATGCCAGCCTTTCAAAATTAAAACAAGAAGCCCCGAAGTATTCATTTTGGTATTAATACTATTTAACATTAAAAACTCCGGGAACTTCAAACAAACTTCTTGCAGGGAAAAGAAAGAGAAAAGAACTATTCTCTGGAAACCATTTGTTCACAGCTCGGACTGTGCCGTTTTGGCTTCGAAACAAAACTCGAGACGCCCAACCCTGTCCCTCCTCCCTCCAGCATATATCTTTTCAGCACACACTTTAAATTAAATATCCTTACGAGTCTTTCCAGAATGCCTCCTTGTGTATGAATTGATAGGATACAACATACCCCAGCTGTGTGCCTGGAAGTAGGAATTTAGCCCTTTAAGTGCCAGGACGACATCTGCGGGGAAAATAATTAGGGCGGCTTCACCCCCTCCACTGGGTGCTGCCGGCGCGGGAGGTGCGCGGGGCTCCGCGGGCACCCGGCAAGCCGCTGCACCCCCGCATGGCGCGGAGCCGCGCGGAGCAGCAGGCGGCCACTCCTTGGTCTGGGCGCAGATAAGCCCAGGAAAGAGCCGCCAAGTAGGCGAAGGAGAAAATGGTACTTTTTCTGACTCTCCCTGCTAGGTCTTTTAATTTTACCATGCTTTTCGTCTCACTGCTCAGCAAATCAAAATAAAAAGCAGATTCAGTAACTAGTCTCCACAGAATTTAATGAAGTAGCGAAAAGGTTGCCAGGGGTCTGCTCGGAGGTGTCCTGCTTGGGAAATACGGGCCGAGCAGGGACATTTTTCGTTCCAACAGAAAATTAATTCAACCTCGAAGATATTTTCGTGAACGTTTACTTAGTAGAATTTTCCTATAGCTATTTTGTCCGAGAAGAGTGCTTATCATTAAAAAAAAAAAAAAAAAAAATCGCAGGAAGCAATTACAGTGTAATCTTCTGTTTTGGGGTTTTCAACAGGTGTCAGAGCTCTCTTCGGGGAGAAGGAAATGCATATATATTTACACATATATATACACACACTCTTGTGTATGTGTGTGTGTGTGCACACCATTAAATAAAATGACAACTGCGCTTAAAAAAAAGGTAAATGAAAAATGTTAACGTTTTAAACACCTTCTATGCTTATACAGCTTACACTCCTCAGAACATATTATATGACGTTATCACGTTTCAATCTCTATTTTATTGTCACTTTTAATGAGATGTTGCAGTGGGAATCATCACTGCCCGTCTTTAGTAAGCTGTATGCTTTTAATATTATGTTTGTGTATATCTTCTTAGGGTTGGACAAGTAAAAAATACCTTTGTTTTCAAAAGTAAGAAAGACGCGCTAATAATGGCATTGCGAATGAGGTAACACTTGATATACATGGCGATGATTGGCCACCACAAATTAAAAAAGCATAATGAAGCACATGCTTGAGAAAATGAGTTACGGTTAGTTACTGTCCCTTCTCGCCTCCCTGTATTCAGTGCAATATTCCCTTCTCTCAAGAGCGGGGGGGAAATAGATTTTAAAACACCCGAACTCGTTGTCCTTCAGGGAACACCATTTCTAATAGCTGTTTTACAGAGGAGGAGCCAGTGACCAAAAAAACCCTGAGAAGTAAGCCCTTAACCCAAGGTGATGCGCAGCTTTTTAATCCATGCCCCCACATATATGTATACGTCCACATATTTCTACAGCTAGTGCTTAAATGCACCAGCAGCACATTAGTCTGGGCCACGGGGACGGAGTGCGTATAAAACCTTCACAGATCTAGTGATTTTAGGTTGCCACTTGTTTCGGGGAAAGTTTAAAAACTGTGTGTGGGGATAATTTTTCCATTCCTTTATCACCCCCGCTCGGCGAGAGCAGACGCCTGCCGCGCCAGGTACGGGCAGGGCAGAGGGAAGGGGCTCGGCAGCCCCGGGATCCCCGGCCACCGCCTCCTCCCGCCGGGGCATGTGCGTGGGGTGTGCCCGAGCAACTCCCACCGGGACACAGTCCGGCACTCCCTGCCCCTGCCGCGGCGCGCAGGGAAGGGGCGCACCCCAGCCTGCAGAAGCCTGAGCTCCAAACCAAACCACAGATTTGTCTCCTCTCCCTTTTACCGCCTGGACTCCCACCAGAATCAAGCCAGAACCGGTTTCCTAAGGACGAACTGCCTGTCTCAGAGCCCTTTAAATCCCAGCCCGGCCGCAGGATACAGCGCACACGAGGATGCTGTACGGCGGATGCTGTACGAAGGATGCCAAGACAGTCCCCACGCGGGGAGTGCGGTGGATTCGAGGAGAGGGAGCAGTGAAATACTGAAAGCACTCGAAGCAGGCAGCTCACCGCAGTGCCCACGGCAAGGGGGACTCCTACAGACACAGGGGGTCCCAGCCCTGGGTTGCTGCCCGCGCCCATCGCACACGCCCCGGCCAGTGCGGCCGCGGAGCTCCGGCAACGGAGATTCGACTTTGTTTTTTCCTTCCTTTTTAAAATTTTCCCCAAAAGTGCGGAATTCACATGCAGAAAACGGCAGCAGGGGAACGAGACGGTGCCCTGCCCCTGCGCTCGCCCAGCCGTCCCCCGGCCACGGCAGCTCCCTGAGCCTGCCTGCACCTCCCCGAGGATGGATGTGCTTCATGCCCTTGTCGCGCATGGAAACTCAGGCCATCCCGCGAGCGACGTGTTGCCTAAATAAAGATAAAATGTGCTATACATCACAGGCTTTCCCGGCTATTCTCAATGANAAATGGTTTTAAATGGCGAAGGGTCACGTAGAGCCATCCTGATCGTTTAGTAAAAATAACAGAGCTATTATAGAGCTGAACGAAGGAGCCAGGGAATTCACCCACACATGCTTCAATACTGTGCCTCGACTGAATGCACACGCAGAGGCAAATGCGTGTGTGTGTATATATATATATGTATGCATATATGCGTATATATGAAGCGGCACCGTTCCATGTGACCCCCTCAGCACGCTCTCATTAGGCCGTAAATACGTGCACAGATGACAGTGAGCGGTCCTGTATGGAGGGGAGGGGGGAACGCGGAAGGTCTGCTTGTGTCTTTGGGATGGAAATGCACGTAAAGCCTTTTATGAGAGCTCGGGAGACAGCAGTTGTTCACTAACCTACTTTTTTTTTCTTTCTTTTTTCTTTCTTTTCTTTTTTTTTTTTTTTTTTTAATCTCTATTGCCGAAAACTGGAAATAATTAAATTCTTTAAAGGTTTACTTTTGAAACCGTGGCTGGAGTAAACTATGATTCAGGTGTAAATAATTACCAAAGTCATGAAAGCGGCAACTGCTACATGTGGTTTATTCATTGCTCGCTTTTTTTTTTTTTTAATCGTTTGATCATTTTCATCCCTAACTGTCTGCCAAATTCACATATTTGTAATTTACTAAACTTTATCGTTCCTACCAGGATAGGGATGTTGTACATTAGTTTCCAGACCCATCCTGCCCTGCTCCGGTGAAGAAGCCTGGCTGGAACAAACTGGATGCTCCTCAAGAAGGAATAACGCTATTACCCCGGTATTAGAACTGAATAAAAGATGCTTCCCCGTTCATAAATGCTACCAGACCCACTCGATTTTAGACTCCAGAGAAGAAATAAATTATTAAAAGAAAGAAATTGTTTAAACACAATAGCTACTTGGCTAAATGAAAACAATCCCTGGGGCAAGACTAGCAGGGTTTGGCCAAAGAGCACAATAATAGAGAAGTATCCGTTAAACGAAAACCTAAGAGAAATAGGAGAAACGTGGATGTGTAATACACAGAATAGAAACTAAAGCCCAGGATTGACTTCATGCCTGTTTTCTTTAGCCTGGTCCTAATTTTTTTTTTCCTTTTGCCTACACTACAACTTCAACCCATTTGACTCTTCAAAAAGCCATGGTGGAAAAAGGCAGGAAACCGGACTTTTTTTTTTGTTGCCTGTGTCCTATTTAAAAAAAAAAAAAAATGCAGCATAGTAAGCCACCACTTGAGCATGTTCTGGTGTTGTAAAAGTGTTTTTTATCAGGCTATAAATTACTGCCACTCTGACAGAGCAGCCGGAAATGTAAATCACACCGTAGAGCTGAAGTTATGAAAAAGTTTGTTCCCTTTTCTGCGTCCCAGGAAGATCTCGGGGCTGCTGTATTGGGAAGGGAGGGGAAAGGCTTGTTTACTATTTTCCTCCTTTACCAAACTGTTGGCTCCACGGTGCCTGGGACTTTGATGAGAAAGAATGGACAATGTGCAGAGTCCCTTCCTATGACACCCAGGCCACCGCCACTTGGGAGGTCCTTTGGCCTAATGCAACCACAGCTAACTGCTCCCAACAGGAGGCTCTGTGGATCAGGCAGGGTCACAATTATACTTCTGCTAAAGGCAAGAGTTGCCTTTTTTTTAGAAAAAAAAAAAAAAAAAAAA
>VZRL01003666.1:0-13646 GCA_013397895.1 Origma solitaria | reverse complement strand
GCTGTAGAGTTGCTCAGCCTGTCATTTCTCCTGAAGGGCTCATTCATGGCAGAAGAGAAGGAAAAAGGAAAACAAATCGTCTAGGAATCTTGCACTTTTTGAATTGTACTTCTNACTTTTTGAATGGTCCTTTTTCCTTCTCACTGCTTCCTATGGGCCTGTGTTGTTTTGTCAATACTCAGAATGTGTGCCAAAATTAGACACAGACAGAAGGAGGCCTACAGAGGCCCAGAGGTGATAACCATACAAATGTTAGGTGATATTGGCTGTCTTTTTGATGTGCATGTTAGTATCCACTCACTAGTGGATTCTTCATTCACCCTGGAGAAGGACTCCATTTCCCCTGGGATAAGCGTGAAAAACCTGCCACAATGCATCTCCTTGTGCAGTCGCCTTTGCTTTGCCCTTTCTCCTCTGCTTTCTCTTCCTCATTTCTGTTCAGGGCCCTGTGAGGTGCAGAGAGCTTCTGCAGGTGGGGGGGGTGTCCAGGTGACATTCAGGGGTGCCCGTGGGATCGGTTGCTAGCCCTGCAGCCCTGATGCATCGCATACCTTGCTGTAGCTCAGGTCGTGCAGAAAGCAAGTGCTGAGAGACAGAGTTGTTGGCAGCTTTTAAATCACATGTTGCTGTTGTGGGGGTTGTTTCAAGTAGGGGGTTCTGGGAAAAGCTCCCTGGCTGTTTCAGCTGTTCTTGCCCAGGTGTGCAATCTTCTGAGACATCGTGCTGCTTTTCTGGGGAATGTGAGGGGGATCGGAGTGGGTGACAGGCAGGCCTGGATTGCAGAGTGGAAACTCAGCTACAGAGTGCCAGTGCAGACTTGCACCGCTGAACTTGCCCGCTGCCTGCTGGGGCTGGCAAAGAAGGGAAAATGCCGCAGTAACGACCCAGTGTCTCAGGGACAGCGACAGGGAGGTGACAAGAAACAGAAGCATGACATCCTAGGGTCTTCGCGTGCCAGAAATTTCAGAAAGGCTGCCATGTTAAACGGCCACAAATGAAGACTCTGAAACCCCTCTGTTTGCCTCTTGCATTTGTGTTTGCTTTTGACAGCCACAGCATCCTGTGGCAACGAGTTCCGTGATTTCATTAAGTACGGCTTGGAAAGCACCTCCCTTTGTCTGACTGAGCCGCCAGCCTGGTAATTTCAGAGTGTGCTGCCTAGTTCTTGGGTGGAGAGAAAAATCCATGCTTTTGGTACGTGCCTTTCAGGGAGCTGAAGGAGAAGGGACTCTTCAGCATCAAACAGCTGTCTGAGTCCCATTCACAAGTCCTTCTCAGTCGGCTTCGAGAGGTTTGCTTGGCAGTTACCGACGAGGTAAGAACATTGTGCTGAGTTGTCCCCTGTACTTCATGCACGGTGTGTGGAGTAGATATGTGCTTGTTCATCTCCATGTGTGCTCAGGGACTGCCTTCAGTTCTGTTTTTAGACCTTCTATTTCTAATGTCTGTCAGCGATCTGTAGGGTCTGTGTGTACATGTAGCTGTATTTCCTGGTAGGTCTGATGCTCTCATCTGACGCATCTGACGCTCTCATCTTTGAGCAAGGGGCCATTGTAATGCAATGTGCCAATGCAGAAACAGAGACACTAATTACGTTATTTGCCACAGTCCAAATGTCTGCCCAGGCTTTCCGTGCTTGTGCACTTCTGCTTTTACTGTGCTTTTATGGTGCTCTGGCCACAGCGACAAGTGGTGTTGTTTCCTGGGACTTTTGCCTAAGGGCAACTGGTTTCCTTCTCAAGGTGATTCTTACGTTTCCCCTCATGATTTCCCCAGGTGACCAACCTCCGCTCAAAGGTGTCTAACTCGGCAATTGTGACTCTGGGAGAGCTCTTTGTGGTTTTGAAGAAAGACATGGACTCTGAGGTGGATGAAGTTGCTTGGGTCCTTCTTCAGATGGTGTGGAACTCCCCAGAGTTCCTTCAGAAAATAGCCACTGAGACCCTGGGGATCATGGTGGAGAATGTGACTCCAGCACGAGCAATGACTACTCTCATGGACAGTGGAGTCCAGTCGGTTCTTCTTCTCTTAGTGATATTCTTCACCTTCTATTGTGTGCATGGGGGAAGGGAGGAGAGAGAGAATGGGAATGGAGGGAGGGAAGGGTCCTATATGCTGCATCTTCTCTGAACTCAGTGACTTGATTCCCCGATCAAGCTCACGTCTTTCCTCTTGTCAGCTACTTCTGCCCTCCTGCAGCCTATTAGTTCACAGAAGCATAGAACCATAGAATGTGCTGAGTTGGAAGGAGCCCATCTGGATCATCAAGTCCAGCTCCTGGCCTTGCACAGAACACCCCAAGAGTCACACCATGTGCCTGAGAGCATTGTCCAAATGCTTCTTGAGCTCTGTCAGGCTTGGTGCTGTGGCCACTGCTCTGGGGAGCCTGTTCCAGTGCCCAATCACCCTCAGGGTGAAAAAAGTTTTCCAGATATCTTGATAACCTAAACCTCCTCTGACTCAGCTGCCTGCTGCTTCCTGGAGTTCTCCCAGTCTGCCAGAGTTGCCTAGATGTGGTGAATGGTGGGGAAGTGAAAGCGCCTGCAAAGGTTAAGGATGGAGCCTTGTGGTTTTGTGGGAAGAGGGACAATTGCAATTGCAGCTGTGAGCGCTCTTTGATATCTCACAACACTAACCACAGAGGTCCTGGAAAAAATTATGCATCATCATTCTGCCATTAACTTGAGAAATACGGAGGCTACATGGTGGGGCCTGGGGCACATGAAGGGAAATGAGCTGCATGTGGCACAGCCTGCACAGCAGGTGCAGCTCCTGCCAAGAGGAGTCTTGTATGACTGTGCTGGCCTTAGAGCTCTACTTTCTATTTAAACTGATATTTCATGTTAGTCTTGAGATGATGAATCACCTTACAGGCACCTTCACAGGCCGACTGCCATGGGACAGCTGAACCAAATGCTGCCTTAAGTGTTGGTGCTGGGCCTGACAGTTCCCAACAGACACTCTCTAGAACAGGACAGCCTGGCTAAAGTGACTGCCACCCTTTCCTCAGCTTTGGAAAAGAGTAAAACATTCAAATGTCTCTCTTGCCAAGCCTCACAGAAGAAACGGGCTGCCTTGCTGGATACTGTGCAACTTCACGCCCCGCGGTGTTTTTTCCCCGCATTTGCTTTTTCTCAGATGTCTGCTGATTTGGGGATAAATGGGTGGAAATAGCCTCAATTCTGCTGCAGCTCAGTGTCATGGGTGCCCTCTGATGGGTCAGCATGAATCGTTTTTAATTTCGAAATAATTCATATTTAATCTATTTCTTTAATCTTCCTCAGAGTAAATTATGGGAAAGAAATTGAGCATCAGATGGTGCAGGGAGACTGAATTCCTCCCTCTTCCTTGCAGGCACTCCTTCTGTACAATGCTGACTTTGTGTTTATCTCAGGACAGAAGCGTCTGCAGATGTCCCAAGTTGCAGGGAGAACGCAGGCCTCCTTTGCCCAGCAATGACAGGGAGCATGCTCTGGCCATAGCCTGCACTGCTGTCCCTCCTTCTCCCTGTGCCCCAGTGTTCGCTGTCTTCTTCCCAGGAGCTGCCATGTCCAGGTGCAGAAGCGTGCGGCCGAACTCCTCCTGTCCGTGATGGAGAAAATTGGAGTCACGAAGCTCGCAGGCACAGCCAGGGCTGAAAGGCTGGCGCACGTGGCAGGGACTCTTGCTCAGGACTGTCACAAGGACACAAGGTAATGATCTTCATTTCACCTCGTAAAATAGGAAAACTGTTTGATGCCTGGCTATAAAGGGTAAAAGCACAAAAGAGTGGAAGTTAAAGTAAACGTTAAGTTCCCTCACTTGTGTGGATAAGGTTGATAGAGTCAACGGAATATGCTGAGCTATAAAGGACCCATCAGGATCATCGAGTCCAGCTCCTGGCCATGTGCAGGACACCCCAAGTGTCACTCCACGTGCCCCAGAGCATTGTCCAAATGCATCTTGAGCTCTGTCAGTCTTGGTGCTGTGACCACTGCCCTGGGTTGTCTGGGGAAATGACTACTGGGTAACCTGAGGTTGTTCTGCAAGAAGGACCATTGCCAACTTCCTGTGACTTGAATGATGCTTTACTGAGATCAAAAGATCTCCGATTAGCCAGTCAAACAGTTCTGCTTGGACATATGTGCATAACACAAAGCCAAAGTACTGGCCACTGTTCATCACTGAATGATCCCAAATATCTATTTCTCATAGAAGTTAAGGCTTTCCTAGAAATATTTCAGGGGTCTTTAGCCAATGTATTCAGTCTTTCTAAACCTCACCTGCAGGTTTCTATCATGCTGTTATTGGTGGCTGAATGACCTGTAAATTTCTTCTTGAAGAAAGTTGTGGTTTCCTAGTGGCAAAATCAAGCCAAAGCCCCAAAATGCCCTTACTTGGATGATTAAATTGCCATGAAGAGATGCCAAGAACACATGAGTAACTAGCTGCCCCTGTGCATACATATAGTATGGCATAATCAATAGCAAGCGTGAGGTGTTTTGTCCTGGCTTCCCTGGCAGTTAAAGAAAGGCAAATTATTGTGCAATGGCAGCAAGACACTGCTAAGAAGCACTGAAAACAAAGCAGATGCATTTTGCTTGTTCCCTGGGATCCTTCAATGCCACAGAAGCACACTCACAGTTTCAGAGTGAAACTGAGTTTTCCTGTTGCCCCATGTTCTCCTCTAGTCTCTTGTGTTCAGCTAACAGCACTGTGCAGTGGCAAGGGGAGGTAAATCTCTCTCTGCTGAGTAGGTAATGCCTTCTCATGCCAGGGTTGTGCCTGCTGAGTTTAAGGCATCAGCTTCGTTGGTTAACACTCTTATTTGGTTCACTTTTCTCTCTCTCTTTCTCTTTTTTCTTTCCTTTCTTGCCTTTCTTTCCTTTCTTTCCTTCCTTTGCTTTCTTTCCTTTCTTTCTTTTCTTTCTTTCTTTCTATCTTTCTTTATTTATTTCTCTCTTTCTTTCTTTCCTTCCTTCTTCTTTCCTTCCTTCCTTCCTTCCTTCCTTGCCTTTCCTTTCCTTTCCTTTCCTTTCCTTCCTTCCTTTCCTTTCCCTCCTTCCTTTCCTTTCCCTCCTTCCTTCCCTTTCCTTCCTTCCTTTCTTTCCTTTCTTTCCTTTGTTCCTTTCTTTCTTTCACATTATGGACAGGAGATGATGAAAATGTTGCTGAATCATCAAAAATTCAAAAACCTTCTGGAGCAATCTGTTTCCCCACATGACCTGGAAGATATTCTGAGAAGAATTAAGAAGCAAGTGCGTGCTTGGCAGCAGAAATGTCTCCTTTGTGCAAGTATTGTCACTGCTAATATGAGATCAAACATATCTAATCTGTCTTTATCTCATCCTTCTTCTGCTGAATCATTTTGCTCCTGGAAATGAACTGTCGATCCTCAGCCTGTTCATCTGCAGACAGCAAAGGAATTAATATTATTAGGGAAAAAGTGGGGGGTGGAATATTTTGAANAAAGATGTCCAAGGCAATCCTAATTACTCCAATGATTGTCTGTCTTCTGGGAATACTGCCCTGCTCTCTTGCCCTGTGGAGCTAGAAGGAGCTTGGTGAATTCAGCAGCATCCAGTGGAAAATCATCTGTTTGTTTTGGGGCTTTTGTGTTCCTTTTCATCTACATTGTGGAAAGGAATGTGCCTTTGTGCAGGAGCAGGGAGAATGAGTATTGAACCAAATCAACTTCCAAAACAATGGGCCACTCTCCAGAGAGTCCAAATTTTTCTGCTGCTTCCTTGAAGCAGGCTTGTTCCCTACCAGTTTGCATTATTCCCTGTATTTATGCTCAACACTAATGAATGTGGGATTTCCTAGTGCTGCTCAGTATGGTAGCACCCATACCCTGCCTTGGGTTGCAGAAAACAAAAGAGTTGGCATCACTGAATCTCTGACCTGTTTCCAGGGCGAAGTCTGTCTCAGATGGACACCACCTACACCGTCCAAAAGTCCAGGTCACATTACCTCCAGCTGTGGAAGAAACAGAGCCGCTCCAGATGCTTTCCAATCTCCTGCAAGCCAAGGCGTTTCAGACACGGATGGAAGGACTGGCACTCCTCCTTGATCTGTGCAAAACTAACCCCTGCCTCATCTCCACTAACATTGTCCAAGTATGTAGGGAATCTTCATTCCTCTTTTTCTTTGGCTCCTTTCCCAAGCCTGTAGCAGTACAGTTATTTTAGTGTGACTTGGCACTGCATCCTAGTGGTTTGGGACAGGCAGGTCCCTCTTACCCAGAAAAATTTAATTCAGTTCCAGGCTTCAGGACAAGTTATTTCCGTCCTGATGTATTCTTTTGGACGTTGTAAATTGATGCTGTTCACACAATGATGACAGAATTTTCTGTTGCTGTAACTTCTTCTGTCTCTTACTACCAGCTGGGTTAAGTGAAGGGAATCCAGCCACTGAAAGGGTGGCAATTCTTCTCTAGACAAAACATGGCTTTGGATGGGGAAGAGAGGTATCAGGCTGGGTTAGTTTAAACCAAAATTTTGGAAAAGGATACTTCCCTAACCTCCATCTTGTCTTGCACAGGCACCGGTCTCGTTACTCATTTCCGTCCTCATCCCTATTCCTCTTGGTAAAGANCTACTCATTTCCATCCTCATCCCTATTCCTCTTGCTGAAGCCTGTGCTCACCCTTCTTGGAGGGCCTTTTTGCTCTCTGGGAAAGGAGGAAAGTGGCTAAAGACACAGATCTCTTCCTTCTCCTCCCAGAAGCTGCTTTTGCCCTTTTTCCAGAAAATGGTGCCTAACAATGTGGCTGTCAAGGGACTGAACCTGCTCTAATGAGTGCTGTACAGCACATGAAATTTTACAACTCTACCTGTTAATTAGACAAATGGTCTGCATTCTGGAAAAGTTGATCAGAGCCCTGCACTTCTCCAGACACAGGCCCTGAGACAGACAAAACACAACTTGGATCTCCTCCAGCCATAGTTTAGCCAAATCATATTTACCCTCAGTACCTGAGGCAACGGTGTTGAAAAATGGGCATTGTAAATATCTGGTTCCATACTTTTATACCAAAGATACTGGTCTACATCCAGGAATGGGATTAATTTAGTGACTTAGAGGTGGAGAGAAACACCTTAGGAACTATTCTGTCCCCACCCAAACCTCTCAAAAATACATGAAAATCTTTCAACCGGCATGAGGTTGTGCAACCACTGCAGTGAGTAGGCTACAGGAAGACAGAGAAATTGTGCAAGCAAGTGCTGACATGGCAGAAAGAGTGCTCATTACTACATGCCTTCTTCAAACAAGGATATTTTAATCCGCTTTCATGTTGTTTGTTTTCTTCACAGATTTTTGATGCTTTTGTCCTGAGAATTGGCGATACACGTAAGAGAGTAAAACAACAGGCACTGGATGTGCTGGCTGAGATGACAGGCATCCTAAAGGATGGCTTAAACCCAGTGATCATCCGTTTAGTTGAAGGAATAGCAAACAACCTAAACTCAAAGGACTCCGGGGTTTATGCCACAGCTATGAAAGCGCTGGAAGAATCCATTGCTCACTTAGGTAAGGCTGACCCCTGACATGGACTCTCCTCAACTGTGTCTCCTCTTCTCAGAGTCAGGAGACTGCTGAGTGCCTTGATAGCTGTTGTTGTCTGTGAAAACCTCCAGCTGACATCCACCAGAAGCCTTAAACTGTACCTGTTGCTCTTTAATAATTGACCTGACCATTCTACAGGGGAAAAAAATCCTGGTTTATGAAAGATATTCTTTTATTCTTTTATTCTTTATTACCTGCCCTGTGCTTTTTCCATTAAGAAAATTTTGAATTGTCAGGAACAGCCACGATGAAAAATGCTTTTAGGCAGTTAAAAGTGGAATGTTTGGGTGGCCAGTTTTTCCCTACAGATACAGGCTCCTTGAATCCTGGGGACATCTAATGGGGAGTGCAAAGCTTCTTTTATTTCCACCATTTGGTTCTGTTGTTTGTGTCCCAGGACTTCCTGTGTTGAGAAGAGAAAGAAAAAGATAAACAACCAAGAGGCCCCAACCCAGAAGTGAGTGGGAATTACAAGAAACAAAGGCCTTGAAGAGTAAGTTATTAAAACACATCATTCCTCGATGTAATTGTCAAATTCTAGAGACCACTGTGGGTTGTCATGTGTTTGGAAGGAAAGAGATCCCACAGTAGTGGATGGGCAATGAGCAACACATAAGAAATGAGAAAGAACCTCTCTCTGCTAGCTTTCCAGCTCCATACAGTTCATAGGAATTAAACTGATGCTAGTTCCCTGAAAAATGAAAACAACACGATCTTCTGACTAATGGAAAAACCCCTTGAATGTCTCACCCTTTGGATGGGTTGTTTGTAAAGGTGTGAGTTCAACTAACTCACCTCTTCCCTTGTACTTAATCTACAGCTTCTTCTGAGTATGCAGCACTAGAGTAAGCAGCCAGAGGAAGAAGGGAAAGAGTTCATGGGATGCGATAGGACCTGGGATGCCTCTGTTCCAAAAGGAACCTCAGTGACCTGTTGGGCTGCAAGGCTGATGTGCAAAGCCCGGCCTTGGCAGTGGAGGTCTCTGCTCCCAGGCTGCTCACGGGGCCTTGGCCCAGGAGCCCCAGCAGAGGCAGCTGAGCAGCGCTGCCCCAGGGTCACTGCAGGGAGGAGGACAAGGTGAAGAGAAGAAGGTGAAGACTGACATTGCTCAACCTCACAAAGAGGTAAGGTAGGAGCTGGGCCCCTCTCTGGTGAGAGGAAGGGACTTGTGCCAGCCTGGAGAGTCCATGCACATTCCCAGGGAACAGTTCTGCCTTGCATGTGCCCCCTGCACTGAGCTGTGCTGCTCCCAGTGCCCCGTGTAGCTGTAGGGCTGCTGAGCTGTGGGGCAGGGAGAGGAGCAGGAGGGTGCATGTGCAGCTCAGCCATTCCTGGAAAGCACAGGGTTCTGGGCTCCCTGTTGTCCCACGGCAGCCCAGAGGCCAGGATGTTCCTGTGGTAGCTCTGTGGAGGTGGGTCAGGGTGTCCCCCTGGCCTGCTTCAAGGGACTACCAGCAGGAGCATGTTTCCCTGTGCAGATATTTGGAAGTTTCCATGAAATCTGTCCCATGAAATATGTAGCTTTCTATGCTTTAGGTTTGTATTGTGGCCTCTATTATGTTTTGTGTTTCCTCTTTGCAGACCTGACTGGCTACAGACATCCAAGAAATTTCCCCTGAACCTTTCTTTGTTCCTGTACCCAGAAAGCCCTTGCCTCCCATCCAAAAGAGCTCTTCCCTTCAAGCTCAGAATGATGCTGCTGCCTCTCCAAAGAACATTTGAAGAATAGGATTGATCCGTTAGGCTTTGTAGTTACCGATGTGCCGGCGGTGAGGGAAAGCATACGCAACCCAATATGAGTCATAAACATGCTTCCGCGTTTATTGAGATCGCTACAGGTTATATAGTGTTACAGTTAATTATGCTAAAAGTAACAAGCTCATTGGCTAAGTGTCAGAAGGCTGTATTTTTCAGTTCTATCCCATGCAGGGCCTTACTGCTAGTGAACATCTGTTCCACACAGAGCTCCTGCTATCTTATCTCCTCCACTCCTTACATTCCTGTGTGTTCCTCTTTCGTCTCTTTCCCACTGGAATCTGAAGATGGTACTTTTCCAGACGATGTTATTTTCCCAGTGCCTGTGCCAGGCCCTCGGCCTGAGCCAGGCCTGAGCCAGACACTCTCACAGCTTTTACACTTTACTTTGCTCGCACAATGCCTTCAACGATCCACAGCCTTGCATTTTCCGACACCGATGTATATATGTTCTGATATTTAGATGTCGTTTTCAATAAATATGTTTTGATGGTATCTTTTAAATTTTTAATTGTGTGTGTTTTATTTTGATGATATATGTTTTAAAATTTTAAACCAAATAAATTTAAATAAATGAAGCAGAGAATGTTGGCAGCAGGACCTGCTAGGCTAGAGGTTATCAGAGTGGAGCTCACTTGATGTACCATTGTCTCACCATATCCTTTCCTCGCTGGGCATCTCCTCTTCCTCTTTTGCCATGTTTTATTTGTGTCAGTTTGCTGCTGTTTATTTGGCATTGCAATGGTGCCACCAATTGACCTGTTTGGGGGACAGTGGACGAAAAGATCCTCTATAGTCTGAAGTTTACTATCTTGATGAATTCTATGCTCACAAAAGGCCTGAGCCAAGAAAGAAAGAGAAGTGTGCCCAAATCCCAAAGCTTTGCTCCTTTGCATGCTCAGACGTATCTGGCTCAGAGGTGTCTTCAGAATTTNAGAGGTGTCTTCACAATTTCATAGGTAAGAGGAGGACGTGTATTCCACTGGGAAAAGATGCAATGCTTTGGAAAAGACATCTGTATGGATGTTTACCCAGGCCAACAGTCCAACAGTGTTGTTAATTGCAACTTGTTTGCAGAAGGATGAGTGGACTGTGAGGCCAAAAACAGGTGACAAGGGTTTCTCAACTCTATACTGCAGCCTGGGTGCCATTCAGCCCAAAGTATTGGGATAATTTCTTACTTTGGACCAGTGCTTGGCAACATGATGAATTCCTGCTGTCTTCATTTGATAGACAGGTGTCTGCTAAGGAAGGTGGGAACCTTCCTTAGAACAGAGAATGTGAACCCCCTTCCCTCCGAATTATTATAACTTTGGAATCAAGGGCTCTCAGGCAAAAATATGGGAAAAGGAATAAGAGTTCTTTACTAGTATCTGTAATCAGGTAAACAATCAGTAACAAAAACAGTAAACAAGGTAAAAAACTAGTAAACAGAACCAAAAACTCAGTGGCAGATGTCCCTGGGCTGCCAGGCACTATCCCGTTTGGTGCAGTCATGGTCACGGCCAGCAGGGGCGCTGTTGGGCTCCTGGACCAGCAGGGCAGGTGCGATGACTCCCAGGAAGCTGCAGATGGCGCTGTGCCACGAGGTCGGATCTGTGTCACGCATGTAATGGCAGACGGGCTGGACCAGGGTGGAGCGCAGATGGATGGGGTGCAGCAGGGAGATGGAACGGCCAGATGGGCTCACCTGAGCCAGCCAGCAGAGGAGGTGGCAGGAAACTCCGCAGTTGTGGCAGGCAGGGCGCAGGGTGGTGGCAGGTAGGGCACAGGGTGGTGGCAGGCAGGGCGCAGGGTGGTGGCCGGCAGGGCACAGGGTGGCAGCAGGCGGGGGTCCTGTTCCGCTGCAGCGCAGCTGGGAGATGCACCCTCCCGGAGGGGAAGAGAGGACCGGAGTCCCATGCCCCGAGAACTCACCCACCAGGTAGAGAACAGCTAGTGCCAAGCCAGGCTTTTCTTCCTGCAGTTGCAGCCAAAGAGCAGAGAGTCACTTCTTTTTTCTGCTCTCTCCTCCAAGACTTGTGAGCCAAGTGTCCTGTTATCAGATCCTCCAATCTCTTGTTCCCGTGCTCTCCCAACCAAAAGCCTTTGTCTCTTTTGTGAGAGTAAATGGTCCTTAAGTATCTGGTCGTTTGTGGCCTAGCAACAGAATGGTAAAAATTCCACTTGCCCCCCTCAACCTTCAACACCTGTGTAGCTGGAACAAGCAATGCTGGGTTCAGCTCCAGCTCCTGGTGGACTGCATGATCATTGACATTGCTGCCTTTCCAGAAATTCTTTCACCAATTCCTTTCATAGTCATTTGAAGCTTTTAGAATTCCTATATCAATTTGCTCTGCCTTCAGGAGAAACACTCCACAGCCCAGTGCAAACTATAACCTTGTGATAGCAAAGTCTTCATGGTTGCCAGGTTCTGATGTGACAGAAGGAAATGCAGGTGAAGGTGTTGATTAGGTTTTCTGAAGGAACAAATCTATGTCCTGTGGCTCTGTATGTTTGCTTATATGGGTCGTCTAGTCCTGGCCTAGTACAGCCCAGGCAGGGTGGCATGTTGCAGGAAAAACTAGTCCGTGAGATTATGGGGTTGCCATCAGCAGCAGAGTGATTGTGTCCTTGGGGGGATTCCTCTGGAGACAAAATTAGGGACCCGCTCTGTGGAGTTACAGCTAGAAAGCAGAAGTAAGAGCACTGCTGAACTCATGTCAGAAGTGAACGCGGCAACGCTGTTAGGCCGCAAACCATGGCACCAGTGCGGTCTACCATGAAATAGGGAGTGTAGGAGAAATAGGGAGTGTAAGAGGAAAGCATGCTTGATATGTACCTGTACTGGTTAGGTACTGTACTGTACCTAAAACTGCTAGCTTTTAGTTTTCTTGTTAAGAAACATAGATACGGTTGTTACAGTGATTATTTCTTGCTACTGCTGAAAAGGTATAAATACTCAGATTTGTATCAATAAAATCAGCTTTTTGCACTCACGCAATCTGCCCCATCTCTACCGTCGCCGACCGTCACATGTCACAGGACAACTGCTGCCTTGTGTGAGGACCGGGACTGCTCTTTGGTGGTGGACAGTGAGCCCTGCAGAACTTTAGGATTTCGCCAAAGGTGAAGCTGCAGGACAAGCGAGAGCCTTCGGGATTGTGGTTAAGCCGCGGGAAGAAGTGTGAGCCACTCCGGCTGTCAACTGATCCTCTGGAAAAGAGGTGAGTCGCTACAGGGAACTATGGGCCAGAGTCAGGGGATGACCAGCCCAGAAAGAGATGTTTTCTACCTCATGTCAAAGCTGCAGACAAGCAAGGCAAATCTTTGCCTGCGCATGATTTAAAACTTATACTTAAATGGACTGCATCAAATCTACAAGGGGTAATTCAGTCCACAATTTTTATGGCAGATTTGTGGAACAGAGTAGGAGTGGAACTTTGGAATGCTGTAAAGCTGCTGCAGAAATTATTCCCTCCTGGAAAGTAATTTTTCAAGCTTTAAAATCTCAAGAAAGATCTCATGAAAAATCTCTTTCTAAAGATAAAGAAGATGCCCCCCCTTGTCCCCCCTCCACAGAAGCGGAGCCTCAAAGCTCTTCACAATCTGAAGAGACAATGTCTTTTCCACTCAAAACTCCAGCCCCCCTTGAAACAAAAAGGGAGAGAGGCTCCTCACAATTTACAAAAGCATTTGTTGCTGGCTATGGCCCAGCTGACTGGAACGAGGATGAAGAATACCCT
Source organism: Origma solitaria (assembly GCA_013397895.1). Taxonomy (NCBI): domain Eukaryota; kingdom Metazoa; phylum Chordata; class Aves; order Passeriformes; family Acanthizidae; genus Origma; species Origma solitaria. The sequence continues at coordinate 618 of VZRL01003666.1, read as the reverse complement.
TTTGATCCCGGACCCACTGATCCTGAAAAAGAACCAAATTTCTTTCCCCCCAACCTTCATGGTACCTGGGTCTGCTTAAAACAACAAGCGTTAAAAGAAGGGGGTGCAGCCTTTGCAACCGTAAGGGAGCTCCCTGCAACTTCAAAGGTCTGTTTCAACTGCGGCAAACGCAGTCACTTTAAAAAAGACAGCCCTCCTTTAAAAAGACATAATCCTAAAGCCATTCCTGTGTGCCCACGATGCCACAAAGGCCCACATCCTGCTAACTAATGTCGCTCTAAGTATGACTCCGAAGGTAGTCTGCTCCAAGGATGCCAGGGAAACTGCAACCGGAGCGTGGGACGGTGGCACCACGCTCTGACACAGATGCTTCAGCTGCCCTCGCAGATGCCAGCTCCATGGATGCCCTCGCAGATGCCAGCCCCGCAGATGCCCAGCGGGAACCTGCCTCACATCTTCGCCCAGCAACTGCAGACGGTGCAGGATTGGACTTATACACCTCAACCACAGTGACATTACGTGATTCTTCTGTTCATTTACTCCCTACAGGAATTTTTAAACCACTAATGTTTCAAAAAAGTGCCCTGCTTGTAGGAAGGTCCTCAACTAGCCTTCCAG
>VZRL01003665.1:3005-95552 GCA_013397895.1 Origma solitaria | reverse complement strand
TGTCTCTAATCCAAGACACCCATCTCCTGCCCCAGCTTCCAGGCAGCCCAGGAACATTGCTGTGCTGGCGGATGTGTCCTCATCAGCTGCGGCCCAGCATTCAGTGCCAGCCATCCTGGTCAAGAGTGGCAGCATGTGCAGTATCCTTTTGTTGTATTCCTGTTGGATTCCTGCAAGGGATGGATGCTGCTGCAGGAAAGAAATGGAAGTGTGATCATTGACCAAAAGGAAACACTTAATTAGAATTTATCTTTGAAGAGGACTGCACGGGTTACTCAATTTTAATGTTTTTAATTTTTGGGTGTTGCTGCTCTGTTCCTTATCTTCATCCCAGTAATAAGAATGATCACTGTTTCTTGTCCTGGGGCTATTGCTGCTAGGAGACACATTCATTGGTGTGGACCTCACTGCACAGCCAGAAGCATTCTGGACATGTGCAATGCACAGTAAGTCTGTGCAAAAATATAAAATGAAAAGTAGCACTGATAAATTCAGCCAAGGCTTTTTCCAGTGGTTTTTCCGTGAGTGCTGGAAAGAAACGTACAAGAGAACTTCATGGCCTGGGCGCCTTGGTGATATCATTCCTTAGGCTCTATATTTCTGTGTCCTAAGGCAGGAGAGAGTGAAAAACAGCTTATTCAACATTATTCTTATCACCATTTTCTCTGGCATTACCCTTAGTTTTTATCAATTTTCTTTATATCTGTTAGCTATGTGACAAATTTTTCACTTCTAAAAGCTTTTTACTTTCTTTTGTGAGACAGTTTAAGCAACTGTGATTCAAAAGACTGTAATGCACCAATAACAGGAGTTTTTGTGAAGTGTGCTTTTGATTTCCCCACCCAATTAGCTCTTGGCTTTGAGTTTGCTGATATATGTAGCAGACATTAGAGAGCATTTTTACTAGTTGGAACGACACAACTTGCTTGGGGAAAGAGCACTTCATGCCAGGGCAATGCCATGTAAGGATTTTAGGCTTGAGAATGGGTTTGAAAGGAATAAGGGAATGTCTTTACAAACAAACTGCTGGTAAGATAAGACCTATACTGAGAGGTAGAAGAAACAATGGGAAGGATTTCCATAGGAATTCCACTCATTTACTCACCTGAGACTGTGTTAATAAACTCCAGGAACAGAGACATAAGAAAAAGAAGAAAGGACAGTTTTGTATTAAGGGTGTCTGCATTAGGGGTGATGTATATTACTTGTGTCTGCATCAGGAGTTCCGGGAAGTCGATACCTCTTGAGTACCTCAACCAATGGGGAAAAGGGAGAGGGAACCTGTGGCTGGGAAATTAGGATAAAAAGAGGCTGTGTGCTCTGGCAGTTTGAGAGACCCCATGGGAAATGCCCATGACCTCTCCCTTTATCAATGAATAAAGTTACAGGACTCCTCTGTCTTCTTTTTTGACATAAACCTCTGGTGTTCACGGATTAATTTTTCCTGAGGTTGAGAAATGCAATGGATTTGTGCATTAAATTACCAGACACAACGTGCACCTGTGTCTCGGGGTGATTTTATGATGACACTCTCTTCCTGATCGACTGCTTTAACCCCCAAAATAAGTCCTGTTGCTTTAAAGTTGGGTCGGGGGAACTCCACAGGCTTTCTTCAAGCCCTCACTTCTCACGTGCTGGGGCTGTGTGTGTCTCTGAGCTAGCTCGGCTGGTGTTAACTCAGGCAAGAAGTTTTTCCCTGGACTGCAAGAATATCCTCTGGCGGCTTCTGTGGTTTCTTCTGAAACTCTTCAGCTTAGATCTTGTCCATCTGGCCAGGATGTACCACAGAAATAATTTCATCCACAAATAGCCTGGGTGTGCAGAGAGGATCATTCTGTGACACACCAGTTTTACGGGTTTTTCCTCCAAATTTTATACAGACAAAACCCTTAGAGATGCACTGTTTCAAAGTTCATTGGTCCAGAGTTGAGCAACCCTCAGTGTTCAGTTTCCCACTGGATCCGAATCTCCTCATTCCGATGTTAATTAGGTCTTCTTTCTTATCACTCTTTTCCCAGACCAAGTATCTCTGACCCACCAGGGAGTTTGGAGGTTTGGAGCTGATGTTCCGTTCATGGCCGCAGATGGCCCTTTATCTTTTGGGCTACTCCCAGTCTGTTGATGTGTTGAGTTCATCAGACTTCACCTGGTAGAACAGTGCCCTGGGAAGGAACTTAAAATTCCTTTTCCCAGGGTAAAGGAAAAAAACCCCTTCGACTAAAGTTATACAAAATTTTTAGACAAGTATATTTTCCAACAAGAGCTCAGGTTGTATTGGCTTAGAGACAAGTTTTGGGAGAAAATACTCTGGAATGAGTGTTTCCTCTAAGAAAAAGGGTTTTAGCAATCTCTTCCTGCTGATATGAAATAAACATTGGTATGTGAAAGTTAAAAAAAAAAAAAAGAAGTTTATTTGACCAAGTGTCCACACGACACGAAAGAAATTAATAACTGTTAGATATTAAATCTTCAGAAGCTTACCCACACACACCCCCACAGCAGAACAAACAAGCCCAGAAATACCAGGGGAAGGGAAAAAACTCCACTGGCCACGTGCTAGGGAAAATCAAGATGGCCAATGGCTTTTGTGTCCTGTGGTGGAAGAGGAGTACACAGAGCAGGTCGGGGATGAGAAGGAAAAAACCAGATGGGAACCTGATGAACTGCGATGTTGTTGGTCTCCTCTTCACTGCAGATGAAACGGGTGGATTTGAAAGTCCCTTCTTTCGCTGGCTCAGTTTTTCCCAAGGTCTGGCCGAGTTGGGGTGTCCCCATGGCTACCCCACAGGTTGGAGCCAGGTGGCTCCTGCTGATGATATGATGTTGTCGGAGGCTTTTTTGTTTTTCCCATGGTTTTGGTGGCACTCTGGGCCCTGATAGAGATGGGGCTGTTGGGCTGTGGTTGTTCACTGGTGTCATATTTGCCTCTCTGCTGTGCTGACCTGATCTGGATGTGTCTGTGGAGGCCACTGGAGCTTGCAGTCGTGGCAGCACCCGAGCCCACTCCGATATCCATGGGCACAGTGAGGACCTGCCACAGCTGATCCAATGCTTGACTCTGACCACTTGCAAAAGTATGCTCTATAAAGCACCCTTGCTTTTGCAATTCTTGGTGGATTCTGAGACAGCCAGTCAGCTGTATGTCTCTTAATGTCTTTTCTGAAGGCTGCACCGATTACCACAGCCATGGGGCCACATCCTCTGCTCCTTCCTCTCTGCTTTTCTAGTCTTTGACTGTGCCAGAGAAGTTGTGGAAAGGAGTTACTGGGTTTTGCCTATACATATTTCTGTTTGAGAATCTGAGTAGTCTGTAAATCAATCTGGTGTATATACATTCAACTTGGCTTTATTCATCTGGGTCTCTGCCACTGAAGTGGAGCAGTATCGGTCTGAGGAAGGAGCAGTGGGATATATGACGGCTAAGTGCCATATGACATGGCCATAATCCATGCTGAAATATGGGTAATTTCTTAAAAAACAGAGAAATTCATGCAATTAGTTATGGTGTTAGTGAAGCCCAGTATATTGAGTTCACCCATTCATTCTGATTGAAATTTCAACTTGCTTGTAAAAGCCTTCAAAGTGGTACATGACTTTTGGTGGCAACCTGTTGTTAATCTGTTGGCAACTTTCCCTTCATTTTAAGGAGAAATACATGCCCAGCACAGGCTGCTGTGAAACTGCTGCAGCTCCAGCTTTGATTGGAAATGAAAAACAGAGAGCAGTAGCTATATCCGAGTTGTCAGCAATATAAAGCAAAGTCAAAATTCTGTCTGTGTTCCAGGTTGCCATGGCCCTAATGTGTCCAGCTGATATGAATAAACATGTTCAGGTTCTCTATGGGTGGTGGATCAGAATTAAAAGCATCCCAAAATTACCTTAATAATGAAACGTCTAGTAAATGTACATAGTCTCACCCGGGAAATTGTGTACAAATAGATACAGAGTCACACAACGTTTTACTGACCTGCTGCACCAAAACACCTCTGTCTCCAGTGTGATTAAACAAGTCAGTGAATTCACCTTGCAGCAAGTGCTGGGACTTCTCCAGCTTTGATGACTTTAGCAAAACCTTCAGAAAGAAAAGGAGAAAATATGTTTTGTGTGTCTGTCTGTATTGGGAAGTTCTAAAAGATGACGAGTAGTCTCTTCGTATGAGTGTGCAGGTGAATGATCAGCTGAGAAGTGTCTAACATAATAGTCATGAAGATGAGGAATGTTTGACGGTGTTCTGGGCATGGCTTAGTGTGAGGACTTAGTGTGTAGATCTCAATTCATAGTCCAGTATGTATGTGTGTAAGTGCTTTCCCTGCTCTTTCTGCTGAGGACAGGCAAAGATGAGGAGTAGACTATGTAATTTGGAAAGTATGTGTTGCTCCTTCCCCGGTGATGAAATTGTTCTGCCATGTTTGTGGCTTTATCCCTTTTTCTGCTGTGCGGACCTGGGCTGTTCTGTCTTCAGGGATGGAACAGCTCCCCCGGGGCTTCTGGAAGATGCTGCAAGAGAAAAGATCCTGAGGCCATTTCAGCCTTCACTAGGATACTGAATGGGCATCAAAAGCTGCAGGAAGAGTATCTGCAAATTGCAGCTTGATGTAGTGGGTTGCCCTGGCTGGATGCCAGGCACTCACCAAAACCTCTCTGTCTCTCCCCTCCACAGCTGGATGGGGGAGAGAAAATACAGCAAAGGGTTAATGAGTTGAGACAGGAACTGGGACAGATCACTCAGAAAATATCATATGGGCCAAACAGGCTGGAATTAGAAATATTAATTGAATTTATTATTAACAAAATCAGAGCAGGATAATGAGAAGTAAACCAAGACCTTAAAAACACCTTCCCCCCACCTCTCCCTCCCTCCCAGCTCTACCTCCTACTCCAGTGGTGCAGGGAGATGGGAATGGGGGTTACGGTCAGTTCATCACATGTTATTTCTACTGCTGCTCAGGGTGGGGAGTTGGAGGCCTTCCCTTGTTCAGTGTGTGGTCTTTCCCACCGGGGACGGTCCTCCATGAGCTTCTCCAGCCTGAGTCCAACTGTGAACTGCTGCAGCGTGGGTCGCTCTTTCATGGGGTCAGTTCTTCAGGCACAGGATGCTCCAGCCTGAGTCACAAGTCCTTCCAGCAAACCTGCTTCAGCATATGGTCCTCTCTCCATGGGTCCACAGGTCCCTGCCAGGACTCTGTTCCTGCATGGGTGTCGCAGTTAAGACAGACACGACACATAAAAAACTCATCACAACAGCTTCTTGGTCAGAGAAAAGGAGTTACTCTTTATTTTACAAGGCCTCTTTTTATACTATTTCTAACATATATGTCACACATCCATTGGCTCTCAATTCACCACCCCACAATATCATTGGCTACCTAGAGTTAGAGCAACATCTTGCAATAACACCAGCTGCAAGTCTCTTATTATCGTTGTTTATGGTTCTTGCTTGTTTTGAGCTGGAATTGATGCCTGTGAACCGAGGCAAACTAACAGTTCCCGCTGCAAGTTAGTTCTTACTACAAGCCAGCAGTTCCCACATGTGGGTCCCCCACGGGGTCACAGCCCCCTTTGGGCATCCCTTTGCTCTGGCATGGGCTCCTCCAGGGACTGCAGGTAGATCTCTGCACCCCCATGCCCTCCATGAGTTGCAGGGGCACAGCTGCCTCACCATGGGCTTCCCCATGGAATCTCAGGGCAATCCTGGCTCTGGTGCCTGAAGCAGTTCCTGCCCCTCCTCCTGCTCTGCCCTGGATGTCTGCAGAGCTGTTCTCTCACATATCCTCACCCTGCTTTGGACCAAATTACAGCTGTGCAGTAACTTCTTTTCTTCTTAAATCTGTTGTCCCTGAGGTGTCACCACCATTTTTGTTTGGCCCAGACTCGGCCAGCAGTGGCTCCATCCTGGAGCCGGCTGGTGTTGGCTCTACTGGACATGGAGGAACCTTCTGGCAGCCACTCACAGAAGCCACCCCTGTAGGCCCTCCATACCAAAACCTGTCCAGACAAACCCAATACACTTGAAAAATGGTGTTTCTTTACAACTTCCACCAAGACTACTGGTTTTGTGTTGTTCTTCCAAAGTGTATCAGCAGCAGGGTTTGCATCCTTCTGCTCTGAGTATCTCACAACACATGAGAGTATGGATTAATGTCAGGAACATACTCATAGCACTTGTTTGTCATGGAAGGAGCAGGCAACTCCCCAGCCTGCAGTTGCACATATGGCAAATATGTTTAGATATGTTTTTCAGTGATAATTTGCTGGTTCAATGTAAGTTGGAACAGTCGCTATTCCTTGGGCTACACTGAAAAAAAAAAGCATCGGCAAACACAAATTCTTCCTTCTCTCTTTTGCAAATGTTGCATCAGAATTTAAGTGTGATAACAAACTCCGTAAGTGTATGGTATGAAGTACTGCTATGGCTAGTTGGAGTTAGGCCTTCACAGCCACAGAAGTTTAGTGTAGTTAGCAGGCACTGAACAGCAACAGCCCTCACAACTTGTTAATTGATCTCTTATCACTGAAGTGCAGCTGTTGGTTCAGTCATTGCTGCTCTGTTTTCCAGCAGAAATTTAAGTATGTCAAGATATGGGAAAACCCAGATAAAGAAGTAAAAGCCACTCTAAACATTTTTGCACAGTAAAACTTGTTTATGAATCAATAAAACTCTGAGTTAGGGTTTGGATGTTCTTCATTCTTACAACTGTACTTTGGGAGCCAATGAGCTGTTCCAACATGTACCAGAAATGGTGTAAATGCTCCCACTGATTTCCAAACAGACTTTGGATCAACTCCAGATGGTTGTTTTAAACTCCTACAGAGAAGATCCTGATCCAAAATTAAAATGGGAGCAGATGTTTGTTCCTAGTGCCATCCTGGCTCTGAAATGCTGGAGAAGGAGAATACTTTTTTTCAAAGGGAAAATATTTTCTTTAATTCTCCCTGGTCTGCCACATCTGGTAGAGCTACAATCATTACACCTTGGGCTGTTGTTTTTGTCGTATTAAGACTGAATTTTCCTCACCTCCATTATCCATGCACCAAAATCATGCCATGTCTCAGAGAATTTTAAGTGAAAATGCATGTGTTGTGTGGTAGAAGCAAGCCCAGCAGTGAAATCAAATATGCATTCCTGAATTTCCCAGAAAACAGCAGGATTCTTGAGATGATGCCTGGAACAACATTGCTGATGTTCATGTCTGGGGACAAAATGTGAGCCAGTAAGTTAATGTCACACAGACATTTAGCAAAGGTCCCAACAAATAATTTGTGTACACGGCCGTCATTTCTAATATGACTTTTAAAGAGAGAGATAAAAATGACAAGTCTGTGGCATGCAGAATTTGCACACTGTTGCAGAAGGCAATTAAGAGCAATGGAAGGCTCTGGAAAAGGAGCTCCTGCAGCCAGTGGAGCACACCGCCTTTCAGGGAGGATGTCACCTCCTCACACTGTCCCCAGGGCATGACCCCCCTACTGCAAACAAGTGTCCTGCAGGCATGGACCAGCTCACACCTGCACCAGGGAGGGCCCTGTTGGTCCCTGAGATGGATGCAAAGCACATTAAAGCTCCAGCAGGAACGTAGCAGCCACAGAGCGCAAACACGACCCAGCTGTTAGTATGGGTGGGTTGGTAGGAGAAGGTGCTTTGTAAAACTCAATAAAAGTGTTTACGTAAGAGCCGTGTCTCAGTCGTGCCATCTTTCATGGTTGCTGCCCAAAATAGCATTCCTTCATCTCTCTGCCTGCTTCTTTTGCCCTGAGAAGCCCAAGTGAGCACCCAGCAGGGCTGATCAGCTGGGCAGCCCCACAGACGATGAGCAGATCCTGATGCAACAGCCTGAGCCTTGTTTCCCGACAGCGCCCAGAGCTTAGCTGACGTGTCTGTTCCAGGCAGTGCAGATTGCACACTGCACCCTTTATTCATGCTGTTTGCATCATGGCTGGGTTTATTTCTGCTTAAGATACTTGAAAGAAATAATCCCCACCATGGGCTAAATGCTGTGTGACATCTGAAAGCTTCAGCTGACGGCACTGATTAGAAAGGGAGGCACTAGGAGAATGTTTCAGCCTGCAAAAGTGGAAGGTATGGAGAAATAAACTGATTTAAGCCAGATTTAATTTTGCTGCAGGATATGGCTTTGTGCTGTAAGTTTAATGATGAAGTATACTATTAGTCATTTGACAAACTTTTGGGAAATGGGACCATGAATCATTGATACCTTGATTATAAACTTCTGATGAAATAGCATCCAATATCTTCCACAGAAATGAAGGAATACATCTGTTTGGTCTTTCATTTCTTACATAATTTTCTAGCTTCAAAAAAGGCAGAAAATCTGGTTTTTATCAAAAACTAATTGTCACTGCAACTAGTACAGTTACCAGTAACTACATTTACTAGCAGTAACTATAAAAGCAATTTTTTTCTTGTTAATTTCTACTCTCTGCTGCAGGAGAGGCTAGAACTGTCATCCCAGCCAGCAGCAGTATGGCATTGAGTAAAAATGTTGGAGTAAAGAGAACAAAATACTAGCCTAGAAGTCTTTGAGGCAGCAGCAAGGCTTTTTCTGCATTTCTGTACAACTTAGCATAGTAAGGGCTTGCTCTTCATTGGAGTTTCTAGGAACTTCACATATTTTTAAGAAGTGCTGCTAGTATAGTCTGCTCACACTCTAACAGCAGTGGTGCCATTTTTGAACTCTTCTTCCATTTATACACAACTCTAACTTTGAAGGAGGGAAATAGCATATATGGATGAGTTAGAATTTGTGGAGCAGAGAAAATTGAAAATAGCCACTTGAAAATTTGAATATCCTCATTTTGCAGAATAATTAAGAGCCTTCTTGGGTTTTTTGGGGTGCTTTTTTTGAGCCAGCCCAATTAGAAGGCACATCTAGAAAATGCTCAGCCTGAGCTGTGGCTCAGGTAACTTCACTTATGCAAAAGCAAAAGACAAAATAATTAGTAAAGATGGCTGGGGTGGTTTAGTGCTCTTGGATTTCTCTGCAAACACTGTGTCGAGCTTGTGCTGGAGATGACTGATAGCTCCAACCTGGAAGAGGCTGCCAGGCTTATTATGAACTCATGAGTATTTTATCATCACAGCCAAGCATGGAAGGGTGCTGGGAGCTACTGCCTGACATTCTCACCTCCCTGCATGTTCACAGGACGAGCACAAGGAGCCGGCATTGTTTCTGGGCCTTGTCACTTTAGTTGCACAAAATTCAGTCCTTGGGACGATGGATTTTCCTGCAGCCTTCACCTGGGTGTGGGCAGACTGCTGGGGCTGTGCTGGGTCTGAGCACTCCCTTAAAAACAAGGAGTTTAATTACATCGAAGTGTGGGAAAGGGGGAAAAATACAACAGTGGGAAAAACTATGAACTCTTGTGCCTCTCTGCCTTTGAAGCTGAGAGTGTGAAACAACAGCCTTGCATTAAGAGCTAATCTGAAACCATGAATATATGGATCAAATTATCTTAAGGATTTCTTATATGAAGGGGAGCTGGTGTGACATTCATAGCTGTCCCCCTTCTCCCAGCCCTTGGAATATGTCATGAGGGTCCTACAGAAAATCTTAGAAAATGAAGGTGAATTTCTCTGCTTTTCCAACCAATGAGCAAGCGAATTACGCAGACTCCAGTGGTGATTAATGGAGGAACGGAAACGCCCATTGCTCTCCCATACATATGATGTTAACAAAGGAACAAACCAAATCACTCTGCTCCTGATGATGAAGAGAAAACCTTGCAATGCAGTGTTAGGAAGATGATGCAGTAATGGCTTTGCACGTATGAGCACACACTGGAGTCACAGCAGTAATAAAACTTGATTGCAGCACTGAACCTTGATTGGATTTGCCACCGTGGGGTCCTTGTGGAGGGAAAAAAAAAGGTTGAAAACATACAGCTACAAAACAGGAAAGCGCATTAAGTGAAGCTGTAACATGTTCTGATGTTCCGATGTAAATTCAGTGCAGTGTTTGAAAATGAATTAACAAAAAAGCCTCTAAGTCTGAAGTGATATCAGGTTGTCCTGAGGGAAACCAAAGTGACAGTGAAAAAAAGAAAGAGTCTTGGGGACTCTGCTGCTGCAATGGACAGTGCGGGGCTGGGCAATGGGGTTTCACATCAGATCAAATTAGAGCTGTGAGTTTCTGCAACATTTTTCTGTTTTTCGTGTTCCTGTGCCTATCAGAGGAAAATGTGCTGTCCTGCTCTGTGTGTGAGAAAACTGCAGTGGGAGCTCCAAGGCCAGGAAAGGGGTGAGCAAGAATAAGTCTGCTTTCATGGCTCGCTGCTGGATGCTCACATGGATGCTTCAGCGAAAATCAAAGTCCTAATTCTCAGGGAGCAGCTGTGTGTTTTGCATGAAAATCACTGTGTAAAGTGCATTTGAATGTCCACCTCTTCCATCCCTGCTAGAGAAAAGCTGAGATTTACCTATTGGCTGTCAGATGCTGCAGTGCAGAAGCCCAGGATTGGCTTCCAGGTGTTGAAATAGAATTTTATAATACCAGACTTGGAATTCAGGGTCAAACCCCAGAAGGAAGGGCTGGGACTTCAGACACATATTTCCTTCATGTTTTCTGTTGCTTGGTGCAACAGAATCATGGCTACCGTGCTGGCTCTAGTAATTATTAGAAGATTATAAGAAATGTAAATATTAAAATCCACACTTGGATTGTGAGGCCCATTCCTGGCTGCTCAAAATGACGTGGTCCAAACCTAAGGAGACCCTTTGTAATTCTGGGCCTTCTCTTTTTACCCCAAAACCACAGCAGGGTTGTGGTTTGAAGTGGGAATGATCTTTTTAATGAAAAAAGGTTTGGTTTTCCTTGTGGAACAGAGGATCCAGCAGCTGCCTTTTGAATTGAATGTGTATCTGTGTTAATGCCTACCCGAAAATCTTCTGGAAATGCTCTCAGATGACCTGTGATCTAGAAAGCCTGTACTGATTCTCATGAAGCTGAAAATGTTGGGATCTTTTTCTTGCAAAAACAAGAAAGGAGGATAGGGGAGAGGGTATCTTTTGTCTTAGCATTGATTTGAAGAAGGATGCTTCAAAATTCTGTCATTTCCCCATGGATAGGGAGTTCCATTTTTTCAGTACTCTAGATGAGATTTTGCAAAGCTTTTAGATTTGCTAGGAAGACAAAGGCACTGACAGCTTTGAAATGCTTGAATATTACAGCAACAAGGTCTTAGAAACCTCAGAAGACTTTACATGGGTATATGGTATAGCAGCTATTCTCTCACCACTAAAAAAGAAAAGCAACTAACTTGGTGATAAATGTCTGTGCTTGAAACAAATGTTCCCATAATCACCTTGTGATTCTATTAGTGGGTGTTGTGAATGTTATTCATTCAAGTACAGGAATCTGACTTAAATTTTGTGATATATGGTCATCCCTTCAAATCAGAATGCAATAAGCCCACCAAAATAGTTTGAATTTTATCTGTCTCTACTAATAAAATATATCAAACTAGGTGAATTTGAAAACTTGCTGTTCCCCTTGTAACAACGCTCCCCCCTTTCCCTATGCCAGCCTCCTTCTCCTCCTCCATAAAAACGTGCAGTTTAATTTACATTCTGTTTGAACTTTGGGGAGAATTCTTCCTGGAACACAATAATCCTCGGTGCTGGTTTTGTGAAGCAGCTGTGCATATTTAATTACAAGATAAAGGGCATCGTTATGGGGTGGAACATCTACCACTTAAAGATTAAATAGTCATGGCTGGAGAATTTGTAAACTTTTGGCAAGGTATGGCTTGATGCCAGCGTGGGAGGAATCACTTGTTGTTTTTGTGTTGTGGTAATTTCTTAGGAGCAGTGGAGGCCCCAGAGCCTGCTGGCCCTGGCTGTGTCCCACGGCATCTCATCCCCAGGTTCTCATCCCCAGGCTGCTGCCAGGCTTCTCCCCCTGGGCTGAGCACACCAAGGCTGTGGTGAAGGCTGATGTATCACACAGTGTTCCCAAGACTCAGGACTGATGGGCAACCAGGCAGCAAACTGTGCTTGAATGCAAGGAACTAAAGTTGCTGCAATGGCGAAAATGTTCCAAAGCCAAGAATGGACCCTCAGCCCACAAATTTGTATTTCATTGCTGTCTTGGTCCTTTACCCCGAATTAAGAGGTGAATCAGATAACTTAGGAAAAATAGTCCTTCCCTAAAGGGGTCGAGTTGAGAGTTGCTAAGCAGCTGCAGCGCTGCTGTTAGAGAATGGTGTTTACATGTAAAAAAGCAATTGTAATTCTGACATTCAGGTCCTCAGCTCTGAAGACCCAGCTACTTTAAAACTTGACTTACAAACTCAATTATCTGTTAAATTAAAATCACTCGTGTTCAAAAGTTGAGTGCTGCTTCCTTACCCAGAAAATCAAATTTGTCTTTAAATCATTATGATCCTTATGTTTTAAAGACAATACAGTACTTAAAATTCTGTGTGCAACAACTGAAGCATTTTGAGGATAAGTAGAAAACTTAGAAAAAACATTAGTATGTTTTGTTTACCTCTTTAATTTGTTTGCTGTTCAGTGTGCAAGTTTTTTTCTTTTCTAAATCTTTGCAGCAAGAAGAGAATTTGTTCTGCTTCTCTAAAAAGGGATTTTTACTGCAGTTTTTCCCCTGTAGCACTTGTTTATGTGGCAGAGAGAACAATGGTGAATGAGCAAGAAAGAGAAATTTCTTTTCTTTAGAGATAGATTGGAATAGGGAAGGCACTTTTTACCTGAAATGTATATTTTCTAGGATGTTTACTAATAGCAATAGCTGTACTGCAGAGGTCTCCAGAGAGCCATAGGACTGGTGGCAGCAGTGTTTTTTCATGGTGATATCGTTGCATCTACTGAGAGAAGAGAAAAAACTGAGACATGAGTGGAAGGGAAGCAGTTGGGATCCCTGGGAAATGATGTTGCTGCTCGAGAGCGGTTCCCAGGTGGTGATCAGGCAATGTGGGCATGAAAAATTCTCTAGGTTTTCTCTCCAGAGTCTGGCTTCTAATTGAGATTTATTGGCATAGAAAAGTTGCATAAATAGGACCTATAAATCTTCAGAGGATTCTGGTCTAAGAATTTCCCTTAGGATTTGTCTCAGGTTGTTTTCTCTGACTGTCAACGGTGTTAAATGAATTTGGCCCTGTACTGAGCTTGGATGGGCACAAAATGCATAGATGGGAATTTCAAAAAAGTGAAAGCAGAGAGTGGGTAAAAAAGTAACAATTCATTTATTATTACTGAACTCATGACTTACTGCTTCTCATTTTGATGGATTTTCAGTTCCAGGACAATTGAGAGGTACAGCTTACAAACTTCTCCAACCAGAGGTTCGCCAATATTTTTGTCACCAAAATGTTTCATCAGCAAAATAGAAGAGCAATGACTATTGCTGAAAGAGTGCTCTACACATGGCATAGTGTTTGTACAAGGATTAACTTCCTATGGATTCAGGTTCTGGCAGAGAAGACTATGGCTATGGCTTTTGGTGGGGGAATTTGATCTTGTCAAGTTTGGCTCCACTTGACTGTTTTAGTCTCCTAATAGTGACCTGTATTTTCTTCCTACTCTTTGATTATATTTACTTGCTTTCTCTTTGACATTTTCCCTTCTTCACTATAAGAATAGTACTGGTGAGTTACGTCTTTAACAGATCATTTAAAAACTGATGAAAAGCAAGACTGTACATGTGCAACCTAAACTCTTCTATGTGCCTTTCCATGGCTCCACTTGCCTAGCACTGGTTGTCCACTGGGCAGAAGGGGCACATGGCAGGGCCATGGTTTCATTTCCCACCCTGTGGCATCAGGATAACATCCTGCATCCCTGTGCTCATGTTTTGTGATGCCCCCACCTACTGGGACACTCGTGGCTGCAGATTGTTTTTTTCTCAATTGAGTAGTATACTGCAAATAATGGAGATTGCATTTTGGTCTGTGTTGCTTGCTTGGTCATGAAATTACCATCTGTTTTAGACGAATAAAAAATACATATTAATATTGATGGTTAATTAAAAATAGTATTTAACACTTTTCAGCAAAGAAAGACATACTGAATTATTCAAGGTTTCATTTTGCATTCTGAAATAGTGAGTGCTCATGTATTAATCATGCTTTATAAGTACTGTGGAATTTCCGGTTGCTTCACCGTTTGTATTGAGCCCCACAGTGAGCATGAATGGGGGGACAATAAAGCAGAAGGGCAGCTGTGGCTCATGGTATTGCCCTGTTACCAGGTGAGGTACCTTGTTAAATATTCACAGGAGAGACCTGGTCCCTGAGTCATTCAGGAAGTACCAGGAAGAGCAGAGCCTGGCTGAGGATCTCTGAATTCAGCAGGGAGCTTTGCCTCTCAGCAGTGGTCAGTACTGGGCAAGGTGCCTGTGGGCACTGAAGCACTCCAGCGGCTTGGAGTGAAAAGGGTGTAGGATGCCTGCTTGTCCTTCCCAGGAGTTAGTCATGGCTTTTTGGAAAAGGGCTGGGATGGACCAAAAGGTTTCACTTTGGGAAATGCAGCCAGAAACATTTCCATTTTTTGTGCTTGCTGGGAAAACTGATTATGTTAGCAGTCAAAAACTCTGTGAGGAGTAGGGGTGGCTGGAGGGGAAATGAAGCCTTAGGTCTGCTACTTGGACTTCTCCCCAGTGAGGCTCTCCAAAACACAGTTAACTCCGTGTAGCATTTAAATATAGACGTGTTCTTGGCTTTTCCTTGCATGTCTCTCTAATGGGCAGATGACCATGGACTTGTGTTCTTTACCAAGCAATCCCTGTGGGTTTTCTGCAGGAGAAATCAGCAGCAGGACAGCATGTTGTAATCCCTTCAGCCAGTTTGAACAGAAAGACATCTCTCATTGCCATGACAGGTTCACTGAGCGATCATTTGGGAACTCCTTCAAAAATTAAAAACCACTCTTGAAATATTCTAGGCTGCTGTAAGACTGAATGTATGTAGCCTTCATGTGCTGAAATAAAACTTAGTGCTACTCTAAGTAACAGAAAGAAAATGGCATTTTCAAATACTTGCTCACCAGATCTAAGTGTGTAAGGTAATTCAATATATTGTGTGTAAATATAACAAGTATAGTGGGAGAACAAGGGAGAGAATATTTTCCAGATGCTCAGTGGTTCAGCTTAAAACATCCTGGTTGGAAAGCACCTCATTTTTCCCTAGGAAATGATCAACAGTCTTGTACTTTCCATATGGAGAACATATGCCTTGTATCTCATGGAGATGTAACACATAGTTTGTGGATTGGACCTATATCTAATTCTGATTTGGGATATGAGAAAGCATGAGCAGTTACACTGGGTGTGCACATAACTCTCAGTCCTCCTGCACAGAAGTCCCAGCAAGAGGAATTTTTCCTGCTTTCTCAGGGGCTGTATTGGCCCCTGGTTTATGTCTGTGCCTGGGACTATGCAGTGATGTTGAGTTATGGTTCCCTATGTGAGCAGAGATTTGGTTTAAGCACTTTCCCTCCCACCTGTACCCGCCATGATTTATGGCTGGGATCAGAGAGGGATGTTGAGCTGCAACTGTGGGCTGAGCTCTGGCCATTTCAGGCCTCTTAGGCAAGGGACTGGCTTTGCTAATACAGTTGGCAGTGTTCCAGCTTGTAGGCCTCCGGAATACATTCTGCAAGAAGTTTGCTTAATGAGGAAAAATATCATGGATTGGAGGGAAACAAAGAAATCTAACCAGAACTGTGGAGGAGATGCACCGGGCTTTGTGATTGGGCAGAAACACCAGTGTGGCCATGAAACTCTGTAAATGAGTTGGTTTTCAGCAAGTTGAGATATGCTTGTGTCACTGTGCCCTGGAAAGGCCTGCAGCACTGTTTAAATTAAACAGGTCTGCGGTCTTTCATCTTTGTGGTCTTTTGGAGAATTTGCTGTCCTTTCCAAGGAAATTTCTCCTGAGGCTCAGTGTCTGCCCACACATGCACCTCCTCATGTCCGCATGCACACAAACCCTGGTTTTGCCTTTTCTGTTCCTGGGTGAATACAGCCCAGGAACCAAGGTGATATATTATGGGATAAATGCACAGCCACAAACTGCAGAACTCACTTAACATACCCAAATGTCTTCAATTAGGACCTGAATGTAGAAGTAGATGACCTGTGACTAATAACTCACATGGAGTTCGTAAGCAGTTAAAATCAGTCAGTTGTCTGCTGTCCAGATTTCTTCTGGGCTCCCTGGAGTTCTTCCCTGGCATTCACTGAAAGGAGACAAGCATCATGCTGATGAGTGATACAAACAGAAATAAGAGAGCCCACAAGACCCTCCAGCCACCCTCTTTGTGAGGAGGAAGGCATGTGACATCACCTGCCATGGACCAGTACTGTGTGTGAACTCTTCCTCCCTTCCATGTGAGACACATCTCCTCTTCCCAGGACATCCTGTGGGACAAGATCCTGCCCAGGAAACACCATTAGCCTATAGATGTGTGGAAACTCACTTATGTCTGAAGCTGCGCTTCTGGATGCAGAAAAGCTTTGGCCTGATATTGGTTGTGCAAATGGTGAGAGTAATAGGTGCGGAGAGGATCAAAAAGTCTGGGCATTTGTTTAACAGACATCCAAACAAACTCTTAAAGCTCCTGACTCTGGACTTCATTTCACATGTACATATACATATATATATATATACACATATACCTACGTACATACATACATATATGCATTTGTGTCTACACACATGTGCATCCACTGACTAGAAAAAAAAACCTGGGGAAAGAGCAACCTCCAAAAACTCCAAGGGACTGATAAGTAGTGGTACTGCTTTTAATGAAAATTAAAGGGCTGGATGTATGTGGAAGCCAGTAATAGGACAAGGCTGCCTGAATTCCACTGTCAGAGAGTACAGTATACAGAACAGCACAAGAAAAAGGGCTAAATTTGAAAGAAGACACTTTTCCGTGTCTTAAACAAGGCATAATCCTCTAAACTTTGAGTAGGACTTCTGGAGAGCAGCACTATTGTCTTTTAATATTTTTTTATTAGAATTAAGGAAAGTCCCCACCATGGATGTGTCATGTATATTCTAGGCTGCTAAATTTACTGACTCCAAGATTAATTGTTATATACTAACTTGAAGTGTTTAGATCTTGCTGACATCTTAAATTGTACAGAAAAAATGCCATGCATATAAATTGTATGTTGACATTTCTTTCACAGGGGTAGTTGTCTAGCTATTGGTAGCCTGCAGAGCAAAGACTTATCAAAAAGAATCACTTCCAGTTCTCATTTGTTGAAGTTAAAGAGCCTGAACAAGTGAAAATTTGTTCATGCTCTTTAATCCTCGTATTATTGCAGTGTGAAAAGTCAGCATATAAATATGAGGACACTGAAAAGAAATCAGTAGGATAACATATTAGAAAACTGAGGAATGATTTCTGGACAAGATGAGATAACCTTCCAATAGAATACCACTTGTTAGCATTGGGTTTTTTTTCAGCTCTTTAGAGAGGTGCCCATTAGAGCTAGAAAACTTTTCTCTCCAGAATTAACTACTCTAACAAACGTAACTTGTAAATAAATAAAATCAGATCTCATATGTTCTGAAAGTATGTTCTGGGCATTATGATTCAACAAGACTATGTAACTTCTCTATTTCTACAGATGATCTATGGGGACAGTCTAAAATTCGGAATAACCAGAAACTGATGTTTGATCTGATCAAACTGATGTTTGATCTTTATTGCTTTTTTGGTTCATCACAGTGACCTTGATGAACAGTCCTTGTGATGAGCATGATACCTTTCATTTTCCTGTCTCTTATCACTGTTTCCAATGAATTTTGTGCCTTGCCTTCTGTTGCTTTTTATTTATTGTACTAAATGCTTATTTTACTCCTATTTTAAAATCAAACTCCTTTTTATTAGACTGTCATTAACATTCCTGACAAACAGCTCTCCCCTGGCAGTACAGACTCATTCCAAGTGGGAGTGACCAATACAACACTCAGGGGAAGGTAATTGGAGTAGGCTTAGGTAGGCTTTATATAACTGATTTTCCTCAGAGATGAAAAATTAATAACTTTGTCTCTAGGAGGTAAAAGGTAGCCATTTAAGTTAAAGGCAATTATTATATTACACATCTGGGCCACCTGATGTCCCATGGGAAAAACCAAATGCCATTATAGTATGCTAATCATGACTGGTAGCTGGTGGCTATGGACTTTGTATAGTGACCTGAACACTTCAGGAATGGCATAATCGCAAAATGACTCCTCTGTTTCCTACTCTGACTGGTAGCAAAATCCCATGAGCCTCTTGTGCTGTGTGGGAGAGGCTTCAGATAACACTGAGGACTTTGTAAGTTGCATTCTAGGCAGTACTCATGAGAGGTATATCTTGGGTTTTTTTCCAAACCCACTGTGTTTTTCTTTGAATAGGGAATTCCTTTCCGTTGATCATCTTTCGAACACACGGCATGAAGAACTAGGAATTTATGTTCAGAAATACCGGCTTTGGTGGGAGATCTTGAAGACACTTGAAAGACCAAGCTGCCCTTGTGGCAACGGACGTTAATAAACAGATGGGCTTCCAATTGTCTCAGACTCTATAGAAATAGATAATAATAATCCTTTCTGTAGAAAAGACTCTCTCTCTAATCCCTTTTGCATTAAGACCACCACACTGGTATTTAGCTTGCAATGATACGGGTGAACCTCAAATGCCTGGGGAAGTATGTGAAACTTCTGGGTCATTTGTCTGGATTAGTCAGACTTCCAGCCTTTTAATAGGTTCTTGAAATTTCGTGGTGTGAAAAATCATTTAAAGGTACTACTGAACTGTGTTTTTTAAACACAGACTGGTTTATGCATCTAAATATCAGAGAAATTTTCTGTAGAGCTGCAGGCTTAAGTTCTCCTTCCTTTTCAGGCAAGCCAAAATCCTCTCAACTCGTAACTGTTCCTGTTACGTGCTGAGAGCTGCAGGTGCAGGCATGGCCCTTTGTCACTTTTACATCAGCATGTGGGGTCAGGCATTGTTCTTCTATTCCCTCTCTCCGTACCTTGTGAGAGCTGAGCAACCTTGCTCACCTGGAGCATGCAGAGATGTCAGTAATAAGGATTTTCTTACATATTGGGAAATGCTGTGAGAGTTAAGAACAAGGAGATACCCTAGCATGAATGGCATGGGAAGGCATGGCAGGAGGAGGAAGGCTTTGTCCTTGCCTGCTTTTTTGTCTGAGAATTTATTTTTGAAATCTCATCCTTGGTCAGTATCTGCTAGCTCACTCAAGATTTTACACCACACAGTCTGGATCTTGCTCCTGAACATCGCAGTTCCCAACTGACGGACTAAATCCAAATGTCTTTGAGCTGAGCTTGTGCTTCCCAGGGTTTCAGGAGGTGGCAGCTCTTCTCTAAACTGCCTTTCTGCTTTTTATATGTTTGGTCCCTGTTGAAGGTTAGGAGGAGCAGAATTTTTCTGCATTCTGTTGCTAGGTAACCAACGACCAGGTATTTGAGGACCATTTACTCTTTTGTAAGAGACAAACGATGTTGGCCAGGGGTGGGGAGGGGAGGAGAGATCTGGCCATTGATAACATCACTTGCTGCCCAGACTTTGGAGAAGCTAGAGTGAGCGGAGCTGCTGGTTTTGGGTGCAACTGCGGAAAAGCCCGGCTCTGCACTGTTTTCTCTACCTGGTGGGTGAGCTTTTGTTTGGGAAAGGTGTACGGAATTCCAACCCCGTTTTCCCCTCCTGGAGGGCACATTTTCCCGGATGCACTCGCAGCTGCCACTGCCCTGTGCCCCACCTGCCGGAATGCACTGCCACAACTGGGGAGTTTCTGCCACTCTTGGCTGGCTAGCCCAGGTGGGCTAGCCCTGCCGCTCCATCTCCCTGCTCTGAGCTCCCTGCCCAGCCCGTCCTGCTCACGCCATCCCTGCCCCGCCCCTCCCCCATTACCCAGTGACACAGACCTGACCTCGCCCCACAGCGCCCCCTGCAGCTGCGCGGGAGTCATCGCACCTGCCCTGCCTGGCCGGGAGCCAACAGCGCCCCTGCTGGCTGTGACCGGGACTTGCACCAAAGGGGAAAGTGCTTGGCAGCCCAGGGACATCTGCCATTGGGTTTTTGGTTTTGTTTATTGTTACTATTGTTGTTATTGTTTGTTTGCCTCTAGTGGATCTTTACTACTAGATACTTGTAAAGAATTGTTATTCCTTTTCCCATATCTTTGCCTGAAAGCCCTTGATTCCAAAGTTACAGTAATTCGAAGGGAAGGAGGGTTACATTATCCATTCTATGGAAGGTTCCCACCTTCCCTAGCAGACACCTGTCTTCCAAACTAAGACAGTCCCTAAAAAAAAAAAAAAAAATTGTCTATGTCAACATTTTTGCTAACCAATATAATCTGTGTACAGTATGAAGACAACCTTAGCACCAAGCCAAAGGGATCTGTCACAGGTTTTATTTAGCATATACCTGGATTCCAAGTGCTACATTAGGGACGTGTCATACTTTGCCAATGAACTGGTTAAGACAATTGTAGTGTCTTTGCCATGTAAGAAGTACAAAGGGTTTACATAAATAATAGAGAGCCTGTCAGCCTTTACAAGAGTCCTGTGGTGCCTGGTTGTAAAGTCTTTCTGAGAATGCTTCTGAATGTGTTATTCTCTCTCTTCAGTTCTTCCCTCTCACTGATCCAAGGGAAAATCTCATTGTAAAGTGACTTTCTGTCCAGGTGGATAAATGTTCACTGAAATTGGGTTTCAGGCTCTTGATCCTCTAATTAGAAGCTCTCAGGAAAGCCAGAAAGTCTTTCTGTGGCTGAAATCTGGGGTGGAATTAGTAGGGAAAGACTGACCCTTTTTTTTCTGTTCAGTGAAACTTCTGGCACCTTGTCACAAGATGACACATCCTACAATAAGACTTTCAGAAATATCCTTGTATCATTCAAATGTATTGTCAGGTCTAGCTGACCCTTTTTTAAAAAAAGCTGTTTTAGGAGCTGAAAGCATTTCCATTCACTTCCCTGACACTGAAGCCTCTTTTTGAAGGCAGGCCAGAGTAGCAGTTACTGCTTGGGCTAGGAGAAATGTCTTTTGCTGCTGATCTGTACTTCAAGGTTTTCCACTCAAATGAGTAACTTCACTGAAACATAATTTTTACTAGGAAAATGAAGAAAATCGCATTGCTTAGGCAGCATCATCCTGCACCTTCAGAAGTGTGCTGTTGGCAAGCCGTTTGAGGCAAAAGGGCAACTTTACTTATGACATTGCTATTGTGAAATGTCTCACTGATCATCACCAGTAACTGAATCACGGAATCACAGAATATGCTGAGTTGGAAGGGTCCCATCAACATTATCAAGTCTAAGTCCTGGCCCTGCACAGACACACCAGTAATTCAACCCTGTGCCTGAGAGTGTTGTCCAAATGCTCCTGGAGCTCTGGCTGCCTTGGGGCCATGACCATTCCCTGTGGAGCCTGCTCAGTGCCCCACCACCCTCCGAGGCAGGAACCTTTTGCTGATATCCAACCTAAACCTCCCCAACACAGTTTCAGCTGTTGTCTCAAGTCCTACTACTGGTCAGGAGAGTGAAGCCTTTGGTACCTGCCCCACCNTTTGCTGATATCCAACCTAAACCTCCCCAACACAGTTTCAGCTGTTGTCTCAAGTCCTACTACTGGTCAGGAGAGTGAAGCCTTTGGTACCTGCCCCACCGCTGCCCCTCGGGAGGATGTTGAAGACCTCAATTAGGACTGACCTCAGTCTCCTCTTCTAAACTCTTAATGAGTTTGTGCCGAGCAATGTCATTTCCTCTCAGCATCAGCTTTCTGTTCCCTGATCACCCCTGGAACCTCCTCCTCTTCCAATGTGATTCGTCTTGCTCGAAGACGGCTGACCAGAACTGATCTCAGAAGCTCTCAATACATCACATGCATTACAGGATGTTTTCACCATTCTGAGATTGAGATCTTTTGCCTTTTCCTTCTTTCCCATTTGGCGAATTTCTTTTCCATGCTTCTGTTCCATTAGTTATACTGCTTTTACCCGTAATAACCTCCTTACCATTCCTGATACTTGAGACAAGGGATCTGTGCAGTATTTGAGCCAGGGTTAGATTAGCTTTATTCTCAGCTCAGTCTGCATCATTAGTGGTCCTGTTTCACTTATTTTTTTTTGTATCACTAATGGCCTCTTTTTTATAAACTGAGAAGAAACCCTTTGCCTTGGCAGAAAACGTGATGGCCTTTTTATGTTAGGGGAGAGGGAAGGGGTGGTAGCAATGTGGTTTTAGAAGGGTTACCATCCCTCAGTTTCTGACTTGGTGAGAATCACATGAATTGTGTAGCATTAGAGCTACCCCTCATCAACTGTGACAAGGGACCAGAGTGACCACTTAAGATTGACTGGATAATATGTAGTTACATCTCTGCAAAATGGAAGCAATTCACCTTTGATGCTCTATTTTCCTAGGTGTGAAAGTCTCAAAGGATCAGAGATAGCAAGGAATTATTTGTAGCAACTAACACTTTAAAAACACTTTACTACTAAAATCATTCTCTCTTGTATTTGTCAGAAAGATTATCCTGGTTTCTTTTTCTTCCTTTGACTGCCACTTCATGTCACTTCCTTATTTGTCCAAATAAATACTTCAGTACCTTGAAGTAATGCCAATACCTTAAAAAGAGAGATCTTCCTCTCATCTGCTGTTCAGTGAAACACAAAACCACATTCTTTATTGTTGGAGCCTCTCCTCACTAAGGGGAATAAAATGAAAACTCTCACAGGCAGTCAGAAGTAATAAGGAACATTCTAAACATTTGCTAGGTAAATTATAATGCATTTGTATTCATCCAGCTGAAATTGTCACCATAGTTTTGATAAAGAAATGTATTCTTGTCTCACTTTATCTGGCTGAAGTACTGTATATTTGAATGAATTTAAATAGCTTTTGTTGCAGCTTATGAGCTTCTGTTTTTTAATATGGCAGATAAAATCATTGAGAAGAACTTCTTACTTTTTGTTTATGCCAGGCTTAGTGTCGTAATGGGAAATTCTGTTGCAGAGGTATTTTTATTCTAAAAATGTTAATTTTGCAGGGATAATGTTACTTGAACACTGCAGCTGATAACTACACTGCCAGTGATGCTAAAAATACGTCAGGAAAATGCCTCATTTTATGACATGAGGACCTGAAAAACATTTTGTCTCCTGGTTGTTTCCCTACTGTGTGAATTCCCAATAAAAATGGATATCTCTTGCAAGATGCCGGTACTGAGTTAATGGCTGGACTCAATCTTAGAGGTGTTTTCCAAGCTTACTGATTCCATTCTTTCCATGGCCATTTTGGGGATCAGCTTTTCTGCAGTAAAGGTTGCATTAATGTTAAGTGTAATTGCTCTTTTATTTTTTTACTCTTTACTGACTGACATGGTTACATTTTCCCCCCAAAAATTAATTGTGGAGAGGCCTGTGTATTTCTGTTTGTTTATCTATTTCTTCCCTGTAATTTATTATCACTGAAAAAAATGGGTAAATAATTCATAAAAGGCAAATATAGTAATTTAATGAAATTTCAGAGGGTTGAACACACATGAATTAAATTGTCAGGGTATTCATTACAGGTTTTTAGCAAGAGGCTGGGATAGAATGACTTACATTGCTGAGCCTATGGAGAGGAAAAGACCCCAATCTGATTTGTCCCTGTAGTTTTAGATGAGGGTCAGGAGTCACCTGCAATCTCTGTGTGGAATAGGGAATGAAGGCTTTGTACCTCGCTTCTGTCAAATTTCTACTCTGCTTACCTGGCTGTGGGCAGGTCAGAGCAGCAAGCCTTTCCCTCTGATCCAGACCTCCAGAAAGGAGCATGGTCCAGTTGGGCACAAGCTTTCCTCATTGATCCACTCCACTTTTAAGCCTATTAAGTCACTGAATCTATAATAAAACTGTAGTGACATTTTACATGCTGAGCAGATGTATTGTGCATCTTACAAAGCCTGTTTCTGCAAACTGCTGTGTCCTCAGGTCTCATTGACTTGAATGGGGCATTAAAAGCAGGAGTAATGATGTAGAAGTCATTTAATAAATGTGAGGTGTAATTTTGATAGTCTGTTAGGAATTTCTGCTGTCCTGACTTTGTTGGAGTGGAGAGGGATACAGTTCTTACTTATATTGTGTGAGAAGTTTTATGTTTTGTACTAGCTTACTGTTAAGACATGGATTATATGCTGTGGAAAAGCATGCCATGACAGGGAGAGTGAGTTCATATGGAGACTAAAAAGTAACCTGTAGGAACAAAGGGTAGATGGACTGACAGAGATATGAAATTGCAGAAGTCAGGTTTAGGATGATACCAACTGAAGGGACAAGTATGAGGTGCTTCTCATTATGGCTTTCTTGGTATTGTCTTGGGTATATAATTTCTTGGATATTGTACCTGTGTATGGGCATTTTCTGTCCACCTTCCCTTCTCCCTCAGAACCTGCTGGTGAGAAGACAATTCCCACCTTCCGGCAGAATGAACACAGTGTATGTGCTGGGTACATAGGCACTGCTGAAACGCCCTGTGGCACTGGGATACAAAGCCAGTGCTCTTCTGGATGACAAGAAACAGTGGAATGGGAGCAACAATCCAGATAAAAATTCAGTCTAAAATGGGATGGGGCAATCTGCAGTCTTAATTGTTTTCGCTAACAGAAGAAAATAAAAAATGAAAGTCGGAGGAAAAATGGAGCAAAACTGCACTGCTGCTGTCCTGGACTATAAAGGCATGTTGGCAAAATATTAAAAAAACAGTAAGATGGGCCCGCTCTTTAAAAGTGAGTCCTCTAAAATGGGCATATCATTTAAAATGGAAACACACTGGAGAGAATCCTTAGAAGGGCATATAAGCCCTTATTCATGACATGTAATTGTGCTCTTCAGCAACAAATTGGTATTTACCAAACTCTTAATGCAAAGTAAAAGTAAGCTAATAGAAAAGCATGTGGGAATCTGATTCTGCAAATCACAGGAAAAATCCATGACCAGGAATACTTCTAACTCTGTTTGAGCCACTGCCTGTTACTATTTTCATAATTTCCTCTCTACTTTTGGTGTAGGGTTGAGCCTCAGCCTCTCCTTCCCACCCAAAATAATTTTCAGTCTCTTGCCTGTAGTGTGACATGTGGCATTTCTCTCGTGGGACTAGTGGGTGTCTCTCTCCTCCTCTTTCCCATCCCAGTCAGGTGCCTGGAAGTCACCTGTATCTTGCAGGTGTGTCCTTGCTGCCCCTCTCAGTGGTTGCTGAGGCATGTTTGCAACTGAAGACCCAGTTACTTTCATGCTCCAGAAGCAGTGAGGAGAAGACTGCTGTTCCCTTTCTCCACTCCTCCCTTACTCAGTTTTTTTGTGCCCTTCAGATACACTGAGCAGAGTGCTGCTGTGTGCTGCAGTCAGGCAGCTTTTTCTAGACCTACATCCCTATTACCTTGTGCCATGGTCCCTTTCCCTTAATACCTGCGCAGGTGTCTTCTGTTTACCCATGACACATAGGGGTAATTTTCCTCCATTTTTTATACCCTGTCCCAGGATAGCAAATATTGTTCGGGGTTTTGGCAGTATTTTTTATGTGGACTGAGTGATGGCTTTTAGTACACACAGTAGCATTGGATATGTCAGAAAAGACTGTTTATTTGCCCTGACAAATATGTATGAGCTGTGATAGACCAATAAATACTGGTGATAGTTAATATTTTGGTACAGATGGACAGAGCACTTGCTCTAACACAGTTCAAGGGAGTGCTGGCCACGTGCACGATTGTAGCTGTAGAAAAATTTATAGTGGTGGCATCCTCAGCAGCCGACATTTAATGATGGTTCCCTTGGTCTTTTGGGAGGGTTTGGTGATCAACTGATGTTACATGCTTCTAGACTCCATCAAAGGGTTCTTTGCTCAGTGCACAAGTTGCTATTTTTAATTTTTGGTTAGTTGTGTGTCTGTTACCCACACATACTTCAGTACGGCATGTTTCCTACCCTCTACACAGCTACTTACTGTACCTCTCAAGTACCTCAGCCAATGGGGAAAAGAGAGAGGGAACCTGTAGCCGGGAAATTAGGGTAAGAAGAGTCTGTGTGCTCTAGCAATTTGAGAGACCCCATGGAAAATGCCCATGACCTCTCCCTTTATCAATGAATAAAGTTACAGGACTCCTCTGTCTTCTTTTTTGACATAAACCTCTGGTGTTTGTGGATTAATTTTTCCTGACACCCATACTACACAGTTCTGGGATCACTCTTGAATTTTAAATGCCATGATGGGAAAATTTTAAATGCTTGCCTTGGATTCTGGTAAATGTAAGAGAAGATTGTAAGGGAGAAAGTAATGATTTTGCCCCTGTGAGCTGGCTGGCCAGTGCTTCCAGCAGCTCTTGCTGCACAGGCTGAGCCTCTGCATGGAGGGAGATGTGCCCTCACATCTGCCCTGCTGAGCACTGGCTCCTACATCAGCAGCACTCTCAGCAGTGCTGTCCTGCCCGCCTCTTCCTGCTGCCAAGACAGCATTTGCAATTTAGCATTTACTTTCAGCCTCAAACTATCTGCTCACCAGGCAAGAACCAAATTTCTTAATCCAACAAGTGTTTGTTGGCCCACCATTTATTTAATCCCCTTATGGAATGCATTTCTGTTATCCATTTCCCTCTCTTTCTGGCAACCTCAGGGTGGCTCCAAAATTACTTTAATGAAGCTGAAGCTGTTTAGCTTGGCTGATTTGTTCAGCCCTATAAGACTGCTAAAACATGTTATCCTGCATGAAGTGTTTCATGTCTATGCATGCACTAAAAGGAAATGGCAAGCATTGTTCCAGCACTGCTAAGGACATACTGCTGGGAATGTAAATGCAAGGTTGAGGGGCCAAGGCTGCCTGCCACTAAACATGCTGAAGGAGTCAGACTGATAAAGTGTTGAGGAAAAGGCTTTGGATAAGTACAGCTTCTTAAAGACATGTGCCATATTGGGGGTGTATATATATTTACCGTTGTTTGTTTCAGGATAATTCAATTTTGCTCATCTGAAGAAGATTATGGAGTATTTTATGTCTCCCAGTATTCTTACTGTTGTATAATTGGGAGTAAATAGTTGTGTTTGTGGCAACAGATTTGCTCTGAAGTAACCATTAACTTTAACAGGGAATATGGGGCTGTTTCTTTTAGACATCTTCCATATAAAAATCTCAAAACATGCCATAAATAAAAGTTATTGGAGAATCTCAGTAACTTCTTTGCTATTATCCTTCTCCTCCCCCCGCCCCAAAAAAAAAAAAAAAGGAAATGAGGGTGCTGCGCTTTGAGTTCAGATAAATTTATTTACATCAAGAAATGGCAACTCATTTGCTAATGTATTTTCTGTGCATTTTAAAATATGGAATAATCCCATTGTGAGAAGGGACAAATCTACATAAAATACGCAGCCACACGTGCACACACTGCTTATATGATAAGCAGCTTTCTTTATAATGTGCATTTGCACATGTTGCATTATCCGTAGCGTTTTTCTTGTACAAGTGTTGCTGGTGAGCTGAAATTATAACCTTTATTTTTTTCCTAGGGTATTTTACATTTTATAAGCTCATTCTTCTTCAAGAAAAATTACTAAAGGACTGGCATGAAGAACCTTTTATAATATGCATATTTAATAATTAAAGGTTAAAAGTTAGCAGGACGCACATCAAAAGGCAATTGACAAAAATGTTCTTCAATGGGTTACACACAGGTTGTAACCCTGAGTAGCTTGAAAACAAATGCTATTGTACTCTCTGGAAGTAAATGGGAAGAATGTGCCCTTTCTTACCTTGCAGGTATGGTGTAACTAACAAAGCCATTTGGAGTCACTGAGCATTTCAAACATTTCTACAACAGGGAGTTACAGCACTACCATCCTTCCTTTCAGGAACTAATAAAATTGACTGCATGTTAAATCCTCGCATGTCTCCTGCGCTCTCAGGAGGAGAACAAAACCATGCTGCTGTCAGGTTTATAAAGGTGGATGGGTTGTTCTGTGTGGATAACTCAGGCTCTTGCTGACCTTGCTTATACCGAGGTGCAATATCTTTACAAGGCTGAAGTACTTCTAAACGCTTTCTCCACTGAGTTAAATATACACACAATTTCCCAGGCAGACTTCCTAAAGAAATACTTTATTACATATACGTAATTTCTCTGTGGAAAGCCCCATGCTGCAGTCATGATCCTGTATTTCTTCATGTTATAAAGAGGAATTTCTGTCATGAGAGACTTGATGCCCAGCCTTTGCTGAAGTCTGTCTGTCAGATGGTGCTTCTCCTTCAAATCACACAGCATAACCTGGAGACTTGTTTTAGTCCCACTGCCTTTCTGGGATTGAGGCTGAAGTTTCATTTTGGCATGTAAACCTGCAGAAATGAGCATTTATTTTACTATAACACACTGACTGGGTAGCAAAGCCTTCACAGACAGGAATCATGTCAAGTTCATGGCAAGAAGGGAATGCATTGACATTATAGGACCTCCTTGAGGAGTTCAAACAATGGAATCCCATAAACTTTCCTTATCTTTTTCACCTAAACACACCTGGATGTCTCCTGGTGCTATCTTCCCATTTTCCCTGAGCTCTGATTTTTTCTCACAGATACTCCAAAGACAGCTCATAGCTCCTTTCCTCTCTAGATCTTTCCATGCAGTCTCCACTGTCCAAGTACATCTGCCTCTCATCTCACTTTCAGCCTTCTGTATCTCCCTCTTGGCCTTCCTTCCAGCTCCCACTGCCATCGCTTGTTTGAGATCATATCTAATATACTCTGGGCTGGTTTGGTGTTTTTTTCCCGCTGTTGCTTCCATGACCTAATTTCCCCTTTTCCAACCTTGTTTCCACTTGACTGGTCTGGCTTTTTCCATCTTGTCCTTCTCACTAGTGTGAACATTGCACCCAAGTCTGCCTACACTGAAAATCCACACATTTATAATGCTGCTTTGATATTTAAGGAGAGCCCTAAATACAGGTGAGTGTGATTGAGTAGCATGTTCCCTTGTATTTATATAGTGTAATATAATGCACTGAGGCCACTCTACTATCAAGTCTCATTAGGGGATGAGTTCTCATACCGTGTACAGAAATGTTTCTTCTAGTTTCAGAAAATACAGAGAAGTCAGTACCTTGTAGGCCAGGGCTTCTCTGTGATCACCTGGTTCCTTGTCCAGCAAAACAAGAGAGGAGCAAGGTCACTGTAAACTTTTAAAATCCCTTAGCCCCTATAACAGGTCATATTAGTGTGCTGACCCTTAGGGGAATCACAACAATGGCATAATTCTGCAATAGAAAAGAATGTGGATGAAGAAGAAACATCTCTATGGATGTACTAGAGAAGGAAAATGATGTTGTCTTGGCATGACAAAAATACTGGTGAACAAGCTTTAGTCATAGTTAAGGGATTGCCATATCCAATAGAGATGTGAAAGCATTTTGGCTGAACAGTAAGAATATTGTATGTTTACAGTAAAAGTACACTGCAGGGTCCCACAATATTTAACTGAAGCTTAGCTGCTCAGAACACAGAAGGTCTCTGTGGCCATCAATCTGCAAATGCACAGCAGTTTCCCGGTGGGAAATACACAATAGGAAAGAAAAAGGCGCTACTCAAATACATGGCTTTTTAGTAAGCAAATATGTCACCAGCTGGGAAGTACAAATTTGCCATCACCTTACCAAATTACTTCTTCGTGTCTCCAGCTTGCACTGTTATGTGGAATTTATTACTGATTTCCCCCAGGACCTAATTACATGGCAGTGATAAGTATTCTCTTCTTGCCCTTGTCTGAAGGTGCTGACTCTTTCCTCTTACCACCTTTTCTTCTCTCACCTGGTAATACTTTCTACCCTTTCCCACCTGTTTGCGATTATTCAGCTCTGCAGTGAAGTGTTGACAACTCCCAAAATACTGTTTTCAGTTGTTCTTGGAACGTCTGTTAACCTAAAGAACTTATTCTTTTTGTGCTGAAAATGTGTCGTTTGGAAAGTTTTGCTTTTTAGCTTTAAGTCCTTTATGTATGCTGAAAAGAAAGCCCATGAAAATGTAAACTTTATAGAGTCAAACTCTGGATACCATAAATTCAGAGACTACCTGTCCTCTCACCTGAGGCTCAGACTGATGTGGTTTCTCACCTGTGAATGCTTGGGACAGTTACTGCAGAACAAGTAAAGTCCTGATGAAGTGGAGGGGATGCACACTGCCTTCCATGTGAGGTTTCTCTGGCCAATACAAATCGAGCAGCCCTTCCTCCTATCGATGTGTGAGTGCCAGCATTACCGAGGTGTATCCCTGACCACTGCTGGCTCTCTCACCAGCAAAGTCTCTCCTTTGTTCCCTTTCCCTTTGTAGGTAAATGGTAGATAAGAGATGCTTCACACCTTGCCTAAAATCTAGTACCCCAGTTTGTCCCAGGTTTTCCAGCAGTTGGTAGTAGCTCTTTCATGAGGTGATACAGGCAATTAAATATAAAATGGAGATCATTCATATGCGATTAGCTCAGATATTTCAGCGGGTTTTTTTGCCCCAACCTCGTGAGCACACCCTGTGTGACAGGAAACCTGTCCTTGCATCAGGGAGGGTATTTCAGGGCTTTCTGCAATGGCCGGTTTCCTTTTCCTGAGGAAAAGCATGGAGAAGGGAGTGCTAGCCTGGGCCTTTGGTAAGCTTATCCTCCACCTGACTATCGTTCTCTTTAATTAGCTCAACCTCCTTTCTATGGAGGGCAAATGATGAAGGATGTGGCATATATTGCAAGTAGTTTAGCCTTGCAGTTCTGGCCTGGGCTCAAGGTCATGAGAGAGGTTTTCCTGGATCCCCTGGGAAACAGCCTGCCCTTGAAAAGGCAGATGTTGGAAGATGAGGACCTGCAACATAAAGGAGATTAAAGAAGCTGGAACAGACTATAGAGAAGGTAAGAACTGAATAATGAGAGTCTGCGTGGTAAGTGGAAGGTCTAGATGGCAAATGCTTCTTTACATGCATCGTGGTTTGACACTGGCCAAATTGCCAGGCATCAACGACGGCCACTCACTCTCTCTTCCCTGACACAGCTGGGCAGAGGAGAGAAAAAAATTAAAGGAAGGGATCATGAGTTGAGATAAGGACCAGAAGAAAACACTCCAAGGACAAAACAGGCTCAACTTAAAGAGTTACGAAGTGAATTTATTACTAACAGAATCAGAGGAGGATAATGAGAAGTAAAATAAGCCCTTAAAACATTGTCTTTCCCCCCAACCCCCCTCTCCTTCCCACTGACAGTGCAGGGAACAGGGCATAGTGGTTTTGGTCAGGTTCATCACTGAGGTCTTGTTCCGCTGCTCAGAGAGAGGAGTCCGTCCCCGCCTTGCCGTGGGGTCCCTCCCACAGGAGACAGTTCTCTGTGAATCCCTCTGACGTGGGTCCAACTCATGAGCAGCAGTCCTCCCAAAACTGCTGTGGTGCAGGTCCTTTGTCCACAGGGTGCAGACAGGCTCCAAGGACAGGCTGCTCCAGCCTGGAAGCAGGGGATCTCTCTCTCCACCGGGTCTCCCACTGGATCACAACCTCCTCCAGGCATTCACCTGCTCTCGTGCGGGCACCTCCCCCATGGGCTGTGGGTAGATCTCTGCACCCACTGTGGACCCAGTGGGCTGCAGGGGCACAGCTGCCTCATCATGGCTGGCAGAGGGTTTTCAGCTCTGGTGCCTGGAGCACCTCCTGCCCCTCCTTCTCCACTGACCTTGGTGTTGCCATGTTGTTTCCCTCATATGTTATCACCTGTTCCTCTTCTCTGGCTAGGAAAAACTGCGTGCTCCCACTTTGTTTTGAATTTCTTCTTAAATATGTTATCACAGAGGTGCAACCAACATTTCTAATTGGCACAACCTTGGCCAGTGGCAAGTCCATCTTCAGAGCAATTGGTTCTGCTGGACATGGTGGAAGCTTCTAGCACCTTCTCACAGAAGCCATCTCTGTGGACTCCCTGCTGCCAAAAACTAGGCCATGCAAAACCAACACAACATGAACACCAAATTTTTCCAGGAAAAACAGAAACAACTTAGCATGCAAGTACTAGCTGGTGTCTCCTGCCTCTAAATGAGAAGCATTATTTTCCTCTCCTCTTCTGGCTGTGAAGAAGCCAGTGAAGATACATAAAAGCTGAGACTACTTGAAGTCCAAGGAATACCTGTCTCTTGTGAGCATCTAAGTAAAAGTATTTAAACAAAGACAGGTGAGCCCTACTTTATAGGATGCTGTTTAACTCAGAACTCTGCTGATTGTCTCCAGACAGGAATAAAGGGAGGACTTTTACTTTATGTTTTTCTGTCAATTTATAAACTTTGTATGTGCAAGTGATGATAATGAGGAAAAAAGCAAGGTAGGTATTTAAGAGTTTTAAAAGGATCCAGAAAATGAAATTTCTTCACGAAGAATGGATCAAATATTTTCTAAATGGGGAGAAATAGAATGGGGAAGCTTGAAGTTTTTCTCTAGCTGTGTTTGCTGTCTCAGTTATTTATGCAGTAAGCTTTCTCAGCTGGGGAGCACAAACACATATGTGAAAGCAAACTAAGGTGACTGAATCCCAGAATGGAAAAGCTGTCTTCTAGCTTCTTAACTGGCTTCAGGAATAAAATGAAAATTTTTACTGGGAGTGCACCAGTAAGATTCATGATAACTTCACAGAACTTTGGCTCTTAATCATCCAGAGGAGGGTACTGAGGAGAATAGTCTTTGTGAAACTGCTGTGGGAGCTGTACTATTACAGGCACCTTTAGTGCTATGATGGTGTCATATGTATTTGTAAATATCACACTTGGTGCTTTTCTTTGCACCTGACCTTGTTTTCCCAAATTTCAAATTAATAGGATTTTTTCCTAGTTGAAAGCAGGTAAAATGTAAATAAATGTGCCTGTTTCCAGTTTTAAATTAAACTAAGTAAAAGTAGAAAGTAACCTGTCTTGAAATGAAAGCAAGGTTCAGCAGTGTCCGAATCAGAAAAAAACTTTCAACCCTAAACCATATTTTTTCCTTCTTCTGAGCTTACTGAAAAAAGAGCCATAATAACTCTCTAGATTTATGGCAGATATATGGATGAAACTGCCCTGTGTATATGTTACGGAGAGTCAGGTATATCTCTAAAAAGTATCTTTATTGTATACTTGCTGGTTATACCTGACTGCAGATGGTAATGGAAGATCACGCAATTTCATTAAAAAAAAAGCTTATTATCAAATGTTTGTGGAGAGTACAGGTTTCTGGTAGTATTAATCTCTTTAGTTGATGAGGTTCTCTCCTCAGCCTGGGACAGGTTGGCTTGTGAAGAGCGGTATTCGGCGACTTTAAAAACAGCCACACAACCGTAACGAATGGAAATCCAGGACTGCGTATTAAAAGACAGAGTGGTACTATATGAGATCCAAGAAAATCCCATGTCTTGTAGATTTGGCATGACAGCATATCAGGCCTTTCAGAAGCTAAAGAAATCAATTTGCTTGTCTGCTTTGATATTTTGATAAATATTTCAAGATCCTATTATTTTTAATAAAGAACAGGCGTGCAAGGAACAACTTAAACTACCATAATTTCCATGTGAAACCTTGTAATATAGCGAGGGAGCTGCCACAATTTCGAGTATCTTTCTAAATTATTAACATGAAATTTTATGGAGGTGAGTAACCCTCGTGGACTTAATTACTTTATTCGAATGCTTTACTGTATTGGAACAGTGGAGATGCCGTGTTCTCCTGGTGAGCTGGCGCACAGAGCATGGTGAGGGGTGGCACAGCTGGAGAGGAGGAGGAAGATGGAGGAAGGCGGATGGCTGTCCCGCCAGGGGGCTGGAGCAGCACTGGGAGCAGCCCCTGCCTGATGGCAGCCCCAGCACGTCCCAAGAGAGACGAGCCCCGTCTGGCCTCGGTTTGTGGGCAGGAGGAAGAGGGAGCAGGGAAGATGGTGTCACACGAAAGGATGGCAGCGGTCGCTGCTGGCAGTGCTCCTGGTGAGGTGGCTCTGAGCAGCAGGAGTGACCTCGAGGTACTGCATCATTACACATCCAGCAGTGAAAAAAGCACTTCTGGAGTTATTTTCTCTCTTTTTTTCTCCTCAGGTGCACACAGGGGATCGTTGTAACACTCTAACAAGCTAAGAAGGGTTACCAACCCCCTCAGCCAAAGGCCTGCCAGCAGAGGTATTGGTCCTCGCCCATTAAAACGGGCAACGTCACACTGTGTTTTAGGGTGCGCCGGATCTGTGGCACATTGGGAAGGTCATGCTGTATGCTGGCTGTCCTGCACTCCATGAGGGTCATGCTGCATTTTGGCTGTACCTTCCCTCTGTGGTATCAGGATGGTGCTGGCGGCTGCTGCCAGTCCCCCGCCAGCCAGGCCCGGGTGCTGCGGCAGCCCCACTGCAGGTGGGGTCGAGAAGGTGACTCCCCCGACACTGTGCGGTCCATGCTCAGGGATCTGGAGCATGGTGCCAGGAACGTGCCCCCAGCTGTGTCCACAGGGGTGGCCGCTGGCACCTCAGGGAGCTGCGATGCACCCCTGGAGCTGGGGTGGGTGCTGCTGCCCAGCAATCTGGGATCCAGCTGTGTTCTCATTCCCAAATCCCTGTCTGAGGGTAGAGGGTGTGTCTCCTGATGAGGTCTTGATGCTTTTCTTGATTTTCTCTGAAAGACAGCTTCATCAGTAACCTGTTCCTTGCAAGCATTATAGAAACAAACCTATGGGTTTCTAAAAAGATTCCTTAACTAAAAAAAACCTGCAAAAAGAAAAAGCAGGTTGTTGCTGAACTTTAGGGAAAAATAGATCCTCCAACACCACTACACGTTTTTTGTATATATAATATAAACAACGTATTTTATAAATATATAAATATATATATTATATAAATATATATATCTGTGGGAAAATGGCTCAAAAAGCAGGGCCATGGGATGCTAGAAGTTCTGTCTCTGCCGAATTTGCAGAGCACACAAAGAGCATTGTGCGAGCAGATGGCAGAACCTTGAAGATAAACTGGAAGGACAATGTCCTGGGAGGTCCGGAAAGTACCGAGGTTTATGAAAGAGGGATTGTGGTCAAAAGGATACAGAAAATCAGTTAGTGGACCCACGAGGGGACCACGAGCAGGCGGGAATAAAATGATGTAGCTGTATGCAACTAACCAATAATAGTATGGCAAGTAGTTTTACTAACCAATGACATTATGACATGTAGACATGCTAGGTGCTGGAAAAAATGTACTTAAGGCTGAGAAACTGTGAAATAAACGGATTGAAGCTTATCAATCATATTGATTGTGACTGCTTTTTTCCCCTCGTCGCCAATTGCGGGGTTTAGTCACGGTCCAGGCTTCTTTGATATAAGTTTTCTCTTAAATTAGTTTCTTTTCTATAAGTTTTTTCTCCCCCCCGCAACATGTGGTGACAGGTTTAATGATCCTGTGATTTTTGGTGACTGCAGGGCCTTTACAACATCCCGTGACATATATCTATATATATATATATATTATATAAATATATATACAACATGTTTTATAAATATAAACAGCATATTTTATTTTTAGGTAACCTTCCTAGCATTTAAAGCACATATGTCATAAGCATAACTCAAACTGCTGTAAATCAAAATCTATTGGTGAATTGCTACCTTAAGTAGAGTGACTTAAAGTATGTTAAAACAAGCGTATTGATGAGATTTTTTTTCATGGACTATGAAAGAAACAGAGGAGCTCTCTAAAACTTCAGGGGATTGTGGCCCTTGTGGTCTCTCAGGACTCTTTGAAGGCCCATTCTTAGTTTCCTTGTACTGTTGGCACAATAAAAGCCAGCAAAGTTTAAGTCCTCTCTCAGTTTGTCACTGAAGATAATAGAAGGGGAGGATGAACTTGAGCAATTGTGATGGAGTAGTGAACTGCTTATTTTGTATAGTAATGAGATACACCTGCAAAGGATTTATATTCCAATTTAGCATGCAGGAAGGTATGGAATGCAAAGCAGCTCTGGTAAAATAAGTGACTTAAAGAGTCTGACAGCAAATAGTTATCAATTGTGCTCAATAACACAATAACGATGCTCTTTTAGAAACTTTCTTATCTTCATGACATTGGTGGTAGCGGTTCTGAAAGTAGCTGGTAGATCACAGCCAGGAAAGTACAGCTTTCAGAACAGAGACACATGAAAGCAGGGGATCAGTATGGACTTTGAAGAGCTTTGTCTTAGCGTACTTTTTTTAACCATGGTAAACAGATCTCAGGCAAGATAGTCTGAATAATCAGGGAGGCAGCTAGAGAGATTTAAATAGGCTTTATTTTTAGCTTGAATCTGTAGATGTGGCTGAAGTTTCTGCAAGCTCTGAGGGCTGCAGGCTGTTCCAGCAGTTTCCTGAGGCTAGCGCTTTTCATTCATTGCTGTATAGAGCTGATTAGATTCTTTTTTTATGTCCAGGTAATTTAATATAAGGAAGTGTCGTGGGTTTGACCCTGGCTAAAAAGAAGTGCGTGCTCACATTGTTTTGATTTCTTCTTAAATGTGTTTTCACAGAGGCGTAACTAACATCTCTAATTGGCCCAGGTTTGGCCAGCACCATGTCCATCATTTTCAGAGCCATCAGAGACTGGCTCTGCTGGACATGGTGGAAAATTTCCAGAATCTTTACTCAGGACATGCAGGAGCCATCTTTGTACCCCACCCTGTTCACTGGCAAAAACTGGGCCAGGCAAAACTACCACAGGAAGGTGTGGGCTATTAACTGACAAGACTGTAGAATGTGGAAAATGATGGTTATAGTGTACCTGCTGTGAAGGAATAAAGAATTTTGGTGTACCTAATGCAGAATTGATGTCTTGAGGGAAAGAGAGCGTTTGAAGAAACAGTCGTTTTCCTGTATATGTTATATATTGGCTTCTAAGTAACACTATTGAAAACCGAAACAGCACCTACTAAACCAGGGACTGCATACATGACTGGCAGCTGCCAAGCAGTAATTACAAGGGGAAAAAGATCATTATCCACCAGGACTTTGTGCCTGTGTGAGGCTTCCTTTATTTCAAATTTCGGTCAAGTTTCGTATCTGTTCTTTACTGCCTTCCTTCCTACCTCTCCCATTTACATTCTCCTCCCTATCGCAGAATCCCTCTATGTTGCTATTTGGCCGCTCTAATTTTAGCAAGGATTCTTTTTGTCAGATGCCTGAAAACCGTTAATGAAATGTACTCTGTTCAAGCATTGAGTATTCTTGTAAATTAAAATGTTATAAAATGCATCTTTACGGTTACATTATTCTTTACAGTCAGCAGTGAAGATACATGTAAACCGTGGGGTGTAGAAGCACACCAAGGCTTTGATCGCGGCATGTCTCAGGAGAATTGGAGTGCTTGTTAACTCTGGCTTGTGTCCTGTGTGTAGTTGTAACATTTCCTTGCTGTGGATAAGAAAAACCTCACAAAATGTGGGCCTTGTTACCCTTGTAAAACTCTTGCTGACTCTTGTTATTTTGGCCAACTGGAAAAGCATTCTGGGAATGACTAAGCTAAACTAGA
Organism: Origma solitaria; assembly: GCA_013397895.1. Lineage (NCBI taxonomy): Eukaryota > Metazoa > Chordata > Aves > Passeriformes > Acanthizidae > Origma > Origma solitaria. Next base: position 58,026 of record VZRL01003665.1, on the reverse strand, counting down.
GATGAAAAACAAGTTACATAACCCTGGAAAACAAGTGATAGAACCAATGAGTGCTCACACCATGGTGGTGGTGGTTGGTTATACCTAGTGCGTATAGCGGTTTAAGTGATTTTTAGTGGTTTGTTAAACACATTTGTTGTGCTTCACAAGAATGTAAACTTACAACTAACTGTTTAAAAGCCCTGGGTCTTTGCAATAAAGCAATTCCTCTTTACCACTGCTAAGGGGAGCCCATGTCGTTCATATTTCCTGTCTTCTTAGGTATAGATTTGTAGCCTGTGTGTCTGCGGGGGTCAGGTGCTTAGGCACCTTTGTCTCTGTAAATTTGATTCTCTTTGTTTTTCCTGATCCGATGCAGGAGGTGATGGTGAAATCTGTGCCAAACATCAGTACACCTTCCATAAGCACTCCTGGGAGTGATGGCTGCTGGAAGTATCAGTAGAGGTTGCTAAGAAGGGAACTCTTTTGCTCAGCTGTTACAAGCTTGTTTCCTTATGTTCAAGTCCTAGAACTGATTCTAACAAATCATAATTTCTCAATAAATTCAGTCACAAAAGGATGCCAGAGGAACAGGCATGTGCTGTATTTGGCTGTTAATGCTGAAGTTAGTGTTCTGCATTTTATCGGACTGAGATTCTTACACATGTAGGAGAAAATAGGCATAGTAAGGTTGGTAAAAAAAATGAAGTGATGTTTCAAATGCTACTGTAGTCTGCAATCAGCTGGAATGCATTTAAATAGAACAACTAAAGAGAGAAGTTAGGAAAAAGTGCTTTGCCCCCTCTGCCTTGATGGCCTTGATCATAAGTGCTTTGTGTTCGTGCTTGATAGTTCTGGGAGCAGGATGCTCTCTGATATATCCTCTGCCTACTGGAGTAATGGGTAGCATATGTTCCCTTAGCATCTCTGCAGATGTTGGCAAGCCCTTGGGGACCATAATCTTGTCCCTCCTGCTTGGGCACACTGCCACTACTGCATGCTATCAAGTCATACAGTTTTCAGGCTGACTGAGAACAGTACTTGGGTTTTGAATATTTTCAGTTTGCTCCTGATTTCGCTTGACCAAGGCTGTCTGAACAAGTGTCATCACACCAGGACGGGTGGTGTTAGCTTGATGGTTCTGCTTGCATGGTAGAACTTCTTTTCCCTTATACCTTCTTAAACTGCACCTGAAATAGCTAATAGTGTTCATCTGAAAGATTCCCTGAAGAAGCGGCAGCTCTAGTTGAGATACCGTTCTGCTCCTCCAAGGATTTGTGGGGTAAGGAAACTTTGAGGAAGCTCTCGCTGCTTTTGTCCGCTGTATACTAAATGACACATTATTATCTTTAAGCTGGTATAGTGAGTTTATTCATTTCTACTTCCTGACAACTTGGAAGGAAGAATAAAAGCTGAGCTTCTTTCATTGTTCTCATGTTGGAGATGCAATCTTCCTGCTGCCACCCTCCCTCTCCTCCTTCATCTTGCCACTTTTTCCATAATGACTGAATATGCTTATTCCATGTCTTTCGCCTCTGAGAAGTTCCCTTGAAATGTTCCTCAAGCCTTGTGAATGGAGAAGGTAGGGAACTGAATTCCATCGTTGCTACCTGTGATTGGATCTAATGAGAGCTAGGTATCACAGGAGAGATGATGACAGTCTTTGTGTGCTAGCAGTTATAAGCCTGACCTTTTCTGAGGGCTTTTGTAAAGCAGTTGTCCGTTTTCATTTGGAACAATAGCTGTAACTCAGCCATGGAACTGGTTAGAAAAGCATCAGCTGAAGAAAATCTTTCTCCCTCAGAGAAATTTCTTCTTCAATACACCAGGATTTAGTTTTTTTTTTCTAGATAGTAACGTTTGTAACATATATAGTAAGTTTTCAATTGCACCTCAGCAACCTGTGTTGATTTATTGGCGGGGAGAAAGCAAAAGTTGCTCTGTGAATCCTAGCATTCATTTCATGAAGCTAAAAACTTAATTTGGGATGTGTGATTATTCTCACAATAAGACATTATGAAATGCAAAAGAATATTTCTCTAAAGAAATGTATTTCAAATCAGACTTCCTTATCGGATAATCCAGACTTGGTGCCTTAATTTTACCACTCTAAGTCTGAAATTGAGCTACTGTGTAGTACAGTGAAATAATGGTCTTTCTAGGATAATTCCAAAGCATCCAGCTGGATTTTAGGGAAAATCAAACACAGCTTTTATTTTCTGCTCATCACATAAAATCATTTGCTCTTGTCTGTGATTACTGGTAAATTTCTAATCATAAGGGTTTTATACTGTGGCGCTGGGGGAAAGACTGAGGACAAAAAAGAGGGAGGTGACATTTGGTTTTGTCTTCATAAAGAAAGTGTATTTCTATGCCGTAGGACATTGAGTTTGGTTGCTGTCCTACAGGAGTACTTGCTTCTCCTTGATTTAAAAGCTCTTAGGGCTACTTACTGATGCAAGTGAATTCCAGATGATTTTAAAAAATATTAACATAATATTTGCATGTATGAAAACTAACTGATGGTAATTAAGCGTTCTTTCATCTTGATGAGGGGTACAGGCTTTTGAGGAAAATATTGAGTTTGTGACTCCATGCCTCAAGGCTGGTTGGATGAACTTAAACTGGCACTTTCCACCTTAGTTTGGCCTTGAGGTTGTAATTATTTTTCCACTCAGTGCAGGCATTGCTGTCATTCTCCATGTTTTACACCCTCATAACCTGATTATTGCTTGTGACTGTATCTTAAATCAACCTAGAAACTTTGCCTGGTGCAGAATGCTTAGTAGTATACTGAATAATGAAGCTGGGGCACGGCAGAATTTAATGTTCTCGGTTTTATTCTAAGTGAATTCCATGGTAGTTCTGCAAGGTACCAGGTGAGTATTACTGGTGGCAAATTCTCCTCTTGTCACCTGCCATGGGTGGTAACGCAGCAGGCTTTTCTACACAGCCCTGCAGTCTGATTTACAGAGATCTTATGGCTGAGCAAAATAGCCCTTTAGTTGTGCACAAACCTGCTGTTTTTCCTGTGCTGGTGAGACTTGTCAGCAGAGGCAGGAAGTGAGCTGAGCACGCATGTCTCATGGCTGCTGGACTAAAGCTCTTTAATATCCACAGGGAATGGAACAGGCTTCACTCTTTATGGTCTAGGTGGAAATTCCACATTGGCAAACAGCAGGAGATGCAATTTCTCCACTTTTAAGATGAAGGATTGGTTTGTGTCTGGGTTCGGTTTGTAGTTAAAACTCCAGGGAGACTGAATATTTGAAACCTTAGTATTTGCCCTGCAAATCCATTCCCTACAGTAATACCAAAAAGCTCTACGCTACCTTATTTTTTCTTTGTTTCCTTAGAACATGCATCTGTGCAACAATATTTCCTTATCAGTGTGTATCCTGGGAATGCTGTCTTCCAAAGGGAAAGCAAGAGAGTTTGCATGTCTTGGTTTGAGACAATTTAAAAATTTCATTTACTCTAAAATGAGTAACCTCCCCCTTGATCCCAGCCAATCCCTTTCCAGCAATAAGGAACAAGATATAAGTAGATTTAAGTGGAAAAAAGAAAATAAACAGTTTATTAACAAACCGAACACCAACAGCTAGTGGGGGGAAGTAAATAACTGCTAGATACCAAAGTGCTAAATTTCAACGCCAGGGGACAGGGACGGGACTGGTCTGTTGTCACGGGTGTTGGAAAATATACTAGTTTAATAATTTTGTATAACTTCAGTCAAAGGCTTTGTCTTTATGCCAGGAAAAGGAATTTTAAGTTTCTTCCCAGGACATTGCTCTGCCAGGTGAGGTCTGATGAACTCAACACATCAACAGACTGGGAGTAGCCCAAAAGGTAAAGGGCCATGTGCGGCCATGAACGGAACATCAGCTCCAAACCTCACCCCTCGCGGGTCAGAGACACCTGGTCCGGGAAAAGAGAGATAAGAAAAAAAATCTAATTAGCATTGGAGGCAAGGAGATTCGGATCCAATGGGAAACTGAACACTGGGGATTGCTCAACTCTGGACCAATGAACTTTGACAGTGCATCTCTATGGGTTTTGACTGTATAAAATTTGGGGGAAAATCCTGTAAATTCATGTGTCACGGAATGATTCTCTCTGCACACTTGGGCTATGTGTGGATGAGATGATTTCTGTGGTACATCCAGGCCAGAACAACATCCTGGCCAGATAATAAAGTAATGCCTTGACTCTCTAACATTAAAAATGTTGTTGGAGGGTTTTTGGTTTTCCCATGGCTTTGGTGACAACTGGCACGCAGTGTCCCATCCTCAGGACCTCGCTCGTTTTTTTTTTTTTTTTTTGCTGCTAGCAGGTTTTGCAAAGTTCACTTCGAAACAGTTTCTAATTACAAAACGCAGTTTCTATGAATGGCTACAGGTGCAAACGCAAAGATGGCACCAGAGCGCGAGCGCTCTGCTCGTGTCTTCCCTCCTGGTGTGAGGTTGATCGATCTGGGCCCGCTCGCTGGAGCGGAGCCACCTGCGGTCACCTGCAGGCACCCATGGAACTCGCCCCAAGACAGCTCACACTCGCTCACTGCAACCTCTCCAAAGCACAGGAAAAACCCCAAAAACGACAAGAGGACCAAAAAGGGAAGAAAAGAAGAATCTTTGCCTGAGCAAAGACCAAACAACCTGCGAAGCAAACAGCGCCTGGCAAAAAGCAGGAAACCATGTGGGTGGAGCGATATTAAAAATGCCCGTGATAGCATCCCCCTGCCACAAGGTCCTGGCTGCAGGGTCTGTAAGAGACAGGAACAATTTTTGTGCAGAAAGCTATGGTAAACTATGTAACATAATGGATGGCTCCAGGACACATGCACAGAGACTTGTATGCTGTCCAAAGTAGTCTGCTGGGTAGAACTAGTCAGGAAAGGTTGGTTGGCTTTGGGGTTTTTTTTGTTTTTTATTTGGTTAAGATTTATCAACACATGTGCCTAGGATGTGGGAAAGGAAAACTCATGCATGTGATTTGGAGCATTCACTTGTATTTGGGTCTCATACTGGGTAATGGTTAGTTTGCAAAAAGCATCCTTTTCTCATGACTGTTCCTAAAAAGTGGAGATTGGATTTCATGCTTCAAGCATTTCAGTGTCCTTCTAGGAACAGATTTGTTGTATTTCCATCAGCCGTGGCTTTCCTTTTTTGCGTGTTATTTATTAGGATGGAAGGAATGCAGAGAATTGGAGCAGATGTCTTGCATCTTAGCAAAGTGGAAAAGAGCTGTGTGATCTCTGGGATCTGTGGGAGATTTGAGTCTAGATTTCACTTTTTCCCCCCATCATCTTTTATGTGAACAGACTGTCTGACATGATGCTGTAGGCGCCTGTGCCTCCATGGTTGCAGAGAAACTGTTTGTTACCACCTACTGAACAACAGGTCTGCATTGTACCAACAAATTTTAGTCTGATGGACTGCCATTGATGTCCTTATGCGAGGTTAAGGTACCTAATTAACAAGGTCTAAGGAGACTGTAGTTATGTGTTGTGTACCTGAAGGCAAAGGAGAAATAGAGAACTTAGTTATGAAGTACAAATTGTATTGTGGGACTTTGAAGATGTAGCCAAGCTCATTGCCTGACTCAGTACTTGCAGATTCCATGCTGGAGCCAGCTGCACAACAGATACGCAGAGTAAGCAGAGTGGGCTGAACAGAGTTTGAGTTAGGAAGGTACATTGCACAGGTAAGGCCCTGTGTGGTCACTGCTCAGGTTACCTCTCAGCTGCTGTTGTAAAATGTGTAGAAGCTGCTTTGAATGCCTTAGAAGGATTTGTTGGTACAGAAGTGTCAGCTGCTACAATGGTTCTTGAGAGATCTAGCAGCGCATCTCTCCAGGTTTCTGTAGGTGACATCCTTTCTAGGACTGTTTGTTTTCTCATGTTGTTTGATGATCAACCTGTCTGATTCATTGTGTCCCTACAGCAACACCTCTGGCCAAAGGGAGCTCAGCTTGTTTGAGCTGCTGAGGGTGGTGGCAGGAGCTGCTCTGGCTGAAGGTGTTGCTGCTGTAGGGTTAGAAACAAACAGAACTTAACATTTACTGTAAGCTAAAACTACAGATCCCGGTTTTTAATACTGGGAGAGAAAACAGTATCTGATAAAAAACTTCGTATGTTTTTTGAAAACAATATAATGCAGGAAAGCTCTTTGGCCTATGATGTGTTAACAAGAAAAACTGAATTGACTTTAGATTGTCTGCTAGTTCAAAACCAGTACTGCCTTCTAGAAGGGTCTTTGCTTAACCTTTTGACTTTACTGGAGAGCTCAGCATGCCAGGACAGGAGGAACCTCATTTATGGAGGAGCAGCTACAGAGGCTTCCAGGTGGAGATGAAGGTGATGCCCTGGACACTGGTAACCAGGATCAAAGGTCCAGTGCTCCCTAGAGAATCTGGGCTTTTTAAAAGGTTAAAGCAGGCATCCAGGAATTGTTGGAGCCAAATGAAATGTTAGGTCAAACTACACCTTTCAGTACAGATACTCTGGTAGGATCTTTTCTGAGTAAAATGAATTTGGGGTGGTTCTTGAAGCAGCTGGAGTGATTTCTGTGTATTCACTGTCCTTATTGAGAAAACAAGGTGCAGATACAACCACTCAGTGTGAAATAAAAAAGGGAAAATCCTAGGAGATAGAAAAATGACCAGCGGCAAAGATGCAAATGATAAAAAGCTAAACTACAGCGTATTCCTGAGAAGAACGGGATAGACTCTTTTTCACAAGCAAAACAACTCTTTTTGTGAATAGGGATACAGTTCCAGTCTGTTATTGTGTCCCCCATCTGTGATTTAATAAGTGTTTTCCATCTTGTTTCTCTGATCAGAATGCAAATAAGCAGAAAGAAGTAAGTGGTGGAAGTGCTCTATCTTTTCACAGAAAAAGCATTCAAGGTGGGCCACAATGAAATAGCTTCCCTTCTCCTAAGAGTAAGGCATGGATGACTTAGGTCATAAGCACTCATTATGCTCAATGACGTAGGTGTGTCCCATCTCAATGTGAATGAGTAAATGTTCTCAGTATGAAATCTGTTGACCTCTGTCTGTAGGTTTGAAATCAACACTAATGATTGTTCCATATCTTTTTCCAGAGAGAAATATTTTTGAGATAGGATATGGTTTTAAGGTAATTTTTCACTTGAAGTCAAACTTTAACAGATGAGTTTCCAGTGGTACTGAAATAAAACAGTTGAAGACCCTGCATCAAATATCACAATAGCTGTACAGGCAATTCTTGGATTAATTTATTGGAGGAAAACATAAAGTCACAGAATGGTTTGGTTGGAAGGGACCTTAGAAACCATCCTGTTCCGCCCCCTGCCATGGGCAGGGACACCTTCCTCTAGACCAGGTTGTTCCAAGCCCTGACCAACCTGCCCTTGCATATTTCCAGGGATAGGGCAGCCACAGATTCTCTGTGAAATTTGTGTCAGGGCCTCCTCACCCTCACAGGGAAGAATTTCTTCCTAGTGTCTGTTGCGGAGGATCTCATGGGTCATCACACGCAGACCAATGTGATCAGGTGAAGCTGTTTATTACAGATCAGAAGCCTACTTATATACATTTTCTACCTCTCTACATGCAAGCAATACATTGGTTATTAGCTACTCGTTTACACATCTAAACGAATCACTTAGAGCGATGGTGAGCTGTCATACAAACGCTGCTGCTGCTGCTCTGCCCCGCCAAGGCTCTACAACCTGCCGTTCACACACTCCATTGTTTACATCCTTGGAATTGTCCACGCTTGGCAGCTACTTCCCCACAGCTGCACTTCAAGGACATATTTACCTTCTTGCTTATTTTGCTCAGCTAAGTTAAGGCTGGATTGTGCATGTCTCAGTGTCTTGACTATTAAAAATCCCTCAACAAGCGTCCAATTTAAACATAGTGTCTTTCAGTTTATACCATTCCCCCTTGTTCTGTCACTCCATGCCCTTGTGAGCAGCTCCTCTCCAGCTCTCTTGGAGTCTCTTTGCTACTGGAAGGCTGCAATTAGGTCACCCCAGAGCAATTAGGTCACCCCAGAGCGTCCTCTTCTGCAAGCTGAATGTGGGGCTTGGTCTTCTTTAGACAGGTTTTCCTCTTATCAGGTAGGACAACAGCTCTGTTCAAACAGTGATGTGCTACTGATGTGCTTTGCTTCATCAGAATTGAATCCTTAAACAGGATGCTGGTTGTATGCAGGAGAATTCCCAAAGTAAACTATGGGGGACAGTTTAGCACAGTGCAAAATCCACTGCGCACTCTAGCTGGCTGGGGAACAGGCTGCACTGCATCTTGCAGTATCAGAATTCTGTAAAAACCCCTGCAATTCAGAATTTTTAAAGAAAAACTTCCAGAGGATATTAAAATGACTGGAGAGTAAATTAAAAACTAATCTTTTAAGTGTGAGCTTGCTGGTTTTAATGGTAGCCTCTGGCTAGCTGTGGTCATGCTATTAGCCTGTAATTCTGGAAGTTGAGAGCTGCTGTGCTCTTGTTCTGTTTCTGTAGGTGCCTTTGGTTCTTTTCTTCTTGCAGCTAGAAGATAAGAATTCATTAACTCCTTCTCATCTCAGCATCTGCCTTTCAGGCTTTGTTCTTAATAGTCTGCAATAGTTTTGGGAGCAGTTGTTCTTTTTCATTTGTTTGTTTGCCCTTTTTTCTACTGCAGTAAGTGTGCCAGGTCATGCCCAATTAATATTCATCAACTTAACAAATTATTACTTATTCTATTATTGGAAAAAATCTCTCCCTTTTTATTAAGGAAATGAGATCCATCAGTGATCTAAGTACGATTCAGAAAATTAGCCTTGCAAATCCAGTAGTGACCTTTGTGCATCATTGAACATTGAGCAGTGGGATATAATCCAGCAATGTCTACTGCGGCTGGCAGATGACCTATCCAGCTGATAAGTCATCTGCCAGCCACAGTAGACATTAACTACAGAATTAGGATCAAACAGGTTGGTATTTGGGTTGGACTAGTGGGTCTGGTACCAGTGAAATGATGCTTGTGATACCTGAAGAAAACCCTTCTGGTTTTGCTGTGCTGTGTAAGGCCTCAGACCAACTTACTTTGTTTTCCTATTTTCCCATTTCTTGCTTTTTGAAAATATTTTTTCTATCTTTCTTTTTCTTTTCCTTTTTTTTTTAAAATCCTTATTTGTCGTTTGCCGCTACCACCGGTCATCCACTGGCGTGTCTTAGTTTTATCTCATAGCGGTGATCTACAGAAAGAAAACGCTTCTGTAAATAGCTCCTATCATCCCTCTATATTCCCAATGGAGTTCTTGTGAGAGGCTGTCAGTCTGTCCAGGTCTAAACCATCTCACTGCCTGATGGGCAGTACTCAAAGGCCATTCAACTTGCATTAATAGCCTTGTCCTCAGTAGGGTTGTCTCTGGCTCTGAAAAGGTGGTTGAGCTATGCAGAGCCAAGCTGGAGTTTTTCTGTACAGTCCTCCTCTTAGTAGAGTAGCTCTCGGCAGGGATTTGGCACTTCACAAGGAAGGGGAAAAAATCAGCAGTGTGGTGGTCTCATGGCACAGCTATGGACCTCCAAAGCAACTGCTGAGAATCCTGGGGGGCTGCTTGGGGAAAAAAAGTCTTGAAAGGACTTGATTCTTCTTTCATCTGTGCTCCTCTAGTTAGAGTAGGTTTTTATCCCATCCCTTGCCTCTGGAAATAGGGCCTCAGTTTGTTCTTTTTATTCACTGAGCTGGTACTCCAGATGGCTTTAAAAAGGCAGGTTGCTTTCAAAAGTTCATGCAAAATGCTGGACAAATTCCCTGCAGATTTACCTGACTGGAGAGATAGGCTGCAGATGCACCTCTGAGAGCTCTCCCCATGTGTTGGTAATATCTGCTTCTCAGTACACCTTCTTTTGATCTCACAGTGAGCCAGGTCCCCTGTGAAGGCCTGAGAGAGCAGAATAATTCTTGGCTACTTTGTAGGGAAGAGAGACTGTGAAGCAAAGGAGCAAACCACCGATGCTTTTGGCTTCCAACTCCTCCTTAGGTCCTGGAACAGTGATGCCCGGAGCCTCCAGCCGGGCAGTTTTGTCAGATATATGAAAATCAGACTTCTACTGTAGAGATTCCTACTTGGGTAGCCTTTGTTACAGCAGATGTTATAACTAATTTAAGTGCACCTTTGTAAATAAGAATGCAGGAAAGCCTCACTATTGAGTCATGCTAATGCACTTCAGAGCATTTAAATAGGCTTTCTTGCCCTTCAAGATTAGCAATGCTATGCAGGGGCCAGGGGATCCACTTTAATAAAACCAGTATTTCAGTAAAGGTTTTAAAGACCTCACCAAAAGGAGATAGAATGCAAAAATTTTGCCCCTATTTTTCTATTCTGAAAAACTCATAGTAACATAGCTCATAGTGCCTTTGACTGCCTGTACAGCTCTGTCAGAAGTCTCAAACAGCTCTTGGTTTCTGGAGTCTGACACACAGTCCAAGATTTTAGGAAGGTGTACAATTTCGGGCCCGACCACAATGCTCTTTCTTTATATCTTCCATGCAGTTATTGTTGACTTCTGAATTAGCCTTTGCTGTCTAAGTGGAAGTTGGACATGACCTGCATGATTGCATTATATATAAAGAATCTTGTGGAAGTAGACAATTCTACTCTTCCCATTCTGACATGGGTTTTCAAGGTGATATTTTGGCCATCTGCTGTTTCATCCTGTTCCCAGGCAGTTTTATCTGCATAAACTACTGCTTTGCCATTAGCTTGTGTTTGAGAAGGTATCTTGGATCTTCTAAACATTGAGTTATTATGCTGAACTTCATGTGGTTAAAATTGAGGCTGAGTCTCCTCCTTGTCGCCTTCCTTATCCCATGAATAACATCAGGCAATTGTTTAAGCATGTTCCAATTGTTTCTAAATCTTGCTGATTTCCCAGAGATTTTTCCATTCAGACAAAAATTCCTCTTGCATCCTCTTGTCTAGTTTTGACCTTGTCCCTGTTTTTAATGCAAATCGAACCAAATTTGGTCTATTCCATTCACCTGGAAAGGTGATGCCACAATATTCTTGGAACAGAAGAGTTGAGGTTCTGTCACTGACTTCCTTTCAAATGGCAATCTAACCTTTCTTATCTTTGTTCAAAAGCCTTTCACAATACAGCCCTAAACTAGCTAAGATAAATATTGCATTAATATTTCACTGTATCTGCCAGGTCCTTCTCTCCTTGAGATTCCCTGTTTGTTTGTTTTTTCGTTCTTTGTTTTCATTTCAGGGCTTTAAAATTTTTTTTCTGGTCATTCTATGCAGACTGTCTTACTCAGTTGATAATCATGGGAAGGATTGTTTAAAGGATATGGTGGACGTATAGGTGTATGGTTTTTTGTGTTAAAACTATTGTGGATATTTTGGATGATGGAAGTACACATTTTACTTAGGTTGGCTTCTGATGCCTATTTTGGTACCTAGATAAGGATGCAGTTGTGCTGACTCTCATGTCCATACTCTTGGCAGTATAGATAATTTAGATATTTTCAAAGTTCTGTTTATTTTTTTGCACTGCCACCTTTTCTTATTCTCTAAAATTTTGGATTGTGCAGTCTTCTCCTGTGTGCTAGTTTACTTACATGCCTTTCATTGTTTAAAGCTTATTAATTTCCTTGGAATTAATACAAATTGTGGTAGTGTCTTAAAGGTACTGATTGAGAGGTGACCTAAAATGTGTGGTTTCAATGGGCTTTCTGCTGTGTTTGGTGACATCTTAATATGTGTAATTTCCGTGTTCCAAAATGCCTGAAAATAGTTTTTGAATGTGTGAAACACAGTGTTGAAGCTGTGATTTTTCTCCTTGTTTTACTTCTGTAAAGACTTTTCTCCTTTGGGAAAGTTGCTTTTTAAAACCTGAGGTTTGTATGCTGAAAATTTTTGCTTTGGTTGATGTACTTGAAAAATAGTTGAATATTTAGAATATTCTTTTATCTCACTTCTGTTGGCCTGATTACTGGTTGGGAAAACCAGTTTGTAGAAATGCACGTAAATACTTAGGAATGATGATGATAATGAAATGTATAGAGAGAAAATTCAGTGTTAGCAAAATATCTGAATGTTGATGCCTTCAGCGAGCAAGAGTGTTTGTGTTCAGTTTGACTGGGGTCACAAATATAGTCACATATCTATATCTATATATATATATCTATATATATATAGACATACAGTCACTGACCTGCAGATTGTAATTTGAGGACATATAAAGAAATTAATTAGAATGTGACAGTATGTAAAACTTGCTTTCACGGTTTCTTTGAAGCACTAATCCACATGGATAGTATGGTTTCTTGTTTTCTTACAACTTTTATAATGAGAAAGACAGTTGGACTTCATGCATACCTTGTATTGTTGGACAGAGTTGCCTTATCTGATGTTTTTTTCATAGTAGTTTTCTTTCACAGCGAAATGAAAATGTTGGTATTCAAAAGAGGCTTACACAGATGCAGTAAGTTTCTTGGTAATTTAGGCAAAGCAGATGGTTGCTTGCTACATTTATAATATTGCTTAAATTTTATTTTGATTCATTAATGGAGACCATAAAATTACATAATGAAGCAACTGAGACATGCCAAAAATGGAAAACAAATTATTAGAAGTACTTCTTTCACCAAACCAATAAAAATTAACAAGTAAACATAATTGTCACATTGCTTATATAGCTTTTCTTTAGCATAAATATTGTTGAATATACTGGGTAATATTGCCAGTAATGCTGAATGAATCAAAGAATTTCCTAATAAATTGAATTTGGATGGCTCTTACCAAAAGTTTCTAGGAAAAAAAAAATTACAGAGAAAAACCCTAAATGTTTAGATTTTCTGTTTTCCCGAGTGTGTGCACTCTTTCTGATACAAGGTATTTCTACTGAGTTTCTCTAATTGGACTGCTTCTTGTAGCAGCAATAAAAATGATTGTTTTCAAAACATATTTAATTCTTGATTTATAAAAATGGTATGTGTACTCTACTTCCCACCTAAGCCATCTGTGTCCTAATCCTTCCGTGCCTACTGTTCTGTGAACTTCAGGCCTTTAGAACATAAATCCCAGGTTTTAGTCCGCAGGTGAAACGATTACTTTAAAACAATATTCCCCGAAAGGCAGGCATTTCCTGGGGCAGCCAGAGCACGGCCAGGCTGTTGCAGAGGAACAGAGGTGCCCTGCCCGCAGCCCAACTTGTGCCTTCCACAGGGATTTGCATAGGTTGTGAGTCTCAGCCAGCTCTTCACAAAGGCTTTAGGCTAAGTTTTATAGCTTTTGGATTTTTTCAAATGGCATGGTATAAAACTGCTGTAAAATGTTTGGATTTGATAAAACATCACTCTTCCCCATGTGAAGTGGCTGTGGGCTTCCTCTTGTCCTTTGGGCCCCTGTTCATGACAGTTCTTTCCTGGTGCCTTTCACCCACAACCTCTTTGGGGCCACCCCAGGTTTATGGCAGGGACTTCCTCAAGCTGCACAAGCCGTTTTGCAGCCCCAGAAGAGGTTTTTCAAATTGTTTAAAAAAGTGTTGTGTCTACTTAAGCCAGAGGTGGGGACGGAACAAGTACTTTTCTTATTAGCCAATAGCAAATGATTGTGTATTTTCTAATCTGATTTTCTGAATAAGACTGTACATTGCTTTTATATAGTAATAATAACTTTTTATGGTTGTAAATACACTGCATTTTATTTTGTTTTTTTTTTTTTTTTGTGGGCAGTACTGCTTCTCTTATCAGTTTCTCATTATTTTTGTGCCTCGCTTTAATGATTGTAAGTGGCTAAGTAAGTCTGTTGAAGACAAAGTTATGACACAATAATTTCTTTTTTATTGTTCCATTATCTTGTCTTTCCATGTTGGGCATAGGGCTCTTTGTCCCCTCCCTTTTTGCTGTGAATTCTAGGAGTTGATGGTAGGTTATTGCAGGTTTGACGTAAAGCACGTTGCTCCTACTGTGCATCTGACATAATGGGCTGTGGTATGTAGGACTTATTTCTGTAGCCCTGCTGTCTCTGAAAGCAAGTTGGTAGAATATTACGGAAACTAGGCAGCTAAACTTTTGTTTAATTTCTATTTCTGTGTCTCTATGGTAATTGCAGCTACAAGAGTTAAGCATTTCGGAATTGCAGGCGCTGGACAATGCTTCCAGCTCCAATGCTGTCCCTATTCCCAAGCACACTGCTGTTTCTTGTCTAGGTTGCCTGCTGCTTTCTGAGTTCTGCAGATAAACTCTGAGCGCAGCAGAACCCTGTGCGTGGTTGACCAGGACACCCCATAACACATGTTGTTGTATGATTTTGAAAGAATGCTGGGTCACAGATTCACCCTATGATGTGAGAATTTCCTGTAAGACCCTTTTCAACCCCAGGCTTGGAAAGCAGCGTGTACCTAGGACTGGATGCTGCTCTCCAGGTGCTGTGTTTGCGTATCCCTGCAGGGAACTTCTCTCCTCCACACCATCCTTTTCACATGCATCCTTTACACGCGCACGTCGGAGACCTTGAGGCGTGAGGGTGTCCTGAAGCAGCTCTGGATGGAATAGAACTTTCCAGCTGGAGAGGAGGAGAGAGGATGGGTCTTGTCTTTGTAGACTAAGACTTCAGCAAAACTCTTATGGAATTCTACATTTGCCAGCTGTTGTCTTCTGAGTAAGGACATCTGGGTACAAACCTAGTGTTTGCTTGTTGTCACTGCATATCGGCAAAAAATGGAATTTATTGAGACATTTTGCCTGTAATTGTTGTGATATAAACAAAGGAGTAAATGTATTAAATATTTTATCTTTGAAAGTTAGGGGATGATGGCATAATACAGCAACAGCTGTAGGATCTAATGAGGGAAGATGGATGCTGTATATAAAATCAATCCATATGTGTTGTTTATACAGTGACAGCAATAAAATGTAAGGAAGCTGCCAGTCAAAATGCTGACAGCATGAAAAATTTTAAAATAATAAAGCAAGTGCTTCTGATGTTTAGTGATGAAATAAATGTTTGTCAGCTCTTTCAGTTAAATGCAGCTCTACCAAGAAGAGAAAAAGGGGATGCATTATGAATATCCATCCATCCATCATTGCTACTTTCCCCTCTTTGATAGAATCCCAGCCAGAAAACCCTTCCCTCCAGCTATGCATGATGTCATTATCTTCTAGGTAAATTAATTATTTGAGGTCAAGGGTTCATACAGTTTAAAAAGTAAGCATCAAAGGGATGTAGTTCCAGCCCCCTTTTATTTAAAGGACTGATGATCAGTTTCTACTTCTGTTTCCATCTCCACTGCGTAAGTCTTCAGTGGATCTCTTACTTTCATTGTTTTTCAGCTTTCTGTTGCTAAAGGGAGTATTCTGGCTGCATCAAATATTGTAGCTCATCTGTAAGCTTTCCTGTTCTTCTTCATTCTTTGTTTCTTATCTCTTTTCTACCAGCTATCTTTAATATTTTGGTGTTTGCCACAGTAACAGACAAAATAATTTCTACATGTTCTGCAGCCATGTGAATACCCTGCAGCATCCAAACCATTCCTGGCATCTCACTCTGCAGTACAGCTCCTGGAGCTCACCTCTATGTGTGTGTGTGAGAGATTTACTGCAGCATGAAGGCAGTATGGGGTAGCCCTCTGAATAGGCTCTGCAGGATGAATAATGGAACCACTGAGCTAAATAGTATCTTTACAGAGAGTGAAATTAAGAGGCAAAGCAGGAAATGAGTTTTAGCTTTAACAGGGGATTGACTGATAAAGCAAAGCAGCCTCAGACAGCCAGCTTTCCATTTGGGTCTGGCTAGATCATTCAGCATGGGCTGTGGTAATAACAACCAAAATGTTGCTCCAGCTTTTTATTCACAGCTTTTAGAAATCTGACTAGATGGTTACAGCATTAGGTGGACCATAATACAGGCAGAAAGCTAACCTTACTAGGGCTGTTCCTCCACCTTTGCTTTCACTTGTGTCTATCACTAAGATACAGGATTTTAATGTAACTTTTGCATTTTGGCATATTTAGAAAGCGTGAAACTGGAATTTTTCTTCCTTTTTGTTCTCTCCTGCTCTCCCCCCCCCTCGCCCCCCAAAAGGGAAGATGATTAATAAGGAGAATGGATGGGGGGGCAGAATTGAAATCTAAAAACTATGCTGGTAAGCAAACATCGAACTCTTCAGCTCTATGGGTTGAGAAAGCTTGTGTTACACAGGGCCTTCACGCTGAAGGTGAGAAGACTGCATTAAAGTGGGGGTAAAAAGTAATTGAAGACTGGTTACTTCTGATGGCCAAGAACATGGTGTTATTTGCAGACTCGGCAAACACACCCATATTTGTGAAGTTTTTCCTAGGAAGTCACAGGATTGTTGTTCCTTGGCTCTTGCTGTGCTCCACTTCAGTTTTTGTTCCGTGTGGGCTGCAAGAAGGACTTCCACCCGGGGATGCAGTGCCATTGGAGATACGCTGCTCTCTGGAATATTAGTGTGTTTACCTGGTGCTTTGTTCTTATCATGCTTGTATTGCTACAACGTAATTCCCAGCAAGGTATAGTAAAAAGAAGAGAATCTAAAACCTTCCCGACTGAAACTATCTGTTGCAGTAAATGGGAAGTAATTGTCTAAGGCTCAGGGAATTGTCACACCGGGTAAGCTGGTGGTAGCAAATGAAAGCTGATCCCTTCTTTTTGCTTATCCTGCATGAAACAGAGCTGTTTCCTGGTTAAACAGTGATGGCTATTTCAAAGAAGAATGAGTGATATTCATGTAACTAGGGATGCAGAAACATAGCTGTAGCAAGGCAAGAATATGAAAGCAGGTTTTCTCTGCAAAGTTGTCAGAGGTAGGGAGGAGGGGAGTTTTTTCTTAAGATCTCACCCACAACCTTCATCAACTGTGAAAGATATCAAAAGCAGAGTGGAAGAGCTTGTTGTGAGTCTTTGAGGCAGAACTGTAATTTAAAATGCTGAATTGCGAGCCCTGTGCGTTTTAATATCAGATATTTTATACTGTGATTGATAATGCAATGAGGTTGTCTTATTTATATCACAGAAGCATTCATGCAGCAGGGAGCTGAAGTATCTTTCCCTTCAAGCAGCTGATGCTAAAATACAAAGGAAACAAAATAGGCCTTGAACTGAATTTCTCTGTCTGTTAAATTAAGCTGTTACATACCAAGGAGAAGCTCTTCCTTGAGAGCTGAAGATAAACTTGTTTGGTTTTTTTCTTTCTTTGTTTTCTGATTACAACTAGTGAAGGTAAATTCTCTCAGCCCTCCTTCCTCCCATATTCTCTGAATAACCACAGGAGTCCAATAAATGACCTCTAAAACTCAGGTGCTTGGGTTTTATTAAAACAAAGGGAAAACAAAGGGAAGGTTAGTGTCATATTGGGACATTTTTCTAATTGAAATACTGAAACATCATCCTAAATCACATGCAAAAAACCGTGCAGATACGAATTTTGTGAAAGGCAGGTGCGGGGCCATTCTTTTTGGGGGGAGTGGGGCTGGAGTGGAGCCCCTTTTAAAATATGGAGTCTCTTTTAAAAAATACAAAGCTTCCTGCAATATATTATTAAGGTAGAAAACTTCAATGCAAATGTACAGCTTGACTGAATAATTCATTCTGACAAATGCTAAATGATGCTATAATTCCAGTCGCCTGAAATAAAAGAAATATATGTACAGACATTACTCCTGACATTTTGGAAACTTGAACGAGCAAATTTTTTTGCAGACTTTAGTGAAACAAAGAAGGTCTAGATGAGATCAACTCCTGTGTGGCAGAGCTGCAGCTAAAGATCCCACTCCTGAGTTTCCCAGTCTTCAGAAAAGGAATGTTGTAAGGGCACTCAGAACAGGCACTCAGAAGCTAAAGGGTATTTGCCACAGGCTTCAGTGACAGCTGTGCAATTTAGTTTCTGAATCCATGCTTCTCTGCTCCATACTGCAGAGGGGCAGCAGCTGTGTGAGTCTTGGCTTCTTACTGAGTTGTGAGTTCATGTTAGTTTAGTGGCCAGAATCGTGATGAAATGGGAGTAACTTTTATTTGTTAGTGTTTTGTGAGCATCAGTTTGTATGATTTATTTGTGATTTATCAAAGTTTCCTTAACTTGACTTTGTAGGCCTTCTGGGAGACCAAATAATCCATTGCATGTTAGAGTCTTAAAAATCCTTCAAAATTATCCTGTCTGCAAAACATTAATATAATGAAGTGATTGATGTATCTATTCTTTGAAGGCTCTGATCTTTTGTGAGTGTTTTTCAGTTTGCTTAAGCTTAGTTATTGGATCTTTGCCATGTTCTGTTGAACTGAGCCTGAGCTGTGGAGAAATTGTCAGCATCCTGCATACAATGGGAGGCAGGCAGCTCTGTGTCTTGGGAGCTAGCACTCCATTAAAGGATTTCAAAGCTGATAAAGTGCAGACACAGGATAAAGCCAATTTTTCTGTGGTAATTGACCCCCAGGAACAGCTTTCTGTTGCCCACATTCATGTTTACAAACCATCTCTTGAGGAGCATTTATTTAGAAAGGACAGAGATAAAAACTATCTAAATTCCTGACCATAAAACTTGAGCTTTTTTACTGAAAATATTTGAAAAAAGCAGCAGGTGTTCTGTGGCAGGGTTTCCTCTCTTTTCACTCAAGTCTCAGCTGTGTTGTGCAGGTTTTCCTTTTTTGTGTGCTGAGTTCCTCCTTTCATTAAAGAAGATTCAGAAGCCCATATGAATTACAAGCTATCCAAGATAAAGGGAGAGGAAACAAGATCAAAGTTGCCTCATACCACACCACTTCTTAATGCAGTTGGATACAAGGAAAGATCTTACTTTGTCCTGTCAGATGATCTGCCAGTTGTGTCACTGTCATGTTATCTACAAATGGGCCCTTTGTAAATTTTGTGTAAACATGAAGAAAAGTCTTCCTGACAAATAGGAACACAAGCCACAAGCACTGTCTGTATGTGAAGGGGAGAGTGTGCTGAGTCTTTTGGGCTTTTTTCCTTGTTGTGTGGGCTTTTAAATTTTTTTTTTAAATGCATAAATGCAAAAATCAAAATGGCACAAGTAGCATTCAGTTGTTGAGTTTTCCCAGTGAAACAATAGTAAGAAATGCATGGGTATTTTTGGAGTTCCATTGCTTCAGTGACACGTTCTGTTCTTTTCTCCAACAGCTGTGCTTTTCTAACCAAGCTGCACACCTGTTATTACACAGAAGCTGCTAAACTCGCTTACAGCGCAAGTAGGGTGTAATGAATTTATTAAGACTTTTAAGGAAGGTCAGTGAGTTTTAAGTGACCCAGAGTGTATGGCAGTCCAATAAATACAACTGTGATGAAAATTTATGTATAACTGCAGCAAAACTTGTTTTTTGACAATATTTTAAAAAATGGATTTATTTCATAATTTGCTATGCTTCTTTCCACTGTTTATTGTTTTGGCTGCAAAGTCACAATGCAAAAAAATGAGCACTTAACCCTTCTAAATTATTTTTTTTTCAGTAAAGAAGCTTGCACAGAGCTTCCCCTTCCTGAAGTTTGTCCCCTTTGCTCTGGCTCAGTGAGATGGCACCTTTCAGTTGCTGTGTGGCTCACCAAGGGCTAACCTGTTTGCGAGCAGCTCTTGAAATGTGTTCTCTGTAGGTCCTGCTTTGGAGGCGCTGAAGCTCCTTTGAGCTGAAGCTCAAGCCTGCTGTTCTTTCAAAGTGGTTTGGTTCATGCTAGTTCCAGCCTTTCTGGTTCCTGAAGATGACCTTTCATTCCCAGTATTTGTCCTTTTTCTCTCCTCAGCCCCCCTCTGATATTTTGTGAATGTGGAACTCTCTTGCAGCATAGGAAGGTGAGAACTCCTCCTATCAAAATATACTACACAAAGAAAGTGCGGAGAAAGGATGGATGGCAGAGATGAGTTTGATTTATTGATTGAGGGGAGAATATGCGATTATTCTGAGGAGGACTTACAGGTGCTTCCTAAGTGGTCTATGTTGGTTTCTTCATGCCCATTTACTTTCCTTCCTGGTTTTACCTTCTGTTTTCAAAACTGAGGATGTTCTCTCTCCAGCTGAAACTACCAATTCCAGAAGCTGTAGTTAACCTTTGTGCTGGTTAACCCAAGAGAGAACAAGTAAAACAAAATGGTCTGAGTTAACAGAGAATAGAAGGAGATGTTGTTTTCTTCCCCCCTCTGCTTTATTTATGCTCTTATATGTATAAATTATATCCATTTCATCTAAAACTTGTTCTCAAACTTTTCCTCTGAGATTACAGACTCTTTTTTTCCACATTTTCCCATCTTGTTGAAGAACCCTTGATTTATCACCTTGGCACTGAGAGGCAGTAGATTGAAGTGCTGCTGCTGTTTGTTGTGATTGAGGATGTTTGCATGCTGGGGGTACTGATGAAACTCTGCCTTGGGACTGTGTAGCAGATATGACTCCTCTTCCTCCCTGACAAACTCAGTGCTGCTTTTTGCCACTTTTGACTTCCAAGATGGTGATAACACTGCTGCATTCAAACAAGACAGGAATTTGGGTTTTTTAAGGCATAAATGTTTTGTGGATTTAGATGACATGGGTAGCATTCTATGACTTGTAATGGAATTTCTTTCTGTATGAAATGGTCAGCAAAGTTGGTGTGAATTCAGATGTGTAGGAAAGATGCTCGAAGATTAAAGTGATTGACAGCCCCTTCATTTAAGAGATTACAGTGGGATGCAGTGTCTGTCATGTTCACATCTTTATTTAATTCCTCTTTAGTATGCTGAATTTTGTATGAAGAAAAGCCTTATTTTGTTCCTTGTTCTGGTTGTCACATTTTAAAACATATGTAGGAAAATCCAACAGTGCTATACAACAGCCTTATGAAATACCGCCTCTATGTGCCTTAAAGTAGGAATTATTCTTTAGTTTTTTACTTTCTAAGTCTTCTCTTTCAAATGACTGTAACAAAAAAAAGGAAAAGATAGTCAGTAGCCCAAGGATTTCTCACTGAGCTGGATAAAAGAGAAAAAAAATAGGTTAACTTGAAATTGAAGTGGCCTAATTAAAAATGGAGAAAAGGTGTAAACTGAAATTCATTAACTTGTGTAGCAGTTACATTGGATTGCTACAGATTTTCTGGTACTGGAAGCAGCTGAGTCAAGACTCTTTTTAAAGGACTTAAGACTTCAGTTTAAATTGTATTTGGCTTCTTGGAAAGAAAAAAACCAAAACCAGAGTCGTCTTTGTGATGTGGGACAGTCAGTAGAGAGGGGATTATAAAGTCATAAAATATAAAAGTTTCTGATTTGTGCCTATTCTTCTCCTCTTTGAGAACTGGCATAGTTTGGTTTTCCATCTAATCCTAACAAAGGGGAAGAATTAATTTCAGTACTGTGAGGAAGCAGTCGTCCCAAGTCAGAGTACCTTTCAAATAGTGAGAGACAGTGTTCACTTGTGCTTCTAAATATTTTACTCTCTTGGCTGTGCTTGCGTCATAGTACATTTTTGGTGTTAGCTTTTCATCCTCTTGAAATAAGAAAGTTGAAATGTTGGGTGACTACTGGAACTAAGCAAACTTGACAGCTTTTGCTTCACCATAATGTTTCTGTGGTTTATTGAGAGACACGAGGGCCTAGGGGAGTTGGCAGGAACTTCTTCCTGGGGAATATCAGCTGGCAGATATCTCTGGGCAGTTCTCCCAGTTTATGGGAGCAGTGGCCTCCAGGTGCCTCCCTGGGGCCGGGAGTTGTGTTGGAGGTGACAGGGAGGGCATGGGTAGGATCTGCCTCTGGCTGATTCAGATGGGCTGTGCCAGGCTGGGATGCGCTGCAGGGAAAGCTGCTGAGCTGGGCTGGGCTGGGCGGCCTTGGAGAACACCGTGTGGGCTACAGGACCCGTGTGGCCACTTAGAATTGCACACATCTGAAGTTGTGATTGTCATTATCATCTCTATTTTCTTTACTGGGTAGTTGGAACTGTAGGAGGGTAGTTCAGACAAAATGACTTACACTCACCACTCCAACAGGACTGCGAGAAGGTTCTCAAGGTTGTTTCCTTTTGGATATATTACAACTCCTTTCTAGTAGAGCAGCTGACGTAAAAGCACCAATGGTTATAGCACTGGCTCCACAAGAGTGAAGCCCTTTCCCTGATGGGAAGTGTTTTTTTCGATGCACACTGCAATTGCTAGCACAGGCCACCGAGACAGAGGCAAATGCATGGGACTGAGAGGTCTGTCATCTTGTAAAAAAAAAAAATCCAAAAAACCAAACCAAAAAACCTTGCTGGAGCCCAGTGGTTTGTTCTGCTTCAGTAAGAGAGATTATTTGATATCTTAGTTTGCTTGGGGTAGGAAAGAACAAGTCACATTTTCTACTCAGAAAGACCACAGGTTTAGTCAGCCAAACTTGCACACAAGCTGAAACATGTCTGAATTCTTGCACACAACTCCCTGAAGCTGTCTCTGTCTTCACTGGCATCTCTCCAGAAACAGAGAACTTCCACTGGTGGATGTTGCAGACCAGCTCTCAGGAAGGCTCCTCAGATTGGAGGGACCAGGACACAAAGCTCTCTGTAATCTTAAATAATTTGTCTTGGGGTGATGTTATGATAATCCTGTATTCCCTATAATCTGCTTTATGCTCAGTAAACTTTAGCCCCCTGTAACTTTAAGCTAGGTCCAGCAGCTGGGAGAAGCTCTGCCCGTGCGGGTTTTGAACCTCTCCCCCAGGTTTCTTGGCCTTGGAGCTTGGCGGGGAGCGACATTCCTGCTTCCAGCTGCTGCTGGCTAAGTTGCTTGCTTCTGCTAGCTGCTTGATTTGTTGGCTAGACACGAAGCTTTTCCGAGGACTGCGAGAGTGGATCCCCGGCTGCTTCTGCTTTCCTTCTTGGAACTGTTCATCTTGGAACTGTCGGGTCCAAGAACCAGGTCTGAGACACCAGACCTGGGACATCAGGTTGAGAGCTGCATGCCGTGACCAGCGGGGGAGGCCGCGGGAACACCGCATCCTCGGGGCTCCGATCCCAGAGAAGCCAAGACAGCTAAAGAGCTATAAATCCACCAGCTGCTTTTGCAGGTTCAATACCTAATAGTCCTTTTTCCCTTTTCCCCATGCCTTGCAGGGCACTTTCTTTGTTTTCTTAAATAGATAGGTTTTTTTCACTTTCATCCAAGAAATTCCTTACGTGGGGGGAGGGAGTGCTGAAAACCCTTTTCCTTTGGGGAAGGCATTCATTCAGAGCGCTTTCTCCTAAACTTGTCTCTAACACAAGACATAATTACGGATCCCTTGGGTTCTGGACCTCTGTAGCCTCTCCACCTTTCAGCTGTCACACCTTTACAATCCCATCTTTCATTTTAAGGAGTTATAAGAGGGCTGAGAATGTTTTTTCTGAGCTCAGGGAAACAGATGGTACTTTTTAGGAATAAGGTTTCCTAGGTTTGTTTTCTCTTGCCTCACCGCTGCTTGCTGAAATAGGGAAAGTACATGTAATTTTTCCTATAACAAGAAAATACTATTCATTTTGACTTCAATCAGTTTTCTCCAGAGAAATGCTTAATTTTGAAGCACCAAAAACTTTTCAGAAGAGATAGAAATCCTTTTAAAAAAAATACATAGCAATGTATTTGGTGAAATTGCTGTTGTGTCTATGTCCATGTTAAAACCACTGATTCCCAGACACTACAGGTAGCATGAATTTTTCAGAGTGTGTGAACAACTGTTCTGCATTGGGGATGAAAGGGAATTTTAACCAATTCCCTTAAAGGAATTCATCACCACAAAACATGAAAGTTCCACGTTACAAGATTAGAAATGAAGTGAGAGAAAAGAAACCTTTGAAAAATCAAAGCAACAAGTGTCCGCATGACATAACATGAGCTTGTTCAATTTCATTTTGGTTTTAAACACTGATGAGAAGCATCACAGACAGGTTTACTTGTGTTTCCAGTGTTTGGAGTGCAGGCACTAGAAGATAGACGTGTATTTGAGGAGCTGGTGTGACGCCTGGGAAGCTGCTCTCTGCAGGGATGGAGCAGATTCCCCCACCGTGCCAGTGTGTGATGGCAGTATCTCTGAGTCCAAGAGATGTTTGGAGGAGAGCTGGGAAATCCTGGATTAGTTCTTGTGCAGATTTGATCATTGGATGTATGTGTACCGTGGGGCTGTTGTCGGTGTCGTGGTAGTTTCAAAGTTTACGAAAGATGCTCCTGTTGAGTGTCAAGGTGCAGAAAGGACCCGCTGGCTTTCTAAACTCCTCCTCTGAGAGGAGCCTGGGGGAGGCTGGATCTGGTCCTAGACCCAGACTTGGTCAATGGTTTAAGTCACTTTGTCCTGCAGGATTAATGATGGCAAATCAGATCTCTTTATACAAGAAATAAGTACTTATTATAATAAATCATTAGACAAAAAGAACTCAATCAGAATTACTTACTACAGAGTATAAAAGCTAAAACTATTATTCTGGTATGAGACCAGGTAGTGTGCTATAGAAAGGTGATATTAAAACAATTATATTAAAAACAGCAAAAAGAAACAATTATCAGAGACTGATGTAACTCCTCCAGGCTAATGCTCATGGGCAAATCTCTTTCACTCAGCCTTGAGGGGTATCCTGGGGGGGCATCCCCAAAACCCTCAAAACTCAATGTCCTTAGAGTGTGCGGAATCTCCGCACGCTCCGAGGAGGAATATGTTAAAGAGGAGGAATATGTTAAAAAGGAGGAATATGTTAAAAGAAGCCACCCTATGGAAAGTGGACTGGATTTCAGTCACGTAAAGGGGTTGACTCCAGGTCAGTTTAGTCACTTATCTACTTAATCTTTGGCTCACTATCTGGATTTGAGGATTGAGGTTGGTAAGCCTGAAGGATTTTAGCATAACACAACACGAAAACCAGCCCACGATGCCCCTCTTGGCCCAGCCTTGCATTGTTGGAGTTGCTAGAGGACACTACAGGGCACAGTGGAGCTACTGTCAGGAGAGGAAGGGATCTTGATAGTGTTTGTGAGGCAGTAGTGCTGAGGGCTCTCCCACCCCTGCTTATGCAGAGTTGTGGTTTTCTGCATCAGTTTTCCTGAGGAAAATTGCACAACTTCAGAGAACTTGGGGGCAACCACAGGGATGTGATTTACCTGGGAACAAAACGGGTTTTTGAAGTTTGCTAATGGCACAAGCCCTGTTCTTTCCATTTCAGCCATATCTGTTGTGCTCTAATTGTGGAGTGGATCATGTGAGGAGTGTTTACATTTATTAAAGCATTTTATGTAGCACAAAGAATACCTGACTTTTGGACTCCTAGGTAGGCACGTTTTCAAGAACTGCTCAATATTTTCCATAAAAAAGGATTTCTACTGATCTTGAGAAAACTGCACGTGATTGCATAAATTATGTAACATTGGTAAACTTGGGCTGTCTGTGCCGACTTTGGTGGCTTCTGTAACTATGGCTTTGTTTGTGCATGGGTGCAGACCAAGCTGGCAGACTCAGAGGAAAATCTGAAAATTTAAGTTTGTAGATAATAAAATTAATTTCCAGAAATTTGCCTTACTAATTAATTCACAAAGTATTTTTCCCTGAATTGTTGCTACTTGAAGGGGAGTTAATTCTTCAAGAACTGCTATGCATGAGGTATGTTGGCAATAAGCACAAGGAGGAATTTTGGAAAAGACTTCGCATATTAATTAAATCCATTCTTTGAATTTTTTAGAAGTAGTTTAAAAACAAAACAAAACTCGTTCTTGCATTATTCAGTCTGAGGCCTCAGGACGTTCCAGCTAATCAGGGGATTTTTGGCTCTAAGTATTATACAAGCCCTAGGTATTAGTTTGAAAGACACGTGTCAATGAATATATAGAAAATTAAACAGTGAAGTTAGTTTTTGTCT
Source organism: Origma solitaria (assembly GCA_013397895.1). NCBI lineage: Eukaryota > Metazoa > Chordata > Aves > Passeriformes > Acanthizidae > Origma > Origma solitaria. Next base: position 32,222 of record VZRL01003665.1, on the reverse strand, counting down.
TCAGAAAATATTAACCTTGTTTGCCCATGAATAAAATGGGAGAACTGTCAGAATATTTCAGTAGAATGAAATGCTGAAAATGAGAGTGAGTGTTACATGATAACTGATTGTCTGAAAGAGTGAACAGTGACAGATGGCTTGTTACGATGCTTAGGGACTTTTTTTGTCATCTTCTGTTGTCACTAAAAATACTTGTCAGGAGTCGAATCTGGAATGATTGTTGCTGATGGGGAATTTATCAGGAAATTCATTTCGTAGGAAAGTCGCTGGTCTTTGGGAGGAGAGCATGAAGCCAAAGCCTCAACAGTCTCAGTTAGAATTGGAATTTAATTTGTGTAGCTGCTCTAGCTTGCAGTAGAGGTGAAGTTCGCTCGTTATGAAGTGAAGCTGAATATATGTCCCAAGTGTGGCTGTACATTAAAAGAAAGGAAAGCAGAGGCATGCTGGAAAATCATTGTTTAATCTGCTGCTAAAAGATGTTTTCAAAATTGACTGAGGAGAATAAAGGAATTGAAAAACTTCTTGGAATAAGACACTTAGATAACCCAAATTTTTCTTATTTCATGTGATGTCAAAAGTATGATAATTTCAAAGCAGGGAGAGCAAAGGGGATTGATTGTTTTCAAGTGAATGAGTACCCCTGGGTTCCATTGCCGGTTCTTTGCCTGGCTGTGTCCAGCCCCTCCCAAGGCCCCTGTAGGGTCACCCCGAGGGCAACCCCACATGGGGAGGAACACGGGAGCTCCCAGGCCCCTCAATTCTCTGGGAATGAACAGCTGGATGCTCTTCACCCCAGCACTGCTGTACTCAGGACTTCCCATGGGTATGCCCTGGCAAGCCCTGAATTGCAGTTAAGGACATTATGAATCGTTGTGAGAGAGTGGAGGACACACGCATTTCACCTTGGACCTGGTGTTTTCATCTTACTGTGTTTAAAACGGTGAAATCTCTGTGCAGCTCAAGGTTTCTTTAGTTGAGGAACTTCTGTTCAGCTTCTAAAACTACTCATCAGTCATCCTGGTAAAGCAGTCTTCTTAATGATCTGGCATAGGACACATCCCTAAATACTCCTCTGCCAGCTAAGAAACTCTCCACTGCAATTTAAACTCTACACAGGCTTATATACATGGCGTGCGTAACTTAAAATAAAATATTTGTTTCTGGCATTAGAATATGTAAAGCAAGAACCAGCAGGTAAGCTCAGGAAAGGAAGGAGGAAAAAATAACTTGGAGTCTTATGGTCCTCCTTAGTACATGGAAATCTCACAGAATCTATTTTGGCAAATATGTAGGAATTCTTTTTTTCAATCATCTGTATTTGCTGCTAATGGGAGTTTAACTTGCAGCTTCCCACACTCTGCAGTTAAGAATGACTCTCCCTTTTAATGTTGTTTTAGCATGATTTTCTTGTAATTTCATTACTTACTGTAGATCACCAAGGTTACTGGTTTGCAAACTTTGTTATGGTCTGGTAATAGAACTTAGTAACATCAGGAAACATATAAAAGACGTAGCTAATGCATCTTACTGCAAACGTTAGACTAGCAGTTACTTTGCCCTTGAAGTTTTACTCTTCCTCATGAAGTGGAAATGTTACAAGGATTATGGTGTCTCAATGTGGTATAAATGTGCTTCACTTGGGCTGGTAGTAGCTCTTGTGTTATGTGTGTAGGTGCTCTGCACAAAGGTGAGTAGCTTGTGGATTTCTTCTGTACTGTGCCTGGGCCATAACCCCCATGACTCCAGCTGGAAATGAGGGTCTTTTCCTTTTGGAACAGCTCAGTCCCATGGCTGTTTGGTCCTTACCCTGAGACAGTGTCAGGGAAGGCCAGTGATGGTCAGTCAGTCTTGTTATTATAGTCATTATTATTCCCTTACATCTGGATGTTACCCAGCAGCTGCCCATTTCTGGCACAGGAGTCCTTGTCAGGGCCTAGGAAAACACTGCTTTTGCCCTTCCACAGCTGGCTGGGGAGTGCTACACCACTGGTTTACGGTGCAGCCTGAGGGAATATCAGACTCACAGCTGTCAAGGTGATGTGTGAATAGAACACAGTAGAAAAAATTTAGAAGGAATGGTGAAGAACTGCCAGTGCAGAATTAGTGAACCTGTAGTTGCCTTGTACAAAAGGAAACAAGAAGCATATGCAAAGGCACAACTTTCCATTGGGAAATAAAATTACTGTGGCCAAGACAAAACAGAAGATATATATGACATTAGACTAAATAATTCATGACAGCTGGAAGAGGTAATTAATCCTGTAAGAGTGGTTCAAACACTACAGGAAGCAACAAAAAAATTGAATAAAAGGTAAACAGTGTTACATTCTGTAGGTGCTTGAGAAAACCATAGCTATTTGCTCTGGAATTGAAAGAGGCCTATAACCCTTAACCACAAAAATAAAGAGAAAACTTAGGTAGTTTTCTAGCTAACAAACAAAACAAAACAAAACCAAAATGCGAAACTCATGCAAAAAACTCACTTATTCAGTGCAGTGGAACTTTGTTAGCTTCCCTGAGGTGTCTTCAGACCATAACTGAAAGTGAAAAAACCAATGGGCTTTTATCAGGGTGGAGTGATGGAGCCTTGCACAGAGGGAAAATGTAAACATGCTAGTTAATGCTGACATGGAGAAGTGTACAACAAAGCTATAGAGGAAAGTAGAGACTCAAAAAAGTCATAGGAAAAGGAGATAATACAAACAACAGTGTCTAGCAAAGTATTAGGAGTCATTGTATAAGAAGAGCAAACCATCCTGAATGTTGATGAATAGGCTTGCAATGAAAGGTTTGCTCTCTGAGCTCCACCAGACTACATTGATCAAGTCTAGGGGAGCAGGGACCATCAATGCTGGATTTGCAAAGTGCTTCCAAGGGGCAAGGTCATTTAGAGAACAAATGGAAAACCATCTACTGTGAAGCACTGAGGAAAACACTAAGGGCAGATCCAGTCAGAAGTAATGGATGCATTCTGATAAAAACTAGAGAAATAATCAAGATACCTTGTGTCTTGAGGAGCAGTAGTGAGGGACAGCCAAGATGACTAACACATGAGGGTAACTGGATATGCATGACTGAATAATGCAAATAGGGAGCAAAAAATATGAGAAATAGTGTTATTGACAGTGCAATCGAGAGAGATTTGTCAAAAATACAGCATGCTGACTAGATGTCACGCAGCCCAAATGCCAGAAATACGAAGTAATGTTTTGTTCTTATCGTTTATACTGGTGTATTGTTTGAGAGCTCCTGCTAGGTATTTACTCACTTTCTGAGTTAGACCTATGGTCACTGCAGCACTGGCAGCTTATTATTTGTTTTCCAAATTGCTGTGGAATAGTTTGGGTATTAGTGACATAACACCACATTTTGCTCTTTGGGTTCCCACTCCAGTCCATCAAGCAGGGAAGTTACAGCATCAAGACTCAAAGGAAAAGAACCCATTAAATGTGTTAGAAGTCATGAGGCTAAGGCAGAAGAATTTACTCAGCTTGTCATTGCTATAAATTCTAGATCAAAGAATTATTTGAACTTACAGTAGCCACGCAGTCTAGAAGAATTGTGTTCAATTTGGTGCTTAAAATGTCACACTGAATATACCACACTACAAACCAATTTCCAAGTTAATTAGGCTTCTGGTTATGTTTTTCTTGACTTTCAAATAATCTTATGTCCAGTTTAAGAAATGATGGTCTGATGCTCATGTTAACCATCATCTTGATGCTCATCACTTATTTGCTTATTTATCCAGGTAATTTTTTTAATATTTGCTTTGTGTGTGTATACATGTGTGTACTTGTTCCAAAGTTTATTCTTGGCATTTCTTTGTGTTTAAATGATGCTCAACATTCTGTCTGATGTGACTAGGAGAGTAGTAGAGGACTCAAGTTCTCTGTTGTTCTGCAGATCCCTGGCTATCCATCAAAAACCCAAAAGCTCGAGTGTAATAAGTAAATCAGAATGTCTTATGCAGCTGACTTGTTATATGAAAATCAATTGATGGTGTGTGTAAGTGCAAGAAAACGCCTAGGATATTTTACCTTATTTGAGGAAGGTGCATGTATCCTGCTGAACAGGACATTATCCTCTGTTGAAACAACCCAGCAAGGACAAGAGGGTTCAGGCTGTGTGACCAGTGTGGCAAATAAAGTCTGAAAAGCCTACAGTCTGTTGGCAGAGTGCGGATGATGATGCCAAACATGGAGGCAGAGATGTTCTTCAGTAGTAGGGGTCCCCTACACGTAGTTTCAGGGTGTCTATTTTAGCAAGTCATGCTAAGAGAGATTATGAAACCAAGACTAGATTTCATTAGTGTTAACGCTGAGTGAATTTCTTGTGTGTAAAAAGTATGTGAAATACAGAGGATATCGAACAGACCATGAAAATGTAATTAAACATACTAGTTAAATGAGTTTTCAACTCCTTTCAGTGCTGGCAAGAAAGCAGAGAGATACTGCTCTCTTTTGGGACTATTGGAGAAGATGCATCATTCCCTGCAGGCAGCTTTAGAAGCCTAAGGGAAAAGGGACCAGATGTCCCTCGACACCTGGGGTCAGGCACACACCCCCTGTATGTCACCACAGCTTAGAACCATCAGGTGCTGCTGACCAATAATTCCTCCCTATTGCTGATGTGATCATGAGGGATTTCTCTGTTAACCTCTGGCTGGGCCATTAATGGGGAAGATTTTGGCCCTACATTTGGTCTGTGTGGAACCATCAACTTGTTTTCAGACTAAATTAGCCAGCAGAGTGATCCAGGAGGGCTGGGTGCCTTTTGAAGGTCAGGCAGTGCCATGGGCAGTGATGTGGTAGTCAGAGATGTGGAGGGAGCTGGGGTAAAGGACTGACCAGCTCCGAGCTGCTCAGCTGCCCTGTGGTTTGGAGGGCAGCAGGAGCGATGGCCCTGGGACAGAAGGTCTGCCCAGTGGATGTCATCAGCTAATTGGTGATTTTGTGTGCCTGTTTGGTTTGGGCCAGCAGCTGTGAATGTGAGTTGATAAATTAGTGTGTGTTTCTGGAGTTATGTCCCATGTGCCATCAGCTGATGAATGTGGCTTCACAAAAATACTCATTACTCCTTGTCTCAGAAGGCTTGTAGCTGATGGAACAGCTTTACCCATTGGAAGTGTAGTACTAATGAAACTGGGGCATTTACCACCTTTTTTGCTGCTTCACGTGTTTTGAAATAGATATATTCAGATTTAAGATCCAGAGCCTATCATAACATATCTATTTTAAGTTCTAAAATATTTTTTGAAGTGAAACAAAGCAGGGGATTTTGCAGTCTGCTCTGCTCAGTGTGGATAAAGCTAAACAAATTTTAAATGTCCTTTCCAAATATTTGTCCTTTCTTCCATCTTGTACATAATTGATAAATTAACATTTTAACAGGACTGATGTCCTATGTCTCATACAGCCACTCCATAGATAGGTGGATTATTCTTCTTTTTGCTGTGAGAAACTTGAATGTGTACTTCTCTACTGGAAGATTCTGTAATTATTATTCAGAGAATCTTATAACAAGAAACATCTAGACTTTCATGATATTTGAGCATGAATTTTATGCCAGTGTCCAGAGTTAGCTCATGTGCATACATATCACCTCCTTTACCATCAATATCCTCTGATTTTTGATCTTCATGGTGCTGTCTCCTGAATGCCTTCAAAAAATGTTCTTTCAGTGTATGGAAATCAAGGGTTTGATCCTTGTTTCCGGTGTGTGGCTTGATTTTTGGAGGGCAGATTGTTTATTCAGATTTTTACCCAGCTTTTTAAAAAAAATTATTAACAGAAAAAAAGATGTTGTCCAAAAGGATATAAGTTATATATTTTCTTTTATTGTATTTGCTGTCTGCTTAGGAGGCAGTGTGTTGATGAGAGCTGATTGTCCAGGTGACTTCACCATTTGTTGAATAAGGGGAAATATGCTGAGCAGATAATCCTATAAAAGTGTGCCATCATGTAAGGGCACAAATAAACTGATGATTGCTCCTGACACCACAAAAGCCTGCACAGACTAACTGAGCATTCACATCAGCCTCACCCACATTATTTTATAAACCAATGAATGCTTGAGAATATATGAGCAGAAGTAATTTTGGGGTAAACAGTTGCACTAATGCTAAGTAGAGAAGGGAAATGAGGGTGATTCAAAGAACTGCTAAGAATCCTACAGAGCCCACAGAGAATTACCATCACTTGGTGAAGAAGTTTCATTCCATTTTTTAAAACAAATAATACTTTGCCTATATAGCATTGTGAAAAATGTATGTGATACTCTTACATTCCATAGAATGATCTTCCTATTTGGATGCTTGAGGCAGCAAAGTCACTCAGAATAAGGGTGGCTTGAGTACCTAACAGTGCCCTCTTCACTTGTGACTGCAGCATGACTGTGTTGTTCCAGGTCTTGGAGGTGAGGACACCTGGATAATTCCTCAGCTCTCCAAGGTGGGATGAAAGGTATGAGGAACAGCTGGAAGCTGAAACAATTACAGGAAATGAAGAGCTTTTTCTTTAACAGCTGCATGATGAGATCTGTGATTTCTTTAAAAAAACACATTTATTTTAAAAACGGGATTCTCTTGCAATCCCGTTTGTAAATCCAACTCATTTAACAGTCTGCTGTGACGTAGTAAAATTTACAAAAGAGTGGTACAGTTTGAGTTTATATGTTTACATCTGGCAACAACAAAAAGCCCCAGAAGTTTAATTTCCCCTGTGTACTATACACTGCATTAATTAGACAGGTGAAAGAATACCTGCAGTTTGAAAGCAAATGTTGGTGAATATTTAATTACAATGTTCTAAAACATTGGCAAAAAATGGTTCTGTGGAATGGCTGATAGCAAGAAGAAGCACAGCAGCAAATCTCCAGTAGTTTTGTCAGAAGAAAGCAATGAATCTCTGCCTTCCCTAGAACGACATCTCAGGAGCAAATGGCCAAGAGAATATGTCAAAACAAATCCACAACAATATCCCTGTACTGCAGTGCACTTGACAGCAGCATGATTTGGGCTGGTTTGGCCATAGCTATGGGAAGCCTTTGGGGAACTGGGGAATCCCCAGAGACTTAGGAGCTTGCTGACAGCAGGGACAAGCCAATGCATCACAGTGGTGCCAAGGGAGCAATCAGTTTCTTACACTTCGGTTCCTCTACGGCAGCGGTGAGCAGGTAACTTCGCCTAGCAAAGGCCCTTCCCTGCACCTTTGCTGTGTGGCTGGATTTTTCATGTAAGTGATCTTGGCTGTCTTTGTAATTCGGCCCTTTCTAGGGTCTAGCAGGTTCCTCTGTAGTATGGCAGCCTGGGAATAAATTATGGATGACAAGGATGTCTTTTTGTTTTATAGACAAGTGTTTTGTTTGCTCAGACAAATAGCAAGCTAATAACAGAGTTACCATCTTTTTAATGATGTTTGTAGTGTAAGTGTTCCCCGTGTTCTGCTTTACTTCCTTGTGAAGTGACACAACTCAATTAGATTAGATTCAGTCAATATCTGAACTTGAACAGAGAAAAGATTAGGATGAGTTTTGAGAAAGATTGTCTTCCATTTTAGATATAGTTGATGTAGGGAGAAAAGAATGATAGTGAGCTAATTACGTTAGTTATGCTGTCAGTGAGGGCTAGATTTTCTTTATATTAAAGATTGGAGGTAATAAAAGGGCTGTTTGTGATCTGTAAACACCACAAATAAAACAGCTGCAGTGACAGTCCTAACAGCTTCAGTAGGATGCTGTTTACCTCTGAATGGTTTATGCCAACTGTTTTGTGTGCTTAAATATTTCAGTTTGATGCAGTGTTCTTCAGTTCCTGTCCCAAGCTTGTGTGTTCTCAATTCCAAGGCCTACTGTATCCCAGAGCTGCCTGCAGACACAAGCTGTACTACCACATGGGATGAAATGTAGGAAGATACTGTTACTACAGGTTGTAATACAAACCCATGATCGCCAAAGGTCCAGTTGCTTTTCTGGCTGCAGTTTCCTTTCAGGGAAAAGATATTTTGTAATATCCTTTTTTTTTTTTTTTCAATTTACAGCGCTATAGTCAGTAATTGTCTTACACTAAGAATACCTTAAAGCCAGCAAGATTATCGGCTTTTGGGTAAAGAATAGAACTGGACAGGTATTATATATTTCTCTAGAACAATGTCAATATCTTCATATAATAGCTCCAGTATTATTTTATTATGTTGGGAAGCCATATAGGTTGTGTGAATTTACCCCAAGCTGAAGAGACCTTGCCTGATTCTCAGAAGTTTTAGATTACTGTAAGTATTTCACTGGTTTAAAGTGCTTGATTCTAGGGATCAGGAAAAAATAATATCCTGGTTTTGCCATGTATATTGTGAATCTAAACGGCACCTTGAACTGGACTTACAGAAGGTATAGGCTAAGGAATCTCGAATAACTGTCCTTTCATCTTCCAGAAACACATTTCAGTCATATTTCGAACTGCTCACAGGGAAATAAATTCATGCTTTCTGGAAGTAGCTGGCAGAAGGTTTCAAAAGGAAGAGTCCCTAAGGACAAGCTGAGCTGCCTGCTGAGCTGCCTGCAGTGACAGAGGGACCATAACTCCACTGCTGGTTACAGCTGCCCATCCACCTTCACTCCTCTGAGGTTCACCTTCCCTGGGCTCCTCTGGTGGCTGCATCCCAGGCCTGACCTGGCTCTAAATAAACAGTCCTTTGTGTCCCTTTGCCAAAATCCAGGCTCAGGAGCATTTTCATGAGCAGCTGTAGCAGAAGGTCTCATGGGGTGTGGCAACCAACAGCAGAGACAAGGATTCTTCATGTGGGGGGAGATGGAGTGTGGGCTCATTCCAGGAGTGTGGGTGTGAAAGATCACAGCAGCTTTAGTTGGAAATAGTGACAACCCTTTTCCACAGTCTCACTTTTCCACTTCATCCACTAAATTTTCCACATTTCAGCTGTATGGTCAAATAGTGAAATGATATGTCCCCAAACCATTGTCCTAGATTATCCAACAGTTATTCTTGAGCACAGATAGGTCTGTGTGAAGTTGAACATACTGAGGGGGAAGAAAACATTCAAGTCAAGTTGCTTAAGCTAAAGAAGACCTTCTCCCTCATATTCCCAGACAAAACAACCTCATTCTTGCCATACAACCTTGTATGGCGTTGTGCAAAACCCAGCTTTTTCCTTTATGTGAATTGAAGGATTTTGTGTAGTTTGAGATGGGTCTCCACAATATTCCTGTGTGTTTTGCATAACCAAGTGCTGTATATGACCTGAAAGCCAAACCAGGTTGATGACGATGTTCCTAAAAGACAGGTGCATTGTTATTCAGTATTCAGTAGTAGAACAATGGGTTCTGTGCCTTGAAAATGTCCTTCTTTTGGGGAGAGAAAAAAAAGGTTTTCTGCTGTGGCTGGTATTAACCACTCTTTCAAAGTTATCAGGCACCTTCCTTCTTTGTCAGAACCAAAAAGATTTGCTAGGAACACATAGAAATAGTTTTGGTGACTGTTAGAGGATTGTATTTTATACTGTTTGTAATACTTATTTTTATATCCTCTCCGTTCATAATAAAAGAACTGAACCTTTCTTGTCAGCTGCAATACAAAACATGACCTTCACTTTTTCTCCTTCACTTTCCATAACAATTTTTAGCATAGAAAGCGGTTGCTTACTGTCTGTTACTTTAAACTAATCTCCCTATTCACTTGTTAATAAGTAGCAAACCTGGAATATTTAATTAATTATGTTTTGTATGTCTATAGCAGGCCACAAAAATATTTGTCATTGCCACCAATTGCATCTTCTTCATGCAATTGTAATTCAATGCCATTTCCTTCCAGAAATTACCAAAGGGTTTATGAAATGAGTGAACACTATGTGTAGCTCACCAAGGCTGTTCAAGCAGAGCTCAGAACATATTTATTAGTTCTGTACAGGGTTAAGACTGTCATGACATTTTGAAGTTTATTTGTACATAGCCAAAAGAAACACCTTGAGCTTCTAAAACCAATGCATGTTGAAATGAGACATGAATTTCCTGTAACGTTTTGACATAGAACAAATGGTGATAATTGTGTCCTTTTCTAGAAATACATACTATATTTAGATGTGCTGCAGACACCCTTAAACATTTTCAGAATATGGAGCATTGATACTAATTAATGAGTCAGTGTACTTTATTAGTATTTGCTCTTAATATTAATATTACTTAATATTTCCCATACTTTTCCTAAAACAGTAAAAAAGAAATCCCTGTATGTTTACACACGAACACCCTCTCCCCCTTCAAGGGATGCAGTATTATTTGAGGCCATTAATTTTTATCTGACTTATCTCTGGGTTCTGATTATGTAACTGGAGAGCAGGCTGTCCAGCTAGACTGTACCCAGACACTGGATTCAGAATGATTCATCGCAGGAGTAAAATATACCCTATGCAAAGGTATACCTATATAAGCTTTGAACACATTCTCTGGTATTTCCAGCAATCATCAAGGATATATTGAATGCGCCCCTCTCCATTTAACACTGTAGGTTTCATCTACAGTATATCATTTATCAGAAATATAATTTCAATTTCACCTTGTTTCAAAGTCTTATGTTACCATGACAAAGGTAAACAGTGCAAAATATAAATATCTGCTATTGTTAAAACAGCCGCATGGACACTTAGGTCACCTACTTTGTCTTACCAAAGTATTTCCAGCAGCTTACCTAAGAAATCCTCTGCGCATGTTGACACTGGAATAAGCAGCACACCCATTTTTTCACCAGTTGACCAGTGCATGAAATGAGCTAGAAAGTGTGTAAGAATTTTATTGCTGAATTTGTTCAGTATTTCTTTGTGTTATAGACCAACCTGACCCCTTACCTGTATTGCATCTTGGAGATTTAAAAACATGAATCTACTAATGCTTCTTAATAACAGATTTTATAGTAATTATTGAGTGTAGAGGCCTATGGTGTAGACGCCAAGACTCAGTATCTTGTTCAAGATATTTGACATACACAACGAAAAACCTCCCCACACCCTACTGAGTTCTTCTCAGCTGGCTAGAGTTTTAAAAAGGTGCAGAAAGTGTCAGTGAAAGCTGTCTTTAAAAACTCTTGTCTTTTTGTACTGACTATTATTTTCTACATCTCACTGACTCACACTGCTACTGACTTACCGAGTTTCTCTTTAGAACAACAACCTGGCTGTTTCTTGGCTAAATTTTTCTGCTTGGGGCACAAATTCCTGGTTTTCCTAATTGGGAAGTAGAAAGATACACATTTCTTCTGAGCAGGATGCAGAGTGCCATTGTGAGGAGAAGGAGGATTGTCCGCTTGCTTCCAGTCCTCCTGAATGCAAATCTGTGGAACTTAGCTTCAGATGTCCTGTGCTACTCGGGGTGTGTGGCAGTGATCCTGTGCCCAGCGAGAGATGTTACTCGGTCAGGCTTGAGAGATTTAAAGACAAGTAATTTGTGGCGCAGAACATTTGGCAATGCTGGGCCATACTGATTACTGAAAATGAGTACAGACCTTCTTAAGAGTCAGAGTGCTGGACTTGCATCACAGACTGGACATCTGTGAACTCTCTAGAAGTGCAGGTATTTTACACTTAAGGAATGCATGAACAGGATACAAAAGCAGTGTTCCATTCCCTGGTTTACAAAGGCCTTCTGTGTCCAAAAACCTCTGTGGTCCTTCAAATTATATCGCTTGTCTAGTACCAACAGTATTACCTACCTGCAAACCTCACCTTGGTGTGACTGTAAGCCATTGGGGCCATAGAAAAATATGAGGGAGTAAGGAGTAAGAGGCATTTGTGGTCTGCTTCAAAAAAGATAACCTTTCGTTACAGGTTTCATCATTAGCTGATATAGAGGATTTCAAACCAGAGAGACACTGAAGCAAGTCATGGTGATTCAGAGAGTCTGAACGAACCCAGTTTACCGGCTTTAGTTTGGCTTTTCATCTTTATCTTATTTCTAGGAGCTTTTAAACAACTGTAGCAACGACAGGGATTCAGTCACAGAGCTTGTACAAATTCCTGCCCTTCCTGTTTGGAGGGGACGTTGTCACTCATTCTCCCCTCTACCCCGGGGTCTGGCCAATACATCTGAGACCTAAATTTGAGGTCAGTCTACCTTGGAATGCAGTGTTTATACTACAGAGTGGTTTACTGAATGTTTTGTTTTGGAAAGCACTAAATAACTGTGAGTTCCAAATGTCAGTATTTCCTCAGTTGTACATTTTGTAGAAGTTATTCTTTAGCACTATATTTTCATCTCTTGACTCCACTGACATCAGCATTATGTGATTCCTTGCTGCTCTGTGGAAGTGTTAATAGCTGTTTTGGCAATTTCCCACGGTTTATTCTGTTGTAGGAAAGTTATTATGAATGCTATTGACAAGAAAATCTTGCTTTACCACTGTTTCCAGGAAAAAACAGTTGTGAAGAAGTTCACTTGAGGTCTTGTGCAATTTTCATAGAAGGGGAAAATATATTACATTATTTCTAACCTAATTAGAGTGATGATGAGCATCACCTCTTAATACTGACTTATTAATTGCCACTTGACATTGTTCTAGAACTTGAAAGAGTGTGGTTCTCCTTTTGCATACCCATGTCAAGTTGGTCACAGCAAGAAAATTTCAGCGTTACCAAACTTCCTCCTTCAATCACAGTGAGAGTGCTTTTTCTTCAGAACTTCAGAAAGAAGTCATCAGGTATTGCGAAGCATGACAAGGCAGAGAAGTGGAGGTATATTGTAAATCGGTCAGTTATGAGATCTTGATAATAAGTGCATGTCCAATAAAAATAGTGTTTGAATTTAACTTACTGCTTTACAGATTAAAGAATCTTAAGTGTGTAGGAGATGGTGTTTGGACAGTACATTCCTGCTCTGGAGCAGAGGGGTTGTAGCAATCTAAGCCATTAAGAAAACTAACTCAAGGGCTCTCTGACTCCTCTGTGGAAAAATAATGGCACCGTTGCACAGTTTTGGCTGTCTTGGTGATGAATCATTTCCTGCACTACTTCAGGACACAGGTTTGTGCAGGTCTCTGCTGCGTATGGAGGTGATGGGTTCAGAGGCTCGTTGGGTCAGTGCAGCCAGGGTTTGACAGAGCTTGTGACAAAAGCATGGCTACCATTTAGCAATTAAGCTATTATTGCTGTAATAGTATTTAGTGGGTGTGTAGAGGGCATAATTTCTCTTAAGGTGATGAGGGAATGATCTCAAAATAAGAAATATAGAAGGACTGAGAGGCTGTAGGGCTCATGTAAAGTTCCAGGAGATGATGATCCTAAGGTTCACCATCCTTTGCCTAATCCTTATCTTCCTTTACCTGCCGGGGGTGAGCAACAGGGCTGCAGCTGCAGAGTGGAGCAGGGTGGCCCTAAAATAAACAGCACTCAGGCACGCCCGCAGCAACCAGTATTGGGAGGGGGAACATCTCACATAATTCCCTTTCATTTCTTTTATCTGAATCTCCAGGTGTGCCCTGAGCCTTGGAACTGCTTCATGTAGTTCTCCTAGAGAAATCTCCTGTGTCAGTGAATGAAATGCTGTTCTTGGAATTAAGTCTGTTTTGACCATAGTTAAAATCAAAACTATGTTGCTCATAAGCAATGCTTTCTGTTTAAGAAGAAAAATAAAAGGAGTAGTTGGTAACATGTGATTTGTTTTCCATGTTTTCCATTATTTTTTAGAGTCGGCAGTGTTGCCCCTCCTCACGTTGCCCTGGTTTAGCATATGCTGTGCACCTGTATGTTTCATATGCCTCCGTGGGTTTTTATTAAAAGACAGAGCTAGAAGACAGTCCGATACTGCAAATGTTCCGTGACTGGTGGAGCAAACTAGATAAGAATACCTTATGGCCAAACCATATGTGGAATCAAAGCCAAACTACAGGAATTCCCTGGCCTGTGTCTGTGGAGGTGATGAATTGCATGTCTTTATACTTGGAGCATTCTTTTAGAAAGAAGAGAGGAATGAGATCTTGCAGGGAAGAGGCTCACGGGAAGGGAAGAAGTGTGCTTTGGATAAAAAAAAAACAGATGAAATCTCACTGGAATGGCTTGAATAACATTTGAATTGTGCTTATTTATTTCCTGGGAGATGTGCTGCTTTGGAGAAGCACAGTATGGTGTGGTGACATTGTCATTCAAATAATTTATTGTAATTTTTATTAATAATTGCTTTCATTGTTACTTCTGTCACTATTGGGCATGCTGTACCCAATAACAACTATGAATTAGCATTGCCTGGGCTATTTTCAAGCATGCATAAAGACAGTGAATTACAAAAGAGTGAATGCAGAGTATGTCCATGAGCAGGGATAGGAAAACCAATTAGGTGCTCTGATTTCTGTTTTATCATGCTCTTCAGTGTTTCATTTGACTGGACATTGCATTGAGACAAAACACATTCCAATTATCTGTAATGGGAAACTAAATTACATTCTTCAGAAGAAATTTTGATAATACAATACATGCAGGAGAATGTGAAATGATACAATGTTTTTCTGAATTCTTATGATCCCCGTTATTCTGATTTCTAATGGTGAGTCACAGGTATGCTTGGGACTGGATCAAATCCCTACTGCAAATCTGTCTGGCACATAGCAGCCTTAAGAATAATGTACTGTTGTGTCTCTTTTTATTTAGGATGTATTTTAATGCATGTGGTTTTGTCAGCTAGACAGCTCTGGAGACCATGCACATATCAAAGTGACAGATGTCTGTCTGTTCAAGTTCTGTATCATATTCATGAAGAAAAAGATCTTTTTCACAGACTTCTCGAAGTCATTACCTTCTGAGGCTCTGTTGGAGAGCTCCACATGTAATCTGATTTTCTCCCAGCATTCTCCAGCTTCCTGTTCAGGTAGTGATTCTCACTGTAGAAGCCTTCAAAGCCAGCTGTGGTGTGTGGCCCTCGATGCTCACATGCATGCAGTACCTGAAAGGTGAAGGCACAGCAGCTGCAGAGTGGCTTCATTCCTTTGAAATGTCATCTGAGGTCTTTTAAATGGATGAGAATCAGAGTTGACAGGGGAGATTGTGAAATGCAAGGAAGTGAAAACAAGCTAAAATCAATATTACTGTGTTTGATGTAGTTAGTGGGGTTTTGTTGTGGTGGGGTTTTCTTTTCATACCTTCTGTTTAGTACCCAAATGAATTGGATTTTGGCATTTAGGGGCTTGATTTTAAGTATACCTTTAAAATACCATGTATTGGTACCTCATGTGACTAGGAGGTTAGCATGCCTTGAGGAATATCTGGCAGTGCTCAGAGCTTGCTAATGAAATTGGCTGGGAATATCTTGTGTGCCTTGAGAGGCTGTTCAGAATAATCCCTTTATGGCATGGAAGCCCCTGGAAGGACTTGTGGGACAGAAAGGAGGGAGAGAACTATTTTGTGTTGTGTTTCTGTGACACCTTGCTGCTCAGACTGCCTGACTGGCACAGGAACATCAACACATTTGCTACCCATGTTGCACTCAAAGGAGTTTTGGGGGTGGCTCAGCAGAAAATGAGCTGAGGCTGTTCCCCCAAGCCAGGAGTTTGTCTACTCCCAAGGCCATGACGGCAGGTGGTCTGGAGGGCCAGGAATGGTGTGCAGAACCAGGAATGGCCTGCGGAGCCTGGAGAGGTCTAGGAGCTGAGAATGGTCTGCAGAGCTGGGAGTCGTCTGCAGAGGCAGGAATGGGGCAACCCCAAATGCTTCACCTCCATGTGCTGGAAGGAAGTTTTGGAAGTGGCAGAGGCTTTTTGGCCTCAAACTGGGAGCTATTGTGCTCGTATCTCGAAGAATAAATAAAATGCAAGAAGAATGAGAGACTTGGAGAAAGAATAATATACAGGTCAGTCTTGTGACCTTTCCAGTTTACAGTTGTGCTGGGAGCTTCTGTGATAAAGGAAATAAAGGCAACAGTTATTTTCTATCTGTGTGAGAGAACTTTCTAGTCTGTGGTTAGTCAGCACAGAACAGTAATTTGCATTTCAGAGAGAAAATGTTAAATATTGCTGAAACCCACCACAACAATGTCAGAGTTCTCAATGTGAAAATTTTTGTCAACTTTCTTGCTATTGATAGAGACGAAGAGGGAGGGAGGAAGCCTGGTGCTTCCTTAGTGGAATCAAATTAATGAGGTTATGGATACTCCCTCTTAATCTTTCAGTGATGTGTGAAAGCACACACAAACACAACCCAAGTTAGTGTTAACATTTCTGAACAAGAGAGACAGCTTTTGCAAGATTATCCAAGTCAAACTAGACTTCAGGTCTCACAAGCTGATATTCTCATGGAAAGAAGCTTTTTATTTGTGGCATGTGAGCGGAATTGCTGGATACACCATTGGTTACATTCAGGACAAACGAAAGCTGCGTGAAAATAAATTGGAAAGCAATTGAACACACACTTTAAGAGAGATGATGTAGGGGTGAAGACAGAAGAGCTGTGTGGCATTTTGCAGATTGACATGTTGTTGTAAGACATGTGGAAGTCATTTTATGTGTTCTTCCTTTTGATTTTTGTAGTAACACTGAGGTGCTAGTTATTTATTTTTTCACTTTGCTGAAGGAGACCTTGCAAAGATCTTTGGGTAATTCAACAAATGGTGCAGCCTGAGCTCCACTCCTCCTGTCCCCAGGCTTTGGAGAGTGTGCTCTTCTGCTACAGGAAACCCAGAGACTTCCAGCCCTTCCAGCAGAATGGCTTTCTATCTATAGAGAACTAGACATTTACCAAGTCTTTCTAGATCTGGAAGGATTAGGATGGCCCTACATTTGTTGAAGAAAACAATCTGTTTCTAGTTTTGTACAATTTTCATTTGTAACAGCTAATGGCCTATGAAAATTTGATGGCTTTACAGGACAAAATGCAAAAACTTGAACTCCTAAGATGTGTTTTACATATGACACACAAAAGTGTGGTAGAAATTTACTTGTTTTTTCACACGTATTTGAAAGTCTCTCTTGCAAGAAAAACAATTGTCCTAATTCTAATGAGAGTGAAATAATTTTGCATTTTTAATGCCATGCTATTCTCAAGTTCAAAAATAACTAATTGCCAGTATGTCTGCCTATTTCTGTAGAAATCTGGTAGCCGTAGGGAAGCCTCTGCGGTGTGTGGATGCGGTTTGGACGGAGACAGAGATCTCTGGAGTCTGGTCTTAGAGCATGGGGTTTATTGTAATAGAGAGTGGGGGTGGGGGCCTGCCAGGAGCTGTAAGACACAGCCCGAGGCAGGTAAAGGAGAGAGAGAGAGGTACAGGATACAGGATACGGAATGCCGTGGTTCTCGCTTACAATACAATAAATCATGTTCTGTGCTGAATATTCTAATTTTCACTAACCAATCTAGGACAAGATACAAATTCTATAGCATTTACATACAGCCTATGAGAGTCATTGTATTACCATACGATGTTATATTTTAAACCCTAAAAACTGCTTTTTGGATCTTATGCTAAGTTAGTAAGGTCTACTCTGACCCTTGGACCTGCAGGCAGGCAGGGGCTATTGTCTAATCAACGAGGGGTATTGTTCTATCAGAGAGGGTGGTGAGCCTTCAGTGGCCATGCCATTGTTTTCCCAGTTATTCAGTAACTGAGGCTTGGTATCTCAAAACTTGTCTTCATTTCAATCTCTCTTATGGTTTCTGTATTCTCAGCATCTTTTGCCAGGTAATAATATTTTTAAGACTTTCCTATTTCCTCCTACCCAACATATTTTTCTTTTTGTGTACAAAGATATAATTTGTAGTGAGGAAGAAGGAGTGTCTTTCTGGAAGGCAATGCTCATTCCGGTTTCTGAGTGTTAAATATGTTTTCTTTGAGTTACTTGTGGAGTGTACTGTGAAACTGCTCACTTTTGCTCTTGTAGCCTAAGGATGAAATCACTACTTTTTCTTGTAAGAAGGTGGCAACATTTCACCAGATACCATAAGAATGACGCAGATTCTGGATATGATTCTTATCACCCCAAGAGGTCTAAAGTAGCATCCAGCAGTTCTAATTTTGCTTTATTCATCTGAATCCTGAGAGCGGTGAAAAACAGGATGGAAGAAGGGCTCCAGGCAGAAACTGTGGAAGCACACTGAGCAGCTTTCAATTACTTCTTTTCTAAGTATTTGCTGGGATGTTTTGCTCTGGTATTGAATAAAATTGATTTCCTCTGGAGATCTGCTTCATTCCCAATTCATTAATCAAAGAGCAAAACTCAGCACTGTTTACAAATGCTTTGAGCTGCTAACATGTACAAAATTCAAAACATTCCCAACCCACCTGGACGTGTTCCAGCGTCACCTGCTCTGGGTGGCCCTGCCCTGACAGGGCAGTGGGACTGAATGGTCTCCAGAGGCCCCTTCCAAGCCCAGCTATTCTGTGAGTCTGTGGAAATTCATAGCAGCCCAGTGATCTGCTTCTCTAACTCCTAACTACACTTGAAGCCACAGAAAATGTTTCTGTCTTTAAGACGAACCCCAGCCAGGCCACTCTCTGTCCCTGCTCAGTCACAGCTTTCTACTGATGGGAGGTTACAGCTGCTCCCAGGGAAGCTGGAACATTGGGGTCCCAGTGCTTTTTGCCCTCAGCAATGAGCCCAAATTGCTCAGGTCAAACATGAAGAGATCTGCTTTTAACCGAGAGCAAATATGCTGTGTTCTGTGTGGAAAGGTAAAAGAAGAATCCTGAAAAGATGAAATTATAAACGACAGAGGAGTTTTCCGGAGAGTTAATTTTATACTGAGTCAGAACAAAAATACTGTTAGGTTTTTTATATTCTTTTTTTACCATGGAAGGTTTAATGGGGCAATTGGAGCTCAGAGGAAGCTATTTATTAAAGCCAAGTCTTGTTAATTGGGATATAGTTGCCTTTTAGTTTACTTCTTGGCAGGCCAGTTCTCATCCATTACAGTAACCTCCAGAAATTGTTTTCCTTATTTTCTAAATTATAGGAGATAAAATGAAATTATACCTGTAGCAAAGTCAAAATCGAAGTTTGACTTGTATCATTGTGATTTCTGTGTTTCCTTGAGGTAAAATGCTGTAGGGCCTGGTGTCCACATTTGGGTCTCCCATTAGTATCAAGATTAATGAAGTTTTCTTGAATTACCATTTCTTAATACTGAAATAGATTTTAGAGCATAATAACCCTGTCAGTATTTTCTAGAAACAGATTAATTTTTGTTTTCTCTGCCAACTTTGTGAAAAACAGGAAAAAAAGTGAAAAGTTGCCTGTCTGTATTGTGAGCTCACAAAAAATGATGCAGCTTTCACCGAATGTACGTGACAGAAATAGATAAACCCCCCCACTATTCTGACTCCTCCCTTCTCTGCAGTTGTGACGATGCCTGTCGTGCCCAGGGCAGTGCCCTCAGCAGTGGCTGCTGTCACTGTACGTGGAAGTGTACAATGAATTTCCCATTGAAATTGAATGCCTTTGCTGGGAGGCTGCACTGCTGCATGGTTGAAATGACACCACAGTGTACACCTAGGGGGCTAAGCTTACTAAGACACAGGAATGTAGGTAGTCCTTCATCATGATAATTTTACAGAAAATATGTTTTTTATACTTCATTCTCCTTTCACGTATTGCATTTGTAGCCCACTAAGGTGTCCCCTGTAAGGGAAGGGAAAGAAATGGGCAGCTTGGCAGGAAGCCATCTAAGGAGATGATCTGTGTTTGGAAACTTTGATTAATTTGCTCCCAGTTTACTCCTGCTCTTCATGAGAGGCAAATGACCACGTTCATCCCTTTGGAGCAGGCGAGGTGCCGTCAGCACACATAAGAAGCACACAGGCATTCTTAATTAAGTTTATGTTCTCACTGTTCTTTTGTGTTGACGTTGCAGTTCTGGGAGCAGCCCCTGCGGAGCATGACGTGATGGGAATAGCTGCCGGCCTGAAATCCACTTGCTGCAGCTCCTCACTTTCCTGCAGGCACGATTTTTTTTGATCGAGTCTCAGCTTTAAGAGGAAAAAGTGCCTCTATCACACAGGCTAGAGAGAAATGAAAAGCTTTGCATTTGCTCTTTGCCAAAAGACATTCAGTCACAAAAAGCTCAGTTTTATGGTGATACAAGTCACAAACTATGCAGTACTGCTGTCTGGTTCCAAGTTTTTAAGGAACATCTAATTTCTGTAAGAAAGAAACCCACAGTCATGGCATTACCCTTTTCTGGTTTGAGATTTTAACTGTTTCCTTAGTTAAATTGCTTTTCAGGAGCCTTTTCCTCATGAAGTTATAGCTATGCCTCAACTTCTTAATCTTTCTTGATGTGCAGATTCTTACCCAATCTTAATTAAATTTAGTTTTTATTTCTGTGTTTGTCTGGTCTCTAGTGAGCAAAATGCTCAAAGAGTTTCTGCAGGCCACAAGTCTCCAGAGAGCTGCTAATTTTACTGCTACGTGCCTGCATTTGCTGCAGATACAGGTGAAATTGGAAAAGGTGGTTCCTGGCCTTGACTAATAGGTAATTTTGACAGCCCTGAATGTATTTCAAGAGGAGTTGAGGATACGGTGAGTCCCTTAGAGTCGACTGTACATACTGTCAGTCGCCTTGGCAACTCAGCGCTGTATATTACAGCATTGACTGGCTTCCAGTCTGGAGAATTCTGTAACAGAGGTGGTTATTCATATCCCCCAGCCTGTTCTTCCAGCGCTGCATGGACACAGGAGCACGCATGATTAAACCACACCAACACATGAAAACCTCAAGTGAGTGAAGGTTTTTCTGCAGTGCCCTCGTCGGAGGAAAATGACTAATTGACAATGCAGAGCTGCCGCATCCTGAATTTCTAGCTCCTCTGATGTTTCTCTTGCATTTGCTAGCATCCAAACCAGGCAGAGCTAATTACAAGGGATCAGGGAAGAGTTAATTCTCACGAGAGCACTTAAAAAGGACAACAGTGAACAACTGACAGCAGAGCTTTTAATTTCTGTCAGCCCTGTTAGTTTTGAATGCTCACTTGCATAGCATGTTAATACTTCAGCAAGTTGTTAAACTTAGACTTCTAAAACTGCGCAAATGAAAGCCACAAGGTCTAAAAACTAAAGGAAAATCTGTGAGCATCTAAAGGCAGGCAAAAAAGAGCTTAAATCTTTGTTGCCTTTCCTTCATAGTGGTACTCTTTAGTGCAGTTTATATGCCTGCAGTTGTGGGGTGGCTGCAGAGTTTTATCCTACCCTGTCCCTCCACTTGCCCTGTGGTGGCATTAGCTTTTCATAGTTTAATCTGCATCAGAGGTAATGGTATGAAAATTTCTTTTCTTGGGCAGAAGTTAGGCATAAAACCACTTTTGTGGCAAAGTTTTTACATGCCCTGTGACTTGGGATGGAGAACGTTGGGATTTTTCCAGCATCAGTTTCTTCTGTTTATTATTTTTATATAAATCAAAGACCTAACAGAATTCATCAAGCAGAAGAGTATTTTGAGTTTGCTGAAAAAAAGAAAGGCATTCAATAACGCAATGATTAGTTCCATACAGTAAGGACAACTGGAGTCTTTAGGATCAAATAAAGTCAAATATACTATAGGCAAGTGAAAAATTTTGAACTGGAAGACAAATTCTTGAACAAGTGAGATGACAGAAACCTCAGAAAGTTGTCAGATGGGGTTTGAAACTTGTATTTGATTTTGCGATGTGGTGAGAGAGTAGAAGAATGAGACACTGAAGGCCAAGAGCAGAAGTAGCACCAATTTTCCACACAGGCGCTTCCTTCACGGGAGTGATGTCTGTGTGTGCAAGAAGTGTCAAATGACCCATGCCCAACGTTATGGACACTGAGCTCCTGGTGCTGCTGCAAGGCTGGCAGCATAATGAGGACTTGGACAGTCTGTAATTCAAAGCCCAGACAGCTGAGACTGGTAAATCAAGAGAAGAATTACCCTGGCTTGCAATTTCGATGGCAGGCTAACAGAGCTGAGCTTTTCCAATAATCTCTGCTAAACTGGGAAAAAAATCTACCAAATCAGAATTGCTTCACCATGGCCGGCAGCCAAGTGCCTCAATAATTCTGTTTCGGGCAAAGTAGCAGGGGCTTTCAGATGTGGCCCTTGCAGGTTGAGATTTAATTTCAACATTGTGGGGACACAAACATTTTAATTTATTAAATATGGTTTTCTGTGGGGATAATGTGGTACAAAATTGCATGTCATCCTGGAAAACTCATTTTCCGCTAGGAGGGTGCTGCAGCAGTTCTGAGGCAGGTATGCGGACTGGACGTCTGTCACTGGGCAACAACCTCTATTTCCTTCGCAAAGAAAATGGCACAAGTTTTTCTCCCCCACCATGCTTACTTTTTTGCCTTTTCTCTCTTAAATGGCATGAGAAAATGTTAGAAATCTGTGTTCTCTCAGTGGTCAGTGGCACTGTGGCAGTATCTATCCACCTGGTATAACTTTTCCTGTCTCCCCCACTGGGTTTCTGCCCTTTGTAATGGTTTATGTGCTGTCTTTGGGCACATCCCTGTCCACCTGAACAGCTGCACACAGCACAGAAGAAAACAGCTGAACCTTCTCCCTCCACTCTTCTTCACCAACCCTTTCATCTCCAGCAGTACAAAGAACCTCTCCTTTGCTTTGTAGTAATTATTTCAACCCCCATATACTTAGGTTCCTGTTCTTGGCCGGTTGATTGCTGGCCCTTATCATAATGAATAGTAATCTTGGCTTGTTGCAGGAAAGTTTTAGGCACAGGACAACCCAGAGCTTTGAAATGAAATGGTAAGATTTCTGCAGCTGGTTGATAAGAAGCTCGACTGGGAGCCTTTCTGAGGTTCATAAAAATGAAACACTGGAGAACAACAAATCCTTTATTCTACCACTACATGACTTCATTTCTGAGCAAAAGCAACACTGTGCTTGGAAGATTACAAAAAGCTGTAGGCACCACTTATATCTCAAGAAGAAGTTTGCTGCTGACCAAATAAAAGATTTTAGAATCACTTTTGTGTGCACTGAATATTTGTGGCCATGGTTGCATATTTTATGTACAAACGATAACCCATTCTACAGCTGTCCTGGCGGATCATCAGGTCACTGCTGAGCATTCAAGAGTGGAGGTGTGGGAATGGCAAAATCACTGATGTGTGACAATTTTATAAAAGCAGCCCATTACTTTGAGCAAATGACTGCTTTTGATCTTTCTGGTGATTGAACTGGTGCTTTCTCAGTACGGGAAAGTCTCTCTACTTCAAGTGCGGCATGTTTTTCATGCATAATAACAGCATTTCTCTAGCCTTCAAATGTTTTGGTTTCAGAGAGGCCTTTTTTGCTTCTCTGGTCATAGAATTCAGATAGTTAAACAACTCTGTGCTACATATGAACTGGGATTTTATTCCAGCACGAAGAGTTAATTTAATGGAACAGTTCTGAGTCACTTGCTCCCAGCACCATTTTTGCTGAAGATGACAGGTTTGACAGAAACATAAGGAAACCAGGGATCCTAGAGACACTCAAGGAATCAAAGTAATTCAGGAGATGTTTTTTCTTCTGTCAAGTGGAGACATAAAAAAGAATTCCATGATTTATCAGTTCTCAATTGCTGTTTGTTCACCTGTGGCAGAATAGCCAGCAGAAGACAGTGTTTATGTCCTGATCAGTACAATCTCAACAGAAATTCAGGAATTTTTTCTTAATCCTTGTCAGGAATATCAGAGCAGATGATTACTGTTGCAATGTCTGTCCCATTACATGATAAACTGAAGCTTCTATTACAGTAGACAACAACTGCTTAATTGTCTATTGATAACGAAGGATGCAGCTGTGCGTACTTGACCAATACTATGAGAAAACAGAATATCAGCTGAAACTTTGTCTGACTAAGCATCTCTCCGAGGGCGCCGGGCCCTGAACTGTTTCAGGGTTCTGGGAGGTGGGAGATGATATTTGTCTGAGTGCCTGTCCCGCCTCTCCTGGGACTGAAGGGAGGCATTAGTGACAGCTTTCTCAACTGTTCTCTCTGTGCCAGCTAGCTGGGCAAATCACAGCAGCATGAGCAGTTTGGGCAGCAGTGGGATGTTTCATGCCTCACTTCTTTCAGAAACAAACATTATTAGTTTATTTTCTTTCCCAACTTAAAGTACAGAAAAAGCAGCAGAACTGGTTTAATGAAATTTCCTTCCTTTTCCACTCCCCCCTTTTGTCAAATGAAGCCACTATATAAATACAGCTTTATCAGTGTAATGAATTTTTAATACAGATTAATTACATGTGCAATTTGCTTGGTAACATGCAGAGCATTCACCCTGTGCACCATGACAAAAGAGTTTCCAGCCACTGCTGTGAATGAGTGTGGCCATAGCAATGACATTTCCTACAAGCATCCTCCTTGTGCCTTACAAAGGCATTCCAACAGTATTAGCTGGGAGTCACAATCTGTGGCACAGCAGATTCTGCACACAGTTGTTCCCTGAGATTTGCACTGTAGTGACTCAAGCCATCCGTCAGTGAGCAGCAGCAATTTCAGCAGTTTTATATAAACAACACCTCATCCGGTTTGTGAGCATGTAGTAGTTGAGTGCATCCTAAGGATTAGCAGCCTTAGCACCCAAGTGATAAATTCAGGAGTTTTTCCTAAAACATACTTATTTATATAGAGTATTCCAGTTGTTGTGAGTAATTGAATAAAGGTTAAATTTGGGTTTATGCCACCAATGCACACAAAAAAATATAACATTAAATTTATATTTTGCTGTGAGCATATCTGAGTCAGACTTTTTAGATATTTCATGATATAAAAGAGAAGTCAGGCTTCATTAATTGGATTCCATCTGTAGCTTTTTAGGAGCGAATATTTTTACCTTTGTGGCTTACTGGAGCAAAAGATGCTCTCTTGCTCTGGTATCTTGGCCTGAGTGATAGGGTCTCCCAGTCTGTAGGGAATCATGCAGATGGAGGAAGAAGGCACGGAGACTGTTTAAGGTCGTAACAGCTTGAAATACCACTTGCCCATTACAAATTACTTCTCTGTTAATGTGAACTCAGTCTGAACTCCTCCTTCTCCCTGAAGTGTTGTCTTGTGTCGTCAGTCTCAAGTTCTGGAATGCATTAGATTAGTGAAGGCCTTGTTATGAAAATTGTTGGTTATCGTGGGTGTTCCACCTGCTGACTTGGCACATCCCAGAGATCTCCCCCAGCTCTTGCTGGACACCAGAGGACCCCATCTCCTCTCAGGCATACTGTGTCTGTGCCTGAGAAATGTCCTGGTCCGCAGGGCCAGGAGCATGTGCCTCACATTTGCCATTCCCAGTGCATCAGGGATCTGAAAAACTACCTGGATTCAAGTCCAGTTATGGCAAAAAGAAAAGAAGTTGATTTACGAAATGCAAAACATACACATGTTTATGAAGACAAAGGTAAGAGTGTGAAAGGAAAAACAGACGTGCAAAATGAGTTACATTGGAAAAGACAAGAAATGTCCAGCTAATTGCTTAGCTAATGCCTTCACACCTGGCCTTGGTTCCCTGTGCAGGACAGGTGTATTCAGGACACTTCCCAGGAAGGACTCTCCTCTGTTTCAGTGTGCTGCTCCTCTTCAGGTTCATAGCTTTGTGCCTCTCAGTCTCGACAGCACTGGCTCTTGGTGTGTTCAGGTGGTAATTGTGATGTTTGCTCCAGCACTGCTCTCATGTGTTTGGTAATGCCCACGTTTAAAGGCAGATCAGGTGCCAGTCTCCTGTGCTCAGCTGGGATAATGCATATTTAACTTTTTCTTTCAGAAGCCAGCTCTGTTTTATAGAACCATGAGAATGAAAAGAAGCATTGGATTTCTCAAATCCAGCATAAGCTGAGGTAACTTTTCCTACACATCTGTGTCATGGTTTCATGGGCACTACATCTGTCTGTCATTCCAATTTGCATCTGCCTCTGAGAGGCCCTGTGCTTTCTCAGATGAATGACACATTTTGGCCTATCTGATCATGACTGGTCATGTGCATAGTGGTGATACCTAGTTTTGCTTCTTCCTGCAGAGAAGTACAGGAAATTAATTCCAAATGTCAAACTTCTGTAGAGCAAGCAAAGATTTGGTTATGGGACTGTCCATATGGAGGCTGTGGTGATTCATAGAGGAAAACATGGAATAAGCAGACACTGCTCCTTTTTTAGGCATTGATGAACAGAGGTTATGGTTTACATGAGTGGAGTTTTATTGGGTTTTGTGTTTACTCAGGAGAAAGCTGGCAATGAAGTTCGGTGTTGGGTACTTCGGTGAGTGAGTTGAACCTTTCTGATGATGCTGTTGAAGGGAAAGGAAGTAAAACGCAAATTCCCTTTCAGGCCTTTTTGATCTCCCTTCTGCTTTAAACTCAGGTTGTGTATGGAAAGAGAACAAACTGTTCAAAATGATTTCCAGAGGACAGGAAGTAGGATCCCAGCAATAGCCCCAATGATGTCATCTCAAAGAAATCTCAGTGGAAGTTGGATGAATACTTGGGGCGATTCAGTGCAGTTCTTTAGCCTAAGGGAGTGACAGGTGTTTCTCTGGATGTTAATTTGTCTGTATAAGAGAAAACCGATTTTTCCTTCTGACATTGCTGGATTGCTGAGCACACACACCATCAGTGTGATGTGGTGGGTTTGGGTTTGCAACCTCCCAGGTTTAGGGCATGAACAGCGGTTGCTCCTCCTTGTGTGCAGAAGTGTGTTGGCTTTTATATCCTGTGCGTATGCATTTTTGACGGCTGAGGAGGACACTGGTGAACTAGCAGAGCTGCCTGGTCAGCTCTGCTAGTTCACCAGTGTCCTCCTCAGCCGGCTGTGCTCTCCAGGGGGAATCCTGTTGCACAGGTGTTAGTCCCTCGAAACAAGGAAGAGAAAGGCTTGCTGGGGTGCAGCCTGGGAGGCTGGAAAACATGGGCTACCTGTCACTGGAGAAAGACTGGTTTAAACTCTTTGGCTTGTGTTGACAGCGGCAGTGATGCTCCGAATGAGAGCATATAAATGGAATTTGCCTACTTTTGATAGGTGATACCAGCTTTTTGTAGTTTCCACTACCAGAAATTGTGTTGCTCCTGCAGAGGGAGAAGTTGTGGTTTTGGTTTTATTTCATTTGGCCAGTGTAAAGAAGTTTAAAATAGATACTGGTTCTTGGAACCGTTTTATTTACGTACTTTGAAACAGGCTGGAATCATCATTCGTGAATCATCATTCGTGAATCATCATTCACATCCACGAAATTTTGGCAGCATTTCAAGAGAAAGATCAGTGGATCACAAATTATTATGAACTCTCTTCTTAAATGTATGAGTCTCCCTCTTGCAAATGGTCCTGCTAAAATAATTTTCAGTGTTGATGGGAACAGCTCCATGTCAAGTAATTTGAAATCTGACTTTGAAAGAGCTCCATGGTTTTGGTGAGTGGATCACATCCACAGCATGGCTGAGGAACCTACAAGCTGTTTGTTTATCAGATGAGAGAATACAGACATATTAGAAGTCACCAGCCCCTTTTTTTAAAATTTAAGATTTTATTTCTTATGAGAGCTCAATTTAGTTAAGCAAGGACTTAGGAGTAGGTTATAATTCCAACCACCTTACTTAGTTCAATTTCTTTCATAAAAGAGATAAAACTCAATTAAAGTTGACGGCTGAGGAAGGAAACTAGGTGAACTGGCAACTCTAAACAGATCTACCAAGGACTTCGAAAATTAAGCGCAGATTATTCTGTCCATGTACAAAGTCATTTAGATGGTGCATGGAAACCATATACTGTGAAAACCAGCAAATATTCCATGTTCATAAATAATTGAAACTCCTCAGGGTAAAATATTCAGTTGCAGTAGACACCTAATAAAACAGAAGAAATAAAAAGGACATAAGACCACTGAAGAATATCCAGTACATGATAAAGGACTCCAGTGCGCCTACATCAAATGCCCCAGGTTAACAAACGGCGTCAAAATGAAACTGATGACCAGACAAAGTGAAATAATAGAGGAGGCTGATTATCTACTGATAGTATCTGGGAGAAGAGCCTTTTGCCAACCACTATGCACATTCATAAAAACTGGTAGGTTTAAAACTTAGTTTTCTGGCTTAAACACCAAGAATTAGGTACATGGCAGTTTATGCCAGTTTATTCTGGAGACTGATGCTTTAAAAGGTATTTTTTAAAGTATATAGTAAAATAGATGAAGAAGAAAAAATAACCCAGAAGTATTTTGCTACTGTTCGGTGACATGTCTGTCTATAAAGTGACTATTTGTAATTCCAAAGCTCCTTGTAATTATTACCAGTGCTTGCTCAAACAGTGAGACAAAGCCTACTATCTGAAGAGGATGTGAACAGAGGAAAAAATCCCTTTAATCCGTTATCAGAAACTACATAGACGAACATTGGAGGCATACGCTTTTTAAATGAGGCCTGACCTCGGATATGTTGCTGCTGCTGTTGTTAGAAAAAGGTAAATTAAGGGACTTTAATTTTCCCCATTTCAGATTCCTGGATTAGTGCCACTATAAAGCCCAGCAGTGACTGTGCCATCCCCTCAGGCAGAGGGGACAAACAGACTGAGGGACAGGAGCAAGGACAGCGCTGCAGAAAGCAGCCCCAGTCGCCAGGGCTCCTGCAGTCACCCAGCCAGAGCACACGGGCTTCTGACAATGGGAGTGGCTGCACTTAGACCTGTGCTTTGCATCTTAACTAAATATTGGTATTTGCACAAAGGGACGAAAATAACTGTAATAAAGGTGAGGATTAAACTGAAGCAACGAAGACATCTTGATGCTGTCCTTTGTGTAGTGTGGAGGTGCCCCAGTCTGCCGCAGGGGCAGACTCCGCCTTGTCATGCACCAGCATGACATCAATCAACGACACCCGTGGCTGAGGCGCGTGACTGAGGCCCCACCCTGGGGGTGGGGATTGGGCGGGACCCCACGAGGGCTCCTCCCACTGTTCCAGAATGTTCCCCCGGTTCTGCCTCGCCCCTGGTTAACCTCCCTGTCAGTTATCTCCCCCCTGAATCCCATTTGTCCCCGACCTAGGGTCCCTCCTCCCCGCTCTCTCCGGATTGGCTGTTGGGTTTAGTACTTAAGATGCTGTACAGACCAAGCTCCTCGGACTTGGTCTCCAGTTCATCCGAGTTGTTACCCCCGTTGGTGTCTGTGTGCCAATAAATGGATCGTAGGAGCCAGTCTCCTCCCCCCCCTTTGCCTCCTTGGTCTTTACTATCGGGTGCCTTGAGTGGCAACTGTGGCCGGGGCCGCCATCACCTCCAGGTGAACTATCCACCCTAGGCCTTC